>JAACJT020000105.1:12933920-12956471 GCA_009936485.2 Gymnarchus niloticus | reverse complement strand
AGGGCGGCCTGGCGTGCTGTGGTCCATGGAGTCGCGAAGAGTTGGACACGACTGCGTGACTAAACAACAACAACAATACAGTGCTAATAATATAAAATTTTTACTGACAGCTTCCACCACTAGGGGATAGTGATACACTGCAAACTGTTTTTAGAGGCTGCAGGATTTGGGGTTAAGACATGACTATGCACAAAATGGAAAGCGATATTACTTGAGGCAATGAACTTGTTTTATTTTCTAATATTGTTGTCAGCATTAATACGATCTATAATAAGAATAATATCAGTACCTGTAATAATACCTGAATAATTCCTCAGAATGAAATTTGAGTTTCAGTGTTTTTGCCAAGATGTGTTTTAAATATTCAAACTACCGACTCTGGAGGTGTGAAGCAACAGTGTTAACCACTAAACCACCATGCTAGCTCTCTTGATTTATTGCTTTCCACAATTTATTTTTAATGTGGCTTCCTTTAATGATTTTATCATTTACTTGCCTGAAAATCATCCCAGATCCCAGTGTCTGGTTAGTGTAAGTAGCTTCTTGAAAAATTGTACTTTAAGGAGGATCTGACCAAAAAAAGAAAAAAAGATGAATGATTCAACACTTAGCACAATCATTCCATGGAAACTGGTGAGAGATCTTAACACACTTGGCCAAAACCGCACACTCTAAATAGATCTGAAGCTTTCTGAGAAACACTTATCAGTCTATTAGGATTGGCACCCATACTTTGCATACATTAACAATGAGCACTGGTGTTAAAAATACTTTCAAAACCATCAACAAGTTTGCTGATGACCCTACAGTTGTGTGTTTGCAATCGGGGACAAGGCAACGTACAAGGAGAAGGCAAAACACCTTGTAATATGCAGACAGTAGTACGTCTTAAAATGTCAGGTTGACAAATAGCTGATTACTGACTTCAGGAAACTACAAGTTGGCTGCTCCCTTGTGTATGTTAAAGGGGACTGCAACAGAGAGGTTGGGAACTTTCGAGTTCTTTGGGGTACTCTCATTGAGAACCTCTTTTGTTCTAAAGCTCTGTGGCGTTTGAAGAGTTCTCACTCAGGACACCCGTCTACTTTGACGCAGCAGAGAGGATACTCTCCCGCTGTGTCACTGTCTGCTGAGCCTTGCAGGTGGAGATGAAAACTGTGTGCTTCATGACTTGGTCCTAACTCCCACCCGTACAAGACGGTTCCATCAAAAGGAGTGAGGGGGAAGCCTCACAGGATTATGAATGATCATCCTCACCTAAGCAACAGACTCCCCTGCCATCTGGCAAACGTTACCAAAGCATGAGGGCTGTTATCACTGCAGATCAAAACAGCTTCTATCCCCCAGCCATCACGGCTAGAAATGCAATAGCCACATGACACGCACGCATGTTTGTATTTGTAACCTTGTGGGGACCTTCCATTAATTTCTATGGGCCTGACCCCAATCCTAACTATGTAAATCTTAACCCTTACCCAGTCCTAGCCTTAATCATAAGAATCCTAATAAAATGCAAGACTTCGGCTCTTTTGGTTTTTTGATTGCGTTCACAGGTTTTTCTCAAACTGAGTAAAAAGTAACAGGTTTTCATTCCTCCAGGGGGACATTGCGTCCCCACAACGTAGTAATGAACATGTACACACACAATGCAGCAATCTGCAAAACTCATGACTACAACTTGACTGAACAAGTCACTTTGTACATCAATACATCGATGTCCCTCCACCAATATTAGCATTCTGGCCCATGTACGGTACCCCAAACTAGCCACTGGCTTAAACTGTGTTGTTTTATTTGTTCTTCCTTTTGTACTTAGTCTTCTTCAATATTCCATTGCCCTGTGATAATATGCAGCATACAGGTATTCAATATATGGCTGTAAACATTATATTATGCACTGTGTACCTGGCCCCTACATGCACTCACTGTTTTTCTGCTGCATTGTTCCTTTCATCAAAGGAAGGACCTGTGATCCCAGTTAAAAGGCTTTTTTTTTTTTTTGCTGTACACTTCTGTAACATGAAATGACCATAAAAATGGAATTGAATTGTTCAGAAATGGCCGTAAGATACCATAGTACCAGATATTTCAAATACAAATAGAGGTGCAACTACTGGATAATAGTCAAAGGCTGTTAGTGCTTTATTAAACCTGTTTGCTGACGTTTTAAAGCCTTTCTACTCTGGTGTTTATTTTCCTTTGAATTAATGACTCCATGTCTCGAAAGACTCACACTGCATATTCTGCCATTCACTGCCTTTAAAACACTCTGTCAGGAAGAGATGTGTGTATGTCTATCATAAGTACTGGGTGTGTCCCAGCCTGAGTATTCCTCTTCACTGCCTCCTCCTCTTTCAGCTTACACTAATTGGAAGTGCTGTCATGGTAACGTCTCCCAGCGGCACAATTAAGTTTTAGTGGAATAGAAGCTACAAAGCACATGCATTATTTATTAAAATAAGCCACATGATATATTGGAGTTGGGGGTGGTGAGGGATTCAGCTGTGTATTAGAACGTCTGACAGTCAGGGTGTTTTTTTTCTGCAGTAATTCAGGTGACAGATGGGCAGACGGACTGCCAGACAGAGGCAGGCAGGCAGGCAGGCAGATAGATAGATAGATAGATAGATAGATAGATAGATTTGTATTAATCCCCGGTGAAATGCATTTGCGTACTGCACCAAAAGAACATAGACAACACAGGTAGAAACACATCACACATCACAGTGCAAAGATAACACAATTTACTGCAAATAGACACGTGCCACAAATGAATAAATCGATAAATAATGAAATATATTTTGTCAGTTTTTAAATGCCATCCTGGCACTTATTATGACTGGGCTTATGCCGGGCATGACGGGTGGAGGCATCGCAGTGCCTGATGATGTGCAATTAAAACAGAGAGTGTAAAAAATGAACACCGTCTTTGCCTCTGGCCTGCATTATAAGCCTCCCTATCATGATGACAAATCCAAATTGAGCAGTCTTTCTTCAGCTGGATGTTCACTGAAATTTTTTGGCAAATACTGGTTTCTTGGCCGGGAATTAAAATCCATTCAAATCTTCTACTGCAGAGTCCCGTGTTTCACCTATTATTCTCAAACTTTACCTACATGTGGTGCTGTCTGCTCACACCACGCTGTCAAAGGTCACTACGCCGTATGCAGAATGACATGCTGGGCTCTTGATGAGACACAGCATCTCCCTGGTAGGATCAGGAACTAAAGACAGAGGCCCTCCCAGGCATAAGCGCTTTGGAGATGTCCCATTGGACAAAAGCAAGCAGGACCATCCAATGATAGTAAGAGCTGCAGAGATGTTTCATAATGGTGGGGCTGTTCCATGTCAAAGCCCAGGAAGCCTTACAGAAGGACTACACAAAAGATAGAACACCTGTCACCTCTTTGTATTATCTCTCTCTGTCTGGTTTCAAATGTCGTGGCCAATTGCAGGGTTTAAAAGCAACGAAAAGGAAGTCATATGTTGGTAAATTAAAAGCACAAACAGTGAAACTTAATGAATACGTATGAACAGAGCAGAAAAGCATGGCTCAGCTAAATGTAAATCTTGCTTCCTCAGACTAAGAATTAGGTGCATCATGTCGTTATGAGAACACTTTTTTCAAGAGTCCCATAAAATACTATGTTGGTTCTGTGCATACAGTATGTGTCAATACACAATAAAATATGGCATTTGATAGCTTTTCTATTGACCTTGTGATTTTATGTCTGTTGTAATATCCATGACTCAGAAGTACACTGCTGAATGTCGGAACGTCACAGTCGCACGTTTACTATATCAACCATAGACAAACAACCACATGTTTCACGTATGACATACTTTAAGTTCAGATTTTTGCAGTTATTGAAACTTAAATTCAGAATTTTTTTTCATAAATAAGAAAAATTACATTTCAGTTGCTAACATTTTTTCGTTAATTTAGCTTAATTTCTGGACGTGAATCGTGTTGATATAGTCATTATTACAGCGCCAAGATTCAAAACGGACATGATCATTTAATGTATAGCACTTTTCTGCTACATGGTATTAAATATTTGGTCTTTGTTTAGAGAAATATAATACCAACCAGCCGTGACATTGTCTGCTCGGATAACAGCATCAGGCCAACATTTGACTAATGACTTCATTTCCAGTATTGTCAGTATAATCATTGACATCACTATACTACTGTAAGCAATATAACTCTTACACATTTTAATTAAAGTATATGGACAATATACTTAACAAGTACTTAAGAGGTAGATATTTGTGAAATGTTAAATCAATAATTGATATACGTCACATTGTAGGATTACTGCTTAAAGCAGTTGACTGTCAGACATTTCCCTGCTGGTTGAATGGTGATCCAGCAGAGGGCGCTAGCTGTGCCATCTCCCCAGTCTGCTGAGTCCTTCAGGAAGCCCGAAGTGTCTGCGTTGGCAGGTTGGAGAAACACAGCTTCTCGGCATTCTTCGGGCTCGGTGAAGGAAGCATAACAGCTCCTTATCTTTGTGCATTTCAGACTTATTTCATGTCATTAAACTAATTTCATCTGATTTTTGTTGCTGTTCGGTATCTTAGGAAACGAGAGTCCTCTTAAGACATGGAGTCCTCTTAAAACGATGGCAGTAAATGCGCGGCATGCCCCACTGTGAGATTCACATCCGTGGCTGTGCTCGAGCAGCTTTTCTTGCATCAGTGTTTACAGTCGCCACAGTGAGACGGCGATTTTTAATGCGCTGCTCTTTGTTCCTGGCTTTGTTGTCACGGCCCCGTTCAAGCTGGACTTGACTTGGATCGAGAATACTCGTACCTAACAAAAGCCCCTAATTATTACTTCTCTTTGAGGGATAAACCAGACATTCATTTTTGATCATCCTGGTTTTGTCAAATAAAAGGAAACTTCAGCTGCTATTTGCCCAGCTGTGAGGAACAGAGAGATATAAGGGATGTGATTCACAGAGACCACCGTTGTGCTTTCTGTAAAAATAACTGCCGGCTGCTCTATGGTTCTGTATGGTCGACAGATGAGGAAGTGGTTACAGTCCTGAACACCAGACCAAAAACTTCCAGATCATACAGTACCTTTAATGAGGCTACGCCTTCGTTAAGGTACTTACAGCGACAAAAATATTTTTATGAACACGTAAAATTTTACGCCACTTCAATGGGTCATTTCTATAACATAATGAAAGTTATTTATAGCATTATACTGGCATCCCCTGTCAATAATTTGTAGCATTGGCAGGTGAGAAACACAATACATCTACTTTCAATAACCTTTATAGGAACTTTACCATCATGCCAGGTGTACTCTGGTCAAGGTGTCAGAAAGAGCACAATAGATTTGCCAGCTGAGCTCTGAAATCAGAGCACCATGATGGGGCGAATATGCAAGCTACAAACATGAAGCTGATATTAGAACGATGTCTGGTAACAGCCTCGTCCCAATCCCGTTGCCATAAAATAGAAGCAGCCATAGCCCAGGCAAAAGGGATGTCAGACCCCGACGTTTAATCAACGGCTATACACCTGGTATATATATGAATAAGTGAAGAAATACAAACAGTATTTGTAGTCTTTTGGTTTTTAGAATGCTTGGTTGGGTCCCGGTGAAAGGCAAAACCCTTATACTGTACTGTAAACAACTGCTGGTCGCCATGCACACCGTGTGCTTAGCAACAGTTGCTAGTAACACATTGATTTGTCAAATTGTTTACTACAGCCTCTGGCTTCACGCAAGGCATTGTAAATGTGGAGCCATTCAATATTCATTGGAAGCGGCTTATTCTTTCGTTTCCCTCTTTGGCTTTGAGCATGCGGTATCACATTAGCGGCCTTTCTCAAATAAAAACATTTACAAGCCCATTTGACCCAGTACTGGACGTGTGGCTAGAAGATGGAACAGTGAATGGATGGATGGACACCTGTATTGTTTTACAGTTCTTATTTGCATAATATAATATCACCTTGAAACATGGGAGGGTACTAGGATGTGAGGTCATTAAGCTTGTTTTTTAATTTTCTTAATTAATGTTCTGAGTGCGTCCGAGTGTAGAAGCATCGTGGCCCAGAGACCGTATGGTATGTCCCTTTGAGTTAGAGTATAAGTGGTGTATCTGTTTTATCTATGCCTATCCATCAAACCAGAAACCCTCCTCCTCCATCCTGTAGGAATCTGTGTGTTCCATTAACCTGTTTGCCGTAACAGAAGAACAGGTTTCTCAGTTAACTGTTGTAAAAATTAGACAAATAAAGCATCTTAAATTGTTTTTTATATTCGCCAGTACACTGATACAGCACTAATTTATCATGAGCAATAAAATCATTTAATTGTTTAAACATTATCATCTTTTGTAATTGCTTGTTCGGCCTCAGGGAGGATGTTATCACTGATGGGATGGTGACACGCTGGTCCTTCAGTGGAAAAAATGCAGGGATCTGCCGGGTACGTGGGGTGACTTCCTCTTCTTCCCTTGTTGGGGACAGGTCTTCTGCTTTTGATCCTGGGTTTATTTTTAAATAATGAGTAGGAACTCGCAATATAGTGCTACTTAAAGAAACAGTAACAGTATAGTACTACTTAAATAAAAAGTACTTTCCTCTCGGTAAAAGCCAAAAATAGCTCTGGCAAAAGAAATCACAGATATATTTTGTTCCACGCAAATAAGTCCATCTTGTCGTTTGACCCTGCGAGTTCCTTCCCTTGTGTGAATTCCCATAATTACTCATCATCTCCGTAATCAAAGGATCCGCCCCTGCATAGTTGACGATTACCTCTAATCTTTATCTGGCCAAACATGCCCATCAGAACCAGGTAGGCCTGTTTTTCCTCCAGAACCCGCCCACTGATATTCTTTGTCAGTCTAGCAATCTTAAAAAAAAAAAAACACGTTTTTTCAACATTATAAGAGACCGGACACAAAAAAAAAAACTGCACAGGCAGAACTTCAGATCATGCCATTCAAACAGTCTCTTGACATGTGTTCAACACCCTGCCCGATGACTTATCTGATGATAACAAAACAATGTTGTTTGGCCTGGTCTTGTGTATAACCACAGTCACCAGGAGGAGTAACCAGTGTTGTTGTTCTCATTATCTCCAAATACATTCATCAGCTGAGTTTCTCGTAGGCCTGCACGCAGCCACACCTTCATAATTGAATATACTTTTCAAAAAATTACAGCCATGCTATTACAACATTTGCCTTTGGAATGTTTTTCAAATGTGAATTCCATTCTGAGTGTGTGTGTGTGTGTGTGTGTGTGTGTGTGTTTCTGAGATGTTTGTCTCATTATAAGGAGACCCGAGACTTCTAAAAAAAACATTTCACTACATTATCGTGGACTTAATGTTCTGTTAAACCAGACACTGAATGACGTTGGGCAATATCTCACCTGTTGAAGGGTCATTTCTCTAATTAATAATCGGCATGAGAGTGTGCCTGTGTGTGCTTACTGCATGAGTGCTTTTCTATGCAGTATACGTATGTTTATATATGTAGGTTTGCTTATTACCCACTATTCTCACGCAAGGTGCATTAATAAGAAGTGTGTATTTACTCAGGTCCCATCCCAACTGAAACAAATCTGGAAAAATTTGCTAAATTGATATATACCACTAAAGTTTCATTGTTGTTTTAGTTTTATTCATAACTTTTTCTCGAATTTTTATACATCAATATTTTAGCGGACTAGTCTCATGTACAAATGACTATGATTAATTAGTGAGGATTTTTAATTTCATATTTTGTGTCATATGCTATTTTTCAGTCCTTGGCACTAAACCAGAGAATATAAAATATGTTAACTGCATATTTTCCCAGAGGGTAATGCATTTGGCGGGTAACCTGTTTCAGTAAACATCCTTTGCAGTAAACTGGAATAAATGCAAGCATAGAAACCTTAAGGGACAGACACCTGTCCCTCTGTGTCTAATGTAATCTGAGTAGTGCATTTACTCAATGCGTATTGTTCCACTGCTGTGTGTACGGTCTGCATATATGTCCTGCGAATTGTTTGTCCTCTGAGCTTTATTACCAGCCCTTAGGTGATCAAGCATTGCCTGCAAGCCAAGTCAGGCCCCAGCCCAACCAAATAATTGTCCTTTGAGAAAGAGGGTCATATAACTCCTGGCAGATACAGGGACGACCTTTGATCGTCAATGAACGTCTAGCAACATAAATACTGCAGTATAAATTTACTCTGTATTGTCAATTGCCTTGATGGAACTATTACTATGTGCAAATACACTCCATGGGAACTCACTGTGATCATTTCTTGGAAATAATCACGTGGAATCTATAACTGTGGAGTCGTAAAACTTTTTAAAAGACTATTCCTTTCATGAAAAATTAAAATTAAAATAGCCGCCATGACTACTATTGGTGAATAACGTCAGCAAGTTTATGACAGAAAAAATATAACCTAAACGTAAAATATTTTCAAAGTTTGCAGATGATCATATGTTGTTCTGAAGTTTACTCGGAATATGATTCCTAATCGCACAAAGGCACGTTACGATTTTTGTGTAAATTTAGTAAAACTGCAGTTGTAACCAGGTGTGAGATGTGTGACCTAAATTACCTCAAAATATTGTACTATAAAAAGATAAAATGCCTAATAATTAGGATACAGAGACTTTACCATATTTCTTCAGCAAACTTTTTTTAACTTTGAATTTTTTTTCTTTAACTTTTTGTCCTTCATACTCTATCTGCTGTGCCCTCCTCTGTGTGACAGACTTATGCAAATCAGTTGTTGACACATAACTTTTTCTGAGCAGCCCAATACTTCCAGTTTCACACTAATGGTAAACTTGGCATTCTCCTGCCTCCAGCCAGCAGGAATCCTGTCGGGCGCGACTGGCAAGTGAAGAGGTCATTGTTGACCCAGGCAGAAATTGCCCTGTGACGTCATATGGGGTGGTGGATGTCCCATTCCCTGTCCCTGTTACTCAGTAAAAGCCCTCGTACGTATCTCCTTCACACCCTCCCTCCATGTTGGAGCACTTGCACGGTCATTCGGTAGCTTCTGTTCCATAGCACTCCTAGAAACAACAGAAACGGGAATTTTTACCGGAATTGTGCAGTAAATGTAACCTTTTCATCTTTCAGTGGGTATTCTGATTGTTTGTCCTAAATGTAAACAATGTAATATTGCTAAGACAGTACCACACACTGTTTTTTCTAAATATATATTATTTTTACATCGTGTCGGTGCGCACACACGCATTGGAAAAAAATGACTAAAAAATGGCATTTACTGTATGTATATTTTTTATTCTCACTATTCTCCAAGTCTCCGTGACTAGAACATTCATATAATGTAAAATATATGAATATATTCGTATGCTCGAACCCTGTGTTCACATGGAGCCACAGACCAGACGTAACGGTTTCCATTCAGCTGAGGCCAAGTCTTGTTGAGTCTTGTCAAGGCCAAAATACTGTAATATGTTGTGGAGAAAATAGAGAACAGATGACGATGTGGACTTCACTTTGTCATAATTAAAGAATGCATTACTGTGTAAGGACATTCGTCATAGTTATTCATTCTGTTTTTGATTACATCAGAAATTAATTTCTGAATGATATTTATGTGTATCATGTACACCCACGTATGTATGTATGCAAAGCGTGAGAGGAAAGCGTTTTTGAGTTCAATTAGATTGGGCTAATGTTGCAGCTCCTCATTCAGGCTGCTTTGTGCAGAAACACAATGAGGGTTTGGCAGGTAAAGAGGACCTGGGGGTAAAATGGGGGGGCATTTAAAAGGATGCACTGTTCCTGGGTAACTAAATCTTCTGCCAAATACAGAAAACAGAAATCCATTGCTCAGCTAGGATGGTGCCACATGACCAGAGAGATCTGCTAAAGGTTAAAAGGGAGATTCTGTGTGTTTCATCACCTTTCCTGGGGTCAAGATGGCATAATCAACATTTTATTGTGATTAGTTCTATGACTATGGCCAAGGCGCTCATTTGCATCCATTTTCCATGGTCATAAAAACACATAAAAAGTCCGTTATAACAAAACAGTCCTTACCCAGTCTTTTGTGTGAAGTCTCAGAGGATATTTCACAATCATGCTTAGCAATTATTACTGATACCTTAGATTATATTTTTGAGTTGTATTGACATGGAATAAAAATTATGATGTGCTCTAAATATAAAACCTTGCTCGAAATGAATAGCCTCTGCAAAATTATGATTTCACTAAACAGTAAAGAAACATACAAGTAAGTCTGAAAGATGTTTTTATTATTTGCAAATATTTAAGTATTACAAAAACAAATTGATCACAAAAAATTACAATTCCTTGTGTATGAAATACATTTTAGCAAGCTGCAAATAAAACATATCCTGATATTTGTAATGAATACAAAATAAAAAATAAAGCAGAAAATATCTTAACATTTGGCAATGATATATAATAAAAATCAGATAATTATAAAATAGACGATACACAAACAAGAATAGAATGTGAAGGAATAATTCTAACTGTAAGATAATACCGAGTAAATATCGATAAGATAATAGTCTAAATCAGAGCTAATGCTGAATGATGCTACGTTGGAAGTTTAAGTTGTTAACATTTTTCTATCATCAATTCAGATCTGGAGAAGATTATACAAGCACAAAATAACTAATTCATGGTCCACCGCAGGGCATACTTTGGCACCAAGTGCATGGGGGAAGCTCCACAAACCACACCACTCTCCAGCACAAGGTTCCTGGTTCACAGAGCCACCAATGACAACATCTCCTGCACAATATCTCTAAGTGTAAAACACACCGGTTTGCTACCATTCATGTACTAGTTTTCTGATTACCTGCTGGTTTTAGGGTAAAGAAGAAGCCCGGACTGTGACAGTGAAGAGGTTATGCCTTGCGATGGACGGCATTACCAGACAGTATTAGACACAAATATCTAGATCTAACCTTGTCTGGTAAGACGCCAATCGAGAGGCCTGGCCACAGCTGGAGAGGATTCTCTGTGATATTTGGCCTATACCCTGAAGACAGACACAGAAAGAGACGAGGATAGAGAAAGCCATCCAAGCAGGCGAAAAGCATTTTAAACACCCATCACATCTTCTAATTCACCAGAGGTTACCATATTAGAGAATGATATCTCCAAAGTAGGAGTGCCAAAGAATTAGGTTGGAAAAATGTTGAAAAAAGTTTGAGAAGGCATGCAATCAGTTACGGGGAACTTAACATAATGTGCAAAAGAAAACCGATCCGAAAATTCTTTCTATGTGTGTTACGTATGATCTTGAAACGAACAGAAACTTCATCCAGCTTTGAGTTTGCTACGTTCTCTTATGAAACTCAGTGATGTCAGTCTACCACGCGATGTGAAAAGAAAAGAAAAAGGCCGATCTGTGTGATCTTATAATACGCTTAATGACAAACGGCACTGGTTAAGCAAACAAAGGTGTGACAATGTTTGAGAGGGAAGTCTAAAGTCCAACAGAACTTACTAAGAAACTCCAACCTTTGACAAACATCAGAATGTAAACAGTACCAGTACTTAGCGTCCTTGCTGCTGCATGTCATTTTCAGGTATCACTGGCTTGATTTTGGCTACGATGTGGCATTAACCAAAAAATAATACCTAATACCTGGCTACATAACATTTATGCTGCATTCTTATGACATGAAATTGTATGCGATTGTTGGAATGACTATGGTGTGTCTATGACATAGAAATACAAGTGTTTTTGTTGTGCTTGCAGAGATTTTATGACCAAGTCATTATTTGTTCATTGGTAAAAGTGTGGATGTGGCAGATACGTGCACACTTACTCATAATCATACGCTATGGGAAATTCCCATTTGGAGATACCTTTTTACGTGCCACGTGTCATTGGATTGTCGAGGTAACGGAAGCAAACCCAACCTTGGAGGAGGGAAGCAACAGCAGTAGTCACTGAGCCACCAGGCTGTGCTCCTACAGGTAATGTCTCACACATAAATGAACCGTAAGTTTAAATTAGGTCTCCTAAAAGATCTAAATCTCAAATGTTGTTCTATGCCTGTACAGTGTACAGAGTATCACAGAGGCAACACGAGACTGAGTTTTTTAAAATAGTTCTCTTGCTAACGTAGTAACTGAGAGGCATGAAGAATTGTATTTCAAAGCTGTCGAGTTTTAAAGTTCTTTGAAACTCTTTTTCACAACTGTCAGATATAATAGCGAAAAAACTAAGCTTTTTAAAATATCATTTTGGCCAAATTGTACAGTTGTGTTATGACTTTAAAAATAAACCACTCTGCATTTCACCTTGATCAGTTAAGTCAGCTGGTAAGTTCAGTTGTGACAATAATAAGTCACGCAGGTATCTAGATGTGGGAAATGGAGATGGCTCTCCCTCGCGGACTGCCAGAGATGGGCGGAGTCAAGGGTCTCACAGTACCTATTTTTACCACTGCCAGTTCAGGTGTCAGTCGATGCCGCACAGGTGAGGCAACTAAGACCAATAACGGCCTGCCAACAAAAACGTTGGCTGTGGGGGAGGGGAAGGGGAAGCGGGAGACCTCCCCCACCCCTTCATGTACACAGTGACTTAGATCACCTGTCAGCAGGACTGTGGTAACAGTCAACGGACCGGTATTCTTTGACTCCGGCAGGGTGGGGCGGAGCAGAATACCTACACAAAGAAGAGGGAAGCAAATGAACCGGGACACAAAAGAGCACTCCCGCCCACACGCGCCTACGCTACGTGTACAGAAACTGATGTTGGTAACTGAAGCCAAATCTCCGTTTAATTCTAGCTATTCTATTTACTTACAGCTCATTTGCAATGCAGATCCCTTTTCAGAGCAAATGCACTGGTCTCTATGAATATAAATATATATATACGGAATTAGGTAAATGGTAGAGGTTTTCTCACAATAAGCACAAATAATTTCCTTGAAAAATATTTGAGCCGTGTCTCTAAGGCACCTCCCCTGGCAAATAGCTATCATCTTGAAGGGATGAAGTGTTACAGCAAGTTTAATTCGGCACAGGGGCTTTTCCATGAGGCGGTGACCGATATCTCAATCCATCGGACATTTTAAGCATTTCAGATTGTACCGGTTAAGCAGTGAAGGTCTGATATGGACGAGAAACACCATCAATTGAAGCAGAAGTTCAGTATTTTCTCTGTTCTTAGTCTCATCAAAGGCGTCTAATGAGGAGTTATGATTTGTAAATTAAGCCATGGCGCACATAAAGATTAACATAAAATATGTTATTCTTGACTTTTTCTCTGAGGCTAGAAATGGCTTCGGTTGTCAGACATTATAGTGATTATACGTTAGGGGCTGCCATTGGATTATAAACAATGTCAGGTCATGCGGTGGTTTCTCATGAGTGGTGCTCTGCACGTACGCTGCAAGTAGACGTCCAGCATACATCGTTACCAGACAGTGTTAGAGCAGAGATGAACAGTCCAGCACTGTCAGGTAAGATGTGCGCTAAACATCCATCGTAGACAGGAACTTTAACAGGCTGCTGAATAGAGGTGACTTGACAGGCAGCGATAATATGGACTTCCAAAGCTAGTATGTAAAAGCAGAAAGTAAAATCAAGTCAGCAGGAGCAGTAGCACTGTGGCTATGTTCATGCTCAAATGTACAAATAACTTGACACCTTCAAACAGAGCACTGAGATGGCGATTATGTCTGGCATTGAGCTGTGCAGATCGTATGGGCCGAATCAGAATGGTGCTCCTGTGGTTTTCTGATGCCGGCGGAGGGCTATCATCATCATTACCAGGCAGTATTAGAGAGAATCATGACATCCAAAACTGCCTCGTAAGATGGAGATGGCCTTCCCAAACACCCCTGGGAGGAAAGAAATTAAAGCTAATACTTATCAAATACGTACCATTCATATGCATTACAGATGCCAGTGTATTTTAATTGCAGCATTGCTGTCTCAGTACAGTGTAGCTGTATCCTGTAGTATGAGGCGACACAGCTAAGCTACAAAACCGCTGATTACCTCTACAGTGTCTAGCAAATTAGCATCTGTGGAGCCAGTGGAATGTCTTGAGGAAGCTTCTCCATATAAACCCCTTCTAATTCTGCCCCTTATGTTTCCCCTGGCAGCACCTACTCATTAAATTGCTTTGACAAATGAAACGTATCTTCCGTTTGTGTTATTTGCGTTATCGTACACACCTCCAACCTGGATTTACAGAGGAACGCAAGGAACCTATTCTAAAACTTCCACAGATTTATACCTGTTACATTCACGCTCATGCCCCAAGGTCCTAATCTGCTTACCGCTCCCCTCTTCTCGTCTCTCGGAATAACAATTGCATGAAACAGAAGAAATGGTAGGACGGAAACGTAACCTAACCTGACCACAGAGCTCTTGAGTAGTTATAGGTGAGCTATCCAGCAGACGTGAGCCCAGAGCTGCAGGCAGCCACGGTCAGCCCAGCTGTGACAGCAGAGGCCCACCCCGCCTGGTTGTTAATGATTTGCCGTACCTGTTCTGACTGGTCTGGTTTATGGCACTGCTGCATGAGCCCAAATGGCACCATGTCTCACAGCATACAACAACTACAAAGCATTTCAAAGGATTCCAGCCTGTGCTTAATCCCCACAAAGGCGGTTAAACTGGTCATCGGGCAGAACCTTAAACTGCCCCCGCGTGATAAAAACAACTTTGCACTTTGTCAGCTATCAAAAACAATAACTGCTGAAATTGCAATGCAGTTTTCATAAACCTGCTAAAAAGTAACCAGGTTCATGAAACGACATTTTTAACGAGTTGTTTTACCCACGGTGGTTAAGTATCAGTCCCCTGTGCGTGGCTGTACTGATTAGTCTCTGTTGGAATGCTACACTGAGTTGACCTGTGACTCAGATCTGTGGACAGAAGGTCACTTGGCCCCCAGAAGTTTACTCAATAACTGCGCTCGTTCACAGGTGCATGGGGAAACTTCACACTCAGTCTGGCAGTGCTTGCCAGTCCGGCGGAGGACCGCAGTCCACGTACTCTGGGATGTCACACGCTCATCTCTCAGATATTACAAGCCGAAAGTATGTCTGCTTGGTCAGGGGCACACACTACAGCACAAGCTGACTAAATACATAAATAACTGTATGCTAAATAAAAATATTAATAATTATAACTGTTAGTTAGTTCAATAAGCCACTGTGGTTGTTAATAAAACATTGGGCTTTAGATGATTAAAACATCAAAACCCACAGTGATAATTATAAAACATCATCCTTAAATTATTCAGCATAATTAACAGCTGATTTTTTAACACCAAGAATATAAACTATTACACAATCCTCTAACACACTTTCCAGGTTTGTAAGTAATGATTTTTTTTTCACTTTTTCAGCAGACTTTGACAAAATGGAGTGAGACGGTAAGCAATGCAGAGGCAACGAGAGACCAAGGAGGAAGAACAACGGAGAGAAAAATGCTTAAAGTAGAAAGAGCACCTGTAACCTTACCGTGTTGAAAAGGGAGCAAAGAGTTTTAAAAAGTTTGTTGGGCAGGGTGAGGGAAAGAAAAGAAAAAATATCTCAAATTTCCCCCCAAGTGCCAGAGAAGGTTCGGGCTTCCTCACGGTCAGTCAGGGCTCATGAAAGGCAAACCTTCTAGCAGACCCACTCCTCTAGACTGTAGCCTTTATTTAGTTAATCATCAGCAGCATAAACCAATGCAGCAGGCCTTCCGGGGGGGATGAACGGTGCTCGCAGTGTGAGGGGAAGACATGCATGAGGGAAACAGAAGATTGACCCCCTCCCCCCAGAATGAAACTACAGCTTTTACCTGAGTTCTGCCTTCTTACCCTCATCCAAACTTTGGCCCGTTTCTTTCTCTGAGCTATTGGCCTAACATGCCGTCTTTTCAAAATGTCGTCAGATTGACGGCTCAGTCCCCTCGTGACTGTTCTTGAGCACCGCCATCCCACCGTTAGCGTGAGTGAGGCTCGATCGGGTAACCCTAGCCCCCCTGCAGGAATGCGACTCTGCAGTGACTCAAGCGACCTGTTGGTTAAACCAGCCTGCACCTTAATCAATATGGGGCTGTGTGTGGAACAATGGTGCGGAAACCCAAAACCCTAATCTAAGACCAGATCTTATCTTTCATACCCTAATCCCTGCTTCTGGAGTAATGAATCATTCCCTTTTCATTTCATTTTCTTTCTTTTTTGTAAAATCAAACATAACAAATCTGACTAAACTCTCAGTCCCTTATCAGTTACTATTGAGTATTACTGATTACTGACAATTTTAATCTGAAAAAATCCAAATGTATTTACAGTAGGGTTGATGTACGCTTCCTATCCAACGTAAATATTTTAAAATTTGAATTGCATGTATTTAAAGACATTTTTAAAACTTTCAAGGTATTTAAAGTACTACCATCACACAATTCTGAGTATATGTTATTTAAAAAGAACATAACCTCTCAGACGTGACAAAGAGAAAAAGTTCCAAGCATGACTTTTGTTTGCTTAATATCTTTCCAGTATTATAATTGCCCATTCTGCATCTAATGCTTTTATTTATTTACTACCTTACTTAACTGTCCTCTGACATGGAGTCATCATTTTCTACTCCCTTGCGGACATTTACAGTCTACCTGTAATATGCGAATAATCTTGCACAAGAATACTAATAATAAAATCTGAGGGGAATGAAAAAGTAAATTAAAACAAAAAACAAAAATTATTTCTGTTATCCAAATTTTTTAAGAACTTTGCATGGAGGAGGAAAATAGAAAATGACAAGTTTGCTTAGTCATACTGACAAAATGGCTGTCCTTAACTGTACAACCTCAGTCAATGCACTTGGCTGACCTCTCACCCGAACAAAGCAATTAAATCAGACTCTCTCTCAGAAATAAAAGGTGGAATCTTATTTTTAAAAAGTTCATTTTTAGGAAAAACACTGTAAGCTAATTTATTTATCACTATAATTGAATTCATGGTTTCAAACCAGAGACTCCTGCATAGATGCTGTACATTAAGAAGTATTCATATTCCTCGTACTACATGTACAATTATACCTACAAAACGAAAATAGACATTTTTCCATCCAACATTAAGCTAGCTTACATAACTGGCTAATATTTCATTCAGGTAAGGGATAAAGTAGCCTATTTATATTTATATAGTACCTGTAAATACTTCCACCATTTTTCATTGACTTGAGCTTTCTTTATGCACACTTTATTTCAAGCAACCCTTGTCGATAATAAACAACATCAAACAATAAGAAATTTAGATCCTGTAAAAGCCATCAGCTTGGCTGAGAACTGCAAAAGTAAGAAGGCTCATTCAACTACCTCAGAGTCACGGCAGCTAGGACACACAAAAGCAGGAAGGAAAACGGACGAGCAGACATTTTACGTCTCACTGGCAGCCTTTCTTGAAGTTTCCTCATTTTCCTGACGGCAAACAGCCTGCAAATTGAGGTTACTTACTCTGAATCTTTTCTAATCACACAAGAAAAGACAAGCGAAGACAGGCCATACCAAGTATGTGTGTATGTCTGTTTTGTGAGTGCTGACAAAATTAGACAAAAGCTTTCTGTACATTTTTTGGAAAGTTATAGGAAATTAAAATGAATACGTTAGACTTTCATCACGGTGAAAATACAACAAAAGTTTTTTTTTTTTTTCCTTAAGCACGGCAAACCAAAATTAATCATAAGTAAATATCTTTACTTGTTAGTCTATTGTGTTTTTCATAAATTACAGAATACCTGTCCATCGTTTCATTCAAGATTTGAAGGTAATAGTCTTTGAAACAAAAGCTAAATGCTTTCTTCTTCATGCCTAATGACAAAATGTATGGTTTCTGTTATCTGTACTAACTGGTCTGTCCAGTAAGATAATTAACATTTTCATTAGTTTGTTTTCCCCATTCTTCTTTAGAAGGATTCGTTTTTGATTCTATCAACAGTATATTTTTTTCCCTGCAAGCTTGAATGTACAAAATGAGGACAAGCCCTTTTACGTTTTCAGGTAAACAGTATTTGTTCATCTGTAACCCAGTCAGTGAACTACACTAAGTAAACAGCTTCCTGTTTAGAAAAGTTGTGAAAACATCTATAGGTAGTACAAATAAGACCCACAGTAATGTTAGGGAAAAAAATAAGATAACAGAATATAAAGTTTTATGGCTTTAAAAAGTAAAAAACAAAATTAACTTTTCATACAGTAAGTTACCCTTGTCTTCGCCCGAAGTGATCAGTCAGCAAAGTATATGAAGACAAGTAACACCATTGTGTACAGGGCTCACTGCAGGCAGGGCTTGACTTCCTCTTCCATCCAGTTGCTGAAGGAGAGAGGACTTGTCATCTTTGAAAGACGAGAATCAGAGGACTTGGAGTGTGGAGGTTTTAGGCACCTCGGCCACTGACAAAACAAATCGACAAAAAAAAAAATGCAACGAGTTGAAGACAGAGCAACACTTGAAGGCTCCAAGTTGTCCTTCCTCGATGCACAGCTGGCGAAGCTACCTGCTTAAGCTCTTAATGTGAAGAGAGCGAATTTGTAATGGGTTTGGTTTACATGTATCCTCCTCAGCCCATCCCTTTCAGGTGTTCATGTCACTGCCCAGCCAATCCGCTGTCGTTCCTGGCTTTCGCAGGTGTGCTGCCATTGGCCAAAGTAACAGCGTTCCTTCTTTTCCCCCCAGGTCATGTGCGTAAATGTTTCTGATGTCAGCTCTACCTTTCTTCACCCCTCCTCTTCCTACCCCGCCCCGCTTCCCTCCTTCACTGAAGTACACCTGCCTTTTTTAAACTGAAGCTTAACAAACACATAGGAATAAACCATTGACGGTGGTGTACAGAAGCACGCCATTGTACAATTCGGCAGTGGAGACTACAGTAGTCTAGTTGAGGTACGATGGTCTTGTCTTCGCAGCAAATGCTTTGTTCTTTTTTGCCGGTACAGTATGAGCGGAAGGAACAAGCGTAATGACATGACTAGCAAGCAGGCCAACTTGACCTGGTGCTAAGGTTTAGGAAGGGTTATAGTGTGTTCAGAGGTTTCCATGAACACCTGTCAGAAGAAGGATGACATTGGGTGTAACATAACATACAGAACAACTCGACACAGTGTGTATGATAGAATAAAAAGGGAAAAGCAAGGCATATAAATCCCACTTAAGGACATCCCTTGTATCACTGGGTAAGGCATTTAATTTGAATTCAATTAGGCATGCAAATAAATATCTATTTAAGTCATAGTAGAAATAATAATACTGATGATTCATTTTCCTTTGCTGTTTATTGCACGGCAGTTGTCTGTCTGACTGAACAGGTATAGGAGCTGGGGGGAGTGAGGAGGCCCTGTTTGTATAGCCAAACATGTCCTGCCAAAGGGGTGTGGCCCCGGCACAATGCCTGATCCATGGAGGACAAAGTCAGGGAGCCCGTGGGTGTTCTGTGGGGGCAGGTGGAGGGTGGGTCGCTGGGACGCGAATCTAGGCCCCTAGCCCCAGGGTTTTTTTTTTTTTTTGTGATCTGTGAGCGCACAAACTCATCAGAACAACGATCAAGCATGACACAGCCTTAAACCCCCCATTTTAGTTAACACTGGCAATTTTTAAATCGTCTACTTGTCCCTCCATTAATTTCTCTTCTTAAACATTTACTGCAAGGACCAAAAAAATGGTGTGGTGGCATTAATTTACAGATTAAATCATTTGAGAAACTTTAGCATATTAAAATCAGTTTCTCTGTTGAATAATTAAACACATAAACGCTAAAATTATGAATGGATATTTGGAAAATAATACTGCTTTATCAGTACTTTTGTAAAGTCTCCCATAGAATAATTTCTATTCACTCTATGCTAGACATTTAAAATGTGCTTTATTCACACATGATGATACAAAATTTAAAATGACCACTTCATCACTTGCCCCTGAGAGGATCTGAGGTTAATATTGAAATGTAACTGAGTAGACAGAAAGTGAATAACAAGTAATAAGTTCCTCCATATATAAGGTGAAATATACCATTATTAAAAGTAAAATGTCAGAAACATCACCAACAGAAACATCACAAATGCTGCTCCTAGTTTTTCTGCTACCACAGCCTCTTTTGGTGAACACCTGATGCATGAATACAGATCAAAAATGTCAAATATTTCTGGCTTAGAGACACTAATCAGATCATAAACAACTGATGGATTCCCGAAAAAAAATGTCTATGAATTCAGCCTTTGAGAAAAGGAACTTTTGTATTCATTTGTTCATTCATTCATTCGTTTGTTTGATTGTTTGTTTGTTGTTTTGTTGATACTTGAAACACTCTTTGATTCATTTTTTCGATACATTTTGGAAGGGGGTGATATTTATTTTAATTATACTTAAAATGTGAAATTTAGGTTAACAAGCCTTCTGTGACAAAGAGAGTATTTACACAAGAGACAAATTTGTGGTTCAGTAAGTTTCCTCTGTAAGATTTCTGTGGTAAACAAACTCAAAAATATATGTTTAACCAAAAGAAATGTTATTTAAGCATTTTATTTCATATATGGAAAATCCATTTAAGTATTTATCTTCTAATTTCTCATCCTAGCCAGTCACAAGGCTACTGGAGCTCATCCAAGGCAGCATGGGGCACAAGGCTGAGGTACAATATGTTTGGGATGCCAGGACATGTGGAAAATATCAGTTAAATCTAGTTTAAGTTTTGTGTGTACTGTGTTAACTCATTGCCCCCCACATCTGCCTGTGCCACTTTGTGTATACGGAATGACGAAATGCATTAAGCAAAGTCCTAATCCAGGGAGGGAATATACTTTCTTTGTCGACAATCTGACGTTTTAATACTGTCCTAACTGAATGATGAAAAAGACACAAGATGGATCAAAACAAGGTTTTTTTGTTGGTGATTTATCCACATCACATTCTTGTCTTCCATACATTTTTTCTTCCAGTACAGTTAAAAAAATAAGCTCATTTTCTCCTGTCAAGATCATGTTCTTCTGTGCAGCTTCATTTGAATGGCTACCATTTCAACATTTGACTACAGACTGGAACAAAAAATCGTACTCCTGACCACATCATCAGACTGTTAACCAAATTGTGTTTCTTCAACCACCAATCTGAAACGCACACATGTATATCTAAGAATGTAAGAACTTCTATGAATTTCATTTTTATTCTCCCCAAGTTATTTATTCGAAAACTGTGTTTATCCGGCTGGTCCCCTCTTTCCCCTATGCACAGCTAAATGCCTCAATAGAGAATATGTACTACTTCAAAACAATGACTAAACATCTGATTGCTTTCTGTACAAACTCCTCTGTCAAAATAGCACACACAGAAGCGTCTGTATTTCTAACTATTGTCCACATTCATATGACAGTCTTGTAGTTACATAGACGTCGCAATGCTTAATCAAAATCAAGTGAGGTAAAGCATTTTCATAGGTTCTTCATTCCGGGGGGTGGGGGGCTAGGCACCTCTCGTCCCATGCACAACAAGTAAACAAAAATAACCACATAGTATAAATCATCATTTTTTTTATCACGAGATCTGGTTGTACGAGTTCTGTTTCTCCAGAACTCACTTTACATTACGATCTAAGAGCATTTTAGTGCCGTTTCTTTTCCGTAAATCCCCAATGCTCTAGTTTGCAGTTAATATTTGCTCAGAGCTGTGCTGAATATTCATCCCAGTTTTAAGGCTAGACATTTTCATAAACAAAAAATAAATGTTACAGCACTTTTTTATTTGACAGTCAACTAAAGACTGACAAAATGTTTACAAAGGCTAAGCACGCGTTAGTCATTCTGCCCCAGGCCGAGAGCTTCTACACTTCGCAAACCAGAAAGGAGCTGAGCCCATTAAGTGTGCAGTGGGATGTTTCTGTTTAATGGGTGACTTGCCGGCGTTCTGTGCTCAAGGTGTTGTGTTTAGGAAGGGCGCCAAGCTCCTTTTTTGATAACTCCTGGCAGACCGAGAAGCCTGGCTGAAAGGAATGCTTTGTTTGGTGGACCCCGTTTGCATGCCAAATGAGCACCTTGCTCAGATCCCCAATTCATTTGAATAATGATGACTATCTGGAAAAACTCACGTGAGGAGAGTGGCAAGGGCAGATTGCCTCAGCGAGTCCCTGATTTCCATGATTAAATTACTCATGTAGAGTTTAAAGGCAATGAAGAGAGAGGCTGGATAAAATTATGTCCTAGACTACAAGTTTTAATTTTTATTGTGTTAGGTGTTATTAGTGGTGCTGTTGAAGATAATGACAAAGAAAGGTAGGATGTGGAACAGGTTTCTGAAAATGCAACTTCAACACAGATGATGGATCACTTTATAGAGGCAGAAACTGCTTGATTACTTTCATATCTCTCACCTCAGAGTAGACTCCACATTGCACTGATAATGTGTTATTAAATTTCTCAGAAGATGATATTAAAGCTGTTAATTTTTTGTACAGATGGATATTTTCCAAAAGCAAATCATGACTTTCATAATGGAACAATTGTGTCCATCCATCCATCCATCCATCCATCCATCTTATTCTGGTCTGGGTTGGTTGGGTGGGTGGGG
>JAACJT020000105.1:12896571-12922175 GCA_009936485.2 Gymnarchus niloticus | reverse complement strand
CACAAGGCTGGGGTACACTCTGGACGGGATACCAGTCCATCACAGGGCACAAGGCTGGGGTACACTCTGGACGGGATACCAGTCCATCACAGGGCACAAGGCTGGGGTACACTCTGGACGGGATGTCAGTCCATCACAGGGCACAAGGCTGGGGTACACTCTGGACGGGATGTCAGTCCATTACAGCACTGAATTATCACACTCTCAAGTAAATTCCTTAATAGGACTATAAAACTCTAAGCCAGTAGTTGACTGTTACCACAGACAATATTGGAAAAGAAATGCTAGTTCTTTACTCGCCATTAACATACCAGAAATGTAAAACCATCAATGAATGGTTTAAAAATGACTTAGTCAATACAGGACTGCAATCTGGAGTCTATCCCAGGATGCTCTGGGACAAACTTGGACATGATGCCAGCCCATTACAGGACAGACTCAGGGAAACTTAGAGAGACAAATTCATCGAAATTATGTGTTTTTAAAAATGAGAGCTATTTTAACTTGATTTTCCACTTCATTTTGTGTTTTTTTTTTAGTGCTATTCATTCCATTTGTTTGAAAGCTTTGTTTTTATCATTACGATTATATCAATTTAAAAGGTATAACCTTTTTTGCCATGCCACAAAAAATAGTCGGAGCAATAACCAAACAAGACTGCATAGCATTTGATTTATTCATTTAAATATAATGAAATGTAGAAGTCATTTTCAACATTGTTATTTGAGTACAAGAGAAGGTGACAATATTGCAATAAGAATGTGATGGTCACATAATGCACAGGCAGAGGAGATATATTTTTTTTTTCTGTTTCCTCTAATAAAGAATGCACAGATGACAGGAGTTCTATAAATCTGGACCGGGGCCCTGCATTTAAAAGCAGCAGCTGCAAAGTCTGAATCCCTTGGATTCCATCGAGGCACTGCCTGAGCTGGAGTCCTGGGAGCCAGGAACATTTCAAAGGTACTGAGAAATAACATGGCGAACCTCCAGTCAGGCAGACACAGTGGGGGCTCAGCAGTGACACGTGTGCTGGATCAAAATTTGCCCTGACATACACATGCGGAGTTGAGCTGGGTTCATTACAGCAGCTCATTCATTAATTGTGCCCAGGTCTGTTTCACACTATACAAACCAAATTAAATTAAACTGAAATGATTTTTACTATCAAACCCCTTAAGAAAATTCTTAAATGAACAGTTTCAATTAACTGATTTGAATCTGAATTCATTCTATCTGTAGGGGTGTGTAATCATAAAATAATGCACCAAAATGTAACAAAACGGTATAGGATGTGATTAGTGTGGGCGCAGCAGTGACATAATTCACTTCTGCTGTTAATTTTTTGCCGACATTCAGAATCTGCACTTCCAGCACACCCAGTATGTGACATAGCTCATAGCGATCATTCAAATGCCTTATTCCCGGATCTGTGCGTTGAAACAACGTCTTTTCATTGTTATGCGTTTTTTTTCTCCCGTCCTAATTTGGAATAGGCTGACATACGTGCACATCTGGATATTTGCATTGAACTTGCCTTTCAGACTGATTGAATTTTCCTGTTTTAACCGGTTGCAAATGCTGACAAACTGATCCGGGTACCACAGCTGTGTATCCAGGCTTCAGCAGCTGCTGGCTGGGAAAATGTTCGCTGCCCAATTTGCATCACATGGAAATCAGTGTTATCCTGTGTGTTGATGTATTCATCGTTAAGCTTTCATTACATGATTAATTAATCTGCAATGCAAGGTGGGTAAACTATTCTGTTTCTAAATAAAATTGGCACAAAGGTTACTTTGGTTACAGATATTAGCATTCTTAAATAGTATAAACTTAACTCTAACTCAGCTATCCATACCTAAATAGAGAGCTACCCAGTAGTCTTAACATTTCAATCAACTTCAAATTTTAGGAATTCTATAAATTTAAAGAATTGGAATTAACTTCTGAAGTAGTATCTAGTAACTGATCTACTTCTATAACTTTGGCAGTTAACATTCTTACATGTTACACAGTTTTCAAAGAATGTTTAAATGGCCCCAAGTTATATAAGTTTTAACACTGAACGACCAAGATGGTTTTTAAAGAAAATTTGTGTGTGTGTGTGTGTGTGTGTGTGTGTGTGTGTGTGTGTGTGTGTGTGTGTGTAGACAATGAGGGATATTTGCTGTTTCCATTTCATCCATTCCTCATTTCACTCCTATCAATGTTTTATTTTTTAAATCGTTCTTCAGGATCCTTCAGTTTAGCAGGTTGAAATGCAAATCTACTTAAAATTAGGAACATAAATAACATGCAAACATGCTGATGGAATACCATTCAAAAAAAAAAAAACTCAAGCATGACATTAGTGAGCTCCTGGACTTTATATCTCTGTCATTTTCACAGCACACACACACATTTTTGCATCCCAACCCTCATTAGAGTGTCTGCAGAAGAACATGCGAGACTACAGGACATTACAGCCCACCTGCAATGCAGCCAAACAGACAGCACACCTGGGACCTGGGACACTGAACTCCACCTGTTCCACATCAAAACATCCCAGACGAGACAATTATACTTCAGTACTGCATACCCCAACACAAGCTCACTACTGTTATTATTCTTTTTTTTTTTATCTGTGGTCACAGACATATTTACACCGCCCTTAATATCGCATCAGTTAATTTGGTCAGTTTTCATAACTGCTATAACAAATACAGAATTGTGTAACAGAAAGGTATTCTCATTAAAGAGTTCCCATTTAGACTAGTCAGTAAATGCAAGTGTGAGTATTAGCATTAATTATACATTTCCATTTTCTAGACGGGTAAAAAGCGTAGATGGAAATTCACCTGGGCACTGTATAAGCAACTTTTACAGATATGCAAGATAGCAGGACTACTTACAATGAGAGAGCCGTCCATATTTTTCATTATCTGTCCTATACAGGTCTAGGAAAAGTTGCAGTTGACATAAATAAATAGGCAAATTTGGCATTAAATGAAAAAATCTGATGAAAAAGCACTAGGTTATGTAAAATGTAAACTACAGGAGGCTTCTCCTACCATGTATTTCTTCCCACATCTTTGTTACTCAACTACATCTTCAAAAAAGCAAATTCACAATATGAGAGGAGCATTACATTAAAGGTAATTGTACATGCAAAACCTGCCTCCATACACCCTCACTTAGCCATACAAGGATTTCTGAACATGATCATGTCATATGATAATACAATGTAGCTCAGGCATTATGCAAGCATAATATCAGCATCTGATACCAATTACTATGTAGAAGATGGTTTCACGAAGAGCATTGAATGTGATTGGTGATATGCCCAGGATAACTGAACATGTATGTATTCGCAGAAGTTTTCTTAAATCCACTTCTGAAAAGCATCTTCTCCAATATGGACCACCTGATGAGAACGTTATAACATCATCCAGCTTCAAGTGATACAGCTTGTCATAGTTCTATGCTTTAGCATACTGCTCAATACGACATAACGAAGGGATATAAAGAAATGGGCAAACAATTGGGTTAGAAAATGGGAGTTTGGTGTGGAAAGGACACACCTCAGGCTATTATAACTACCTGCCAATTCACTCTTGACTGATTCTAAAAAGGGTTAATTAAGCAGATGATTATTTGGGGTCCATGCTAATTATGCCCACCTGTAGATGAAGGAAAGGCCAGATGGTCCAAAGAAACAAGGAGGTGGGTAACAGGCATGTTTCTGCTATGAAATGGAGAGCCAAACAAGATTTAATGGCTGAATCCATTCTTTGGTCCTCTGTCTCTTTTAATTATGCCACTGAAGGCCACTGTGGTGCCACTCAGAATGAGAACGTCATAACAACTGTTTTTTGTGTGAAATTTTTTTTACATTGTTTTTTATTCTTCTGGCTATGTCGTAGCAATAATCACTGAATACATGATTATATAATGTTTGAATACCTTCAACAAGTAATTAATATATAATAATGTGTAGATTTGCATAATTATGAATCATTAATCACAATTCTGAAAAGACATCCATAAAAAAGGTCAATTTTTCAATGATTCACAATTGAAAGAAAATAGTGAATTATTTGCTTGGACAAAGGATTAACTTCCACTACTTATGATAACAGTAGGAATGCGAATGTGTACATAACTGAAACTGATTACACCATGAAGCTTGATAATGAACACAGGGAGCCCAAACCAGCAGGGAATGGGTGAAAACAAAAAACACTGCATCATAGAGGCCGTTGGCATGGCAACGGAGGAACTCTGCTCAGCTCTGGAGGGACAGGGAGTAGGAGGAAAACAAGAACAGGTCACACTGCATCCTCCCTGCTGGCTCATGCACTGTTACCATACCTGGATAGCGACCAATCAGACCACAATCCACAATGTACATTAGTATGTGGTGTTTCCTGCAGCAAAAACTTTATTACTTTGTATTTGTGTTTTTTTTTTTTTTTGAGAAATTATTAAACTGAAAATTAGAAATAAAAGCATCGAATGAAATTACGAGGGTATCTGTTTTTCATGCCCTTCTCTTTACCTGTTGCATTACTGAAGGGACAAATGATAATAGCGCCCTCTAGTGGTGTACACGAATACACTAGAATTAAACGATGCTGGTCAGGAATAGCAAAGTAGATGCATCATACCCATCCATTTTCCATAACCACTTATGCAATACACACCCCAACTATATGTTTGCATGATCTCTGCATTTTCCTTGGGGTACTCAGATTCCCTCTCAAAGTCCAAAGACAGGAGTTACCAAATTGCCCATAGTATGTAATTGTGTGTTTGCCCTACAGTTGACAGTAATCTCATAATCTAGAGTCTTGCTCCTACCCCCAGCTGCACTGGATAAGCAACTGGAAGACTGATGGATGGATGGATGGATGGATGGATGGAATATTGGGCCTAGTATCAATCTGGTGAGAAAGTGACAGGGGACATGTTTAGGATACCAGTCCTTCATTGGTCTCACACTAATAGAATTCAGAGACCAGCCCATCTAAACTGCAAGGACTGAGATAAAAACAGCATCCAACAAACGAAGGTAAGGGTATGAATCAAACACAAAGCTTTCTGAGATTTGAGACAATTGTGCTATCCAAAGAGATCATACATAAAGCATAGAGATAAGCACATGCTGTAACAACAAAAAAATCTACCCACAGCTAATACTCTACCTATTTAATTCAAAAACTAAACGGGAATTACTTTGTTGAAAGTCAGTATTTTTAGTATATAACTCTAACACGTTTTGCAGTCATAGCTGGGTGTAATTCAGCCATATACTACTGTAGTTAGTTCTGTCCACCTATGAATCAATCCGTCTTCCGACTGCTTAATTGCCGGCACCGCGGTAGTATATTAGCTGAAAAATAAAATTATGTAAATTTACCAGTGATTTTAAACGATACAAATGTGCCTGTACGTAAATAAAATGTAAATGCGATTCAAATAGTGTTGCTGATATTTTCCTATATATTAATTCAATTCATAATAAGTGTTAGAAAGTTTAAAACTATTTCTAATCTTTTTTTTTTAAAAAAAAAAAACAAAACTATTAATACTAACCATATAACTTGATTTGACAGTATAACCATTTGGGTTTTGTTTTTTTTTTTTGTTTTTTTTTTTTAACAATTTCGGGTTGAATTTCCCGACATTCATGGAGGTTCTCGTTGCCTAGCAACCGAGCAGGCCCGGCGCTGCTTTGGCGGCTAACTTCACTTCCTTATGCTTAGTAAAAGGTAGGATGTGTTTACTTCGACTAAATTAAATCGTTTTTAAAATGTAGACGAAAAAATACGCACAGCTAAATAGTGGCCTACAGTAAGTAGTAGCAGAGGTCTTTAGCGTAAGCGTTTTATTCAGCTACCCCCATCTCGTGCACGTACGTTAGCTTTGTTGTAGCTATAGCTAGTGAACTAGCGTCTATAGTGATCACGAATTAAACGTTTTACAGGTGGCGTCCCTTTTAACAGCACGTCTTACATAGCTGGGTGGTTTTTCAGCTTTATTACATGACTTGTGGTGTGTGACTGTTTGTAAATTTAGCAAATATCTTGCAGCCCTAGTCGTAGTGATATATGACCGTGCGCGCGCGGGAGCTTGATAATGCTTCTCAGCAAATCCACGTTTCTTAACTAAAGAACATTTCATGTCCTTTCACCACAGCTAATCTATATGATACCTGTATTTTAATTTCATGCTTAAATCGCTGGATCGTCAGATTGCTGTTTTGTGTGCTGACGTCTTTTGAAAACCATTGCTCCCATGTGTTCGTGTGTATTGATAAATGGTTCGTAAACCCCTGTTAAAACCATAAATGACAACAGAATAAATCAAATGGAAAAAGTCTCACTAGACCCAAAGATGAAGTCCCTGAAACAAGCAATCGCCGAATGACCATTTTATGCCCCGTTATGCAAAAGGGAGAGCTAATTCGTTCAAATGCAGATGTTCTAAACCACTGGCGTTAACCCTAAGCAGTACTTCGTCCTGCTTATGTTCTGAAGAGCATAATCATTCATGTGTAAATCTAATTTCACTACTGCACTGTTGATTATTTTTAGGGGGGCGTGGGGCTGTCATGGCTTTGTCATACTTCATCCTCTTCACAGGAGTCATGCTTCAAGTCATTTGTGAAACTTCACTAAACAAGGTATATTCGGACAAGTTGTCCATCACTGTTGCTGTTGTTGTACCTTTTATTGCTTTTATGTATAAATCGGCATTATTTGTATGATGAAACTCAAATGTGTTGTCACGACCACTGTATTCTAGGGGATGGTACACTTCTTAGTTACCCACTTTGAATTTGCATTACTATTTAGCCTGCTACCACAGTTGCGTTTCCAGTATTCCATTTTTAAAGTATATTTAAAAGTGTTTTATGTCTTGCGTCATTCTAATCATAAAACATGCAGCTAAGCTATGACCAGTATTGTCACCCGGTCATTTTTATGTGGTTTTCTGGGAAGTTCGTGGGTATTCAAAAGGTCTTCCAGGTGAACAAAAATCCACTTTAAGGTCTTTATGATCTAACAATACCGGCATTACAGGAATAGCCTTTATGATGGCTGCTTTTTTTTGCCATTTTTATTGTAAGGATGGAAATTTGAAATCGAATTTGCAAGCATATTTTAGATGAAACAGAACTTGATTTTTATCTCATTCAGTGCCAGTTAATGTTGAGAAGTTCAGGGCACACTCTCCAACTTGCCCCATATTTTCTGAATTCAGGGACAGTTAAATACAGTATCAGAACAGTTTTTTTTGTTTAATATGAAAATGAACCACCTGTTATGTTTTTTCCTTTCAGCCTGCATTGCTTGTAATGGAAACATGTTAGTCTTTGCCTTTTGTATTTAGGGGTGATTTTTTAAAATAGATTATTAGAGCCATGTAACATCATATTAGCAGGAACCCAGTAATTAAAGTTTATAGGGTGTGTATATAATGTGATTCTGGATGTTGTTCATACTGTAATGGCAACTTGGGGAGCCTGATTGTCAGGTTCTACCAGATATTTAATGTTTTGAAGTTGTTTTTCTTTTTGTATTTCAAAAAGCTTGTCGTTTCTTATTGCAAGTTGATGTGCTAAAGTTGTTTAATGTTAAGTGTGGCATCAATTAAAAAACTGGAGGAATTTCTTTTTTAACTCTGTATAACTGCTCTATAACCACTCTAAGTGCTGCAAATGGTTTCAGACGTCTCTGCTGATTCCCAGTGACTGCTGTGGGGAGGCACTATCGATAAATGGAACCTGTTTCAACAACACTCGATGTGCCCCAGATAGTGAGTGATCTTGTTTGACCTGTGTTGCAGCTCTGACACGAGGCTTAATGACTGTTGGGCTCTTGTAGAATTTGGAGCTTTGTGTCGTCACTTGAGGAAAGCCTGTGGCCAATTTTCCTTACCTCCTGACATGGAACAAAGCCAATTTATTTTGTCGTTATGGGTCTCTGTCACAACAGTGTCGATTTAAACTATGAGCCTGAAGCTTTAGATCTTGACATTGGGGAAAATGCTTGAAACTGCCAGCTTGAGGACCTTCTTTAAAAAAGATTCTTTAAAAAAAACACCTGACGTTGCTTAAAACAACAATAAAAAAAAATGTACAAAAGCCATTTTTTCCATAGAAGCTTAAGTCTGAAAGAAGTAAACGTGCTTTTCTTAGGGTGCTATCTGCAGGTGTTGGAAAATGACTCCACTTTATGTATGCAGTGTGACTCTGTGGCTTTCAAACATGACAACTTCACCACCTGTAACTACAGTGAGTTTCCCGGGGTCACTAATGCACACACTTCAACATTATGTTTCATAATGCCTGTACTGTAGGGTGTGGATATTGCTCACTTTGGTAGCATGTGAGTTGGAGCCTATTTAAGTCATTTTAAAGCTGAATAAACTGCACTTGTGATTTCCCTCCAAATTTCCGTTGACCTCCTTAATGATTTTCCTGTTGCCTCTTCCCTTCATTCTTTGCAGCACTTGTTTCTGTAGAACTGAATCTAACCACATTCTCAACTGATAGTCCCAAAATCGGTAAGTAGTTAGTCCACTGACAAATTTTAAATGGATGATGGAACTATTCATATCTTATATATTCAGATCAAATTTTTTTTTTTTTTTTGTAGTAGGCTTATGTGTTTGACATGTTTAGAATGCGCCTTCTCCCTTGTTTTGCGATAACAGAAGGTAGAGCTTGTGGTGGTTCTGTGTGAACAGGTGGCCCCGGTGTTGCTGCATCCCTCCTCCTGGGGACCCTGCTGATCAGCTTGTTCATCATCCTGTCCGTTGCCTCCTTCTTCTACCTCAAACGCTCCAACCGACTCCCTGGCCTTTTATATAGACGCAAAAAAGGTTCTGTATCTCATGCAGTGGCAGTTTTTTTTGCCTGTGCTTCCCATTTGGCTTATAGTAGTACCATACAGGTGATTCTGGACATAACCTGCATAAGCATGAATGACTTATAGCATGAGCTGCCTAGAGCTAGCATAGTTTTTGGTTAAGTGTGGGGGGTGAGAGTTTCTGCAGAAAGGCAAGTGTCTTAGTGAGCAGCTACATAAAACAGACATTATTAAAATGAAATTTAATGTTTTTAACCTTTTTTTTTTTTTTTTTTTTTTCCCCCTCAGCTTTTATATTCCAACCAAGTGAGACTGTAAGTTATTTCAAATTGTGTGTCTTCTTTTGGACTTATGAAGTCAGGACTTTGTTTAATGATCAACTAGTAGGAATAATTATAGATAAATTTCTTTTTTCCTCAGGCTGTCATGATACCAACCCCTACATCTTCTGGTAAGGCCAAATGTTGTTTTTGGTTCATTGTGTCCTGCGTACAGTTTCATAAATGTAAAAATTAGCATGAAAGTGGAATGTTGGTATCCAATGCTTGTGTGCAGAAGTGTTTCTCTGGAGCGTGACCTTTGCTGAAGAGTGAATGTCAGATTTCGGTCTCGTCTCGTAACGTTTCCTTTAGCAGTTATGCCTGGGAACTTCAGATTGTTGTTTTTTTTTTCCATTTGTTTGCTAAGGTAGATGGGCCATCTGCCTCCTACATGCAGTTTTGGTATTCTCACAAGTGCCCGAACAGTGGTTTCAGATTAGCGTTTTAAAAATGTGCTCTGTTCCATCTTCGCATGCATGCTTTTAGCTCCCCTGAACACTGTTTATTGTTTGATGCTTTCTGTTATGAATTAAGGCAGTGTGTTGATTTGATTCATTTACGTATTACTGTTGGGCGGCAACAAATTCCCCAAGTAATCGGTAAAATTTTATAAGTTTATGATAAGCCTCAGTATTTAATGGTAAGTGTGATTTTTATATAAAAAAAATTCCTCCAGGGAATTAAATTAAGTGTTTGGCAGCTGAAAACGTGTTATTAAGAAATAATTCCATTGTACTGGTTACTGGTGACGGCAGATAGTTGAATACAACAGAGTGGCCATTGATTCAGACCCAGCTTAGCTCGGACTGAGAATGGGAAGCATGTGCTTAAAGTCAGCATGGGCACACGTCCCAGCGTTCATGATGATGTGAGTGAAGGTGGGTTAGCAGCAGCTTTGGGAACAGTGGTCAGTCTCTCCAACCATTTATCTGTACAGTTTGCATGATTCTCACTTTACTTTGTGTGTCATAAATGGAATCATTTCCAAGTATTACACAGTTTTTTTTTTTTTTTTACATTTACATTTTTGCATTGGAGTTGGGTGTATGTTGTATTCAAATCTATTTTGCCCGTGGCACATCCAGTCAAACTTGCTTAACTTGCAGAAGAGCTTAGTCTTTGTTTGTGGTCATCTGACTCAAGCATGTTAAAGGTTAAAAAGGGGTGGAGACACAAGCATTTTGATGGAGTTAAAAGTTTAGTGTCCATGGTATTTGTTTTGGTATTGTGTGATGTTTAAGCATAGTTTTGATCATCTGATTGTTCATGTCTATATAAAGGCCGCAAACCAAGGTATGTCCGAAGGGAAAGGCCCTCTGCGACATCTGCATCAGCGTCCACCGCAGTCACCGGTTCCGCAACTGCAACGAAGGACAGTAACGTATGACACGCAGCTCTCCAGCAAGCCGAACGCGGTACCAAATGAGCGGCTTTATCCCGCGTTGCTGGAGGTTGTGGCTGAGCTGGCTTTAGGAGGCGGTCACTTCCCAAAGGCAGTGCTGATTGGCTGATCGTGCTCTAGCTTGCTTTATTGAAATCTGTGTAATCCTTCTGCAGTCTGGCCAGCAACACCTGCATGGGTAAAGGCTCGTTCTTGCCTCTTAACCTCTCTAGACCGCTACTCCTGTTGATCATTTGACATATAGCCAAATATAAATTTATGTAACTGTGCTGGAGGAGAACTCGGTGCCAAATTTTGTTTGCAAGGCTGGCTTATTGATTTACTTATGTGAAAAGAACAATGTCAGAGTGTAAATATTTGTAATTGTTCTGAGGAAGCAATTCATGGGAGGTGAAGGACCAAGCACTATCGGGGTGGCGGAGGTGACCTGTGCCTTCTGATTTTTGTAGCACTGACCTTTTTTTTTTTTTACATTTTTGGATTTTTCTTCATTTTTGTATTTTCTATTCAATTTTTTTGCTTATCATTTTTAAAAACGAGTTGTTGTTTTTCAAGTGTGGACCAAATTGAACATAAAGTCAATATTATTCCAAACATTTGCTTCTCTGGTGTTCATGAAGGTGTTTTTATTTTAATGGGACAAAAGGAAATCAGGTTCAAAATAATGTCTTAATGTTAAAATATTATAGCTCTCTGAATCAATTTTGCATTCTCTAAAAGTAAATTTGAAATGTCCCTCCATATTCCAGCTACGTACGTGCATTAATTTACTCTTTGTGAAATTTCACAGGTGTAAATGCAGTCATTTTCCATAGTATCGAAATTAGTATACAAAGTCCTAGCAGTTTCCCATATTTACAAGAACATTTGTACTTTTTTAATTTAAAAAAGTGCAAATCTTTCTGATGGTGAATTAAGTACTTTATTAGAATATTCTCTTTAATGTGATGAGGTTGAAGGTTATAAATTAAATATTGCTGTCAACTCCTTTTAAAAAATCCAGCTATGGTTTTGTTTGCAAAAATGATGAGCCGGAATATATTTATTTGCAAATATGTGGCTGTAAGTCATTCTTTTCCAAAGAAAACATTGCACATTGAATGAATGTTTGTTAGTGCCTGATAAGGATTCTAGCGATTCTGTCAGTCATCCTGTGGTTTACCTTGCTGTGACTAGTTGCCAATGATGTGAACAGTTTTATTTTTTAAGCATTAAATTATTCTATTTTTGAGAAACTTAAAATGGTTTTCCAAAGTGTGACGTGACAGGAGTTTTTTTCAGTTCATTGTAACTGTAAAGCAATTAAACAGGTGCGGAAAACAAATATGGACAAGTTTGAACTGAGAAATTGTCACAAGATTGAAACCAAGAATGAGATCCACTGGCTTATACTGAGTACATTCATTTTTTTCTTTTTCTTTTTTGTAATATAGTAGTTGTGCAGTAATGTACATTTTGTATATAGTTTTATACAAATGAATTGACTTTGTCAGTGCTGTTTTTTTTTGTATAAAACAAATTCTGCATTTTATGGGTTCATTCAATGTTAAAAGGGGAAGGAAATGCTTTCAAGGAAAATAAATGCATTTTTCATACAACTACATGCTTATGTTTTATGGCTATATAACAGGAATTTGGTCTGGTTTTGTTTTTGTAAATATAACTGTTCCTGTTTTACTTGGGGAAGTTTCCCTAAGAATCCTGTCTATGGCATGTGTGTGCTTAATGCGAAACCTTGAAATGCTTAGAAATGAACAGACGCTGAAAGGAGTGATTTGTGATTACTGATTATTATTTTTTTCTCGTTCCACCCAGGGTTTACCTCAGCTTTCTGCCTAATATTGACAGTTTCCGGGCACTCTTGCAACTCTGACCATCCATCTATTTTCCATAAGCGGTTATGGAAAATAAAGAGTTGGATGTTTGTTTGATTCAGAACCTTTTTTAAAGGGTTTCTTCAGAAAGTGTTTTGTGAACATTAATCGCTAGCATTATATCTGTGTATAACTACCTTTAAAGTGGTCGAAGAGCAATAATTTCGTGAAAACAATTTTTGGGGAATGTTACGCAAAAAGGAGTGTGCATATTTTTATTTTAAATCATATGATAATTATACGGAGTAACTTTTTAAAGATTAAACAAAAGATCTAAAGTATTGTCTGTATAGGCCTGAAATAATATTTTGTAAAGTTTTTGGGAAAATATTTTTCATATCTTGACACTCAACTGTACAATTCAATCACAGAGTGTCAGGTTACTTTCATCACTGCTCAATTTAGTCAGAATAAATTGATGATGTAGGAGTGATTGCGAGCTGTATGGCGAGAGCACCAGCAGCCCAACAACACATGGCCACATGTGAAGCAGAAGTGACAGCACAGATGGAACAGTTCACCTAAAGTCGATGACACTGATCTGATCCCCAGTGACTTTGCATATGTGGATTTATTCAACTGATTTGACTGCTGAGGTCTTCATTAAGCTTAGCAGAAAAGCCTGACTGACACCAATGATAAAAAACAGTGACACAGGTGAAAGCTGGAAAACCACAAGCTTGAAAATGAGAAACTGACTTCTTTCGTGAATTATTTCTTTTTCCTGCACAGTTATTTTAATTGCTTTATTAAAAGTGCTCAGAATAATACTTCATCGCAGGCGATCTGGCATGTCCACTGTATTCATTACAGACACACCCTCATTTGAAATATTAATGGGTTTTTTTGTTTTTTTTTTTTTTACGTTTTGTAACTGTCAAAAAAAGCCTGTGTACTTTATAAAAAAATCTAGTCAGTCTACACCATTAAACCAATTGCCATTATGTCTGTATATCAGCTTATTAACAATAGATTTTTTATTCAGTACAATTTTAAAAATTATATATAGTACTTTTAACAAAGAGCACAATCACAAAGAGCTACACAGATCCCTGGGTCTGAGGTCCCCAAAGAGTAAACCAAAGGTGACAGTGGCAAGAAAAAACTCCCTCAAGGAGGAAAAAACCAGACTCGAGGGGAAGGCCCATCTTCCTCTGGCCGGTACCGGGCAGGACAGGTTCACATGACACAGCGTGAGGTAAATTCAGACAGATGGTGGAACAATACAGGTAGGCAGGTAATCTGAAAGATGAGTAGGCTTGGTGGCTCAGGCTGACAGGATGAGGAGGGAATAAGGAGAGTGCAGGAGCAAGTGTGGAACAGAAACACGCCGAAGCAAACTGAAGAGTAGGTTCGATAAAAAATGAAAGTAGACTCCAGCAGGAGTAGGTATGGCAGCATAACTGGGAGGGCATGTGGAATCCCTGAACACCAGCAGCCCAGCAACACATGGCCACATGTGAAGCAGAAGTGACAGCACAGACGGAACAGTTCACCTGAAGTCGATGACACTGATCTGATCCCCAGCCAGCTCTACACCTCAGACTGTAAGCCTAACTGGGGCTAGCTATCTAGAGCTACGGCCTCTGTAAGCTAAGCTAAACAGGAACATTTAGAACCTTAAAGATTGGCAGTGAGGCTGAATTCCACACAGTTGCTGGAAGTGAAATCAGGAGAGTTAAAGGCATAAATTATTAAAAAGTTTTTTATTACTCCAGTGCCATGAATAAGTTGTTATGCTACAACAACAATATAATAAAATAGACCTTTGAGCTTTATATGACTCTAATTGGTAAGGGAGGGCATAAAGGAGCATTACACCAATGCCACTGCACATGAAAATGCACGTTTGAAGTTCTGTTGTAAAAATTAATAGCATAGGTGACATTAATAACCTCTTCTTAAATAAGCAATAAATATATGATACTCACTAATAGGCTGGACGAATTTCTATCATGACAGACCCTCACGTTGGAGTTGTGATGTTTACATTCACAATTATTTATCTAATAGATTTATTTAGTAGAGCAAGAGCTACAGTATGACACATTACACAGCAAGGTCAAAACAGAGGAGCCTTTCAAATCCAACATTATGACTATGGTCATAGAAGACAAGCTCAAAATATAGGCCTACAGTATAATCATAAACAAGGGATGTCAGATGATGGACAAGGTCAGTGGTTGGATGGGCTAGTAGAGGTGTTCCCAGACGAAATGGGTCTTGATGGAACGTACTTCTCGATGAGTGATTGAAAGGTGGTAACAGCTCTGAAAGCCATCACCAGGGACTTGAACATGATGTAAGAAATATAGGGAGGGGGTGAAGAGAGACGTGTATAGGGGTAGCACGAGAGAATTTTGGTTTATTGGGTAGGGTGCAAGGGGATAGGGTGCATAGGACCGTTAGTGAGTTTGTTATTGAGGATGAGCTTGCACGAGACATTCGAGTTAGTGAATGAAGAGAGTGTAGGAGTGTGTGCAGAGGAGTGTTGTATGTAAGCTGTGGGTGCAGAGAAATGACTATCAATAGATGCTACCTTCTCATAGAAAAAAATAGCAAAGTCATCAGCAGTCAAAGTGGTGGGTGACAGGAGAGGGTTAAGGAGGGTGTTGAAAGTGAAGAATAAGTTGCATGTATTTGGAATGGTTGGGACACAATGGAGGGGAGACAGCAAGAAATATAGGGAGGGACAGGTTTAATTGAATGAAGGAGTGATCAGAGGCATGTAGAAGAGTTACAAGTAGCTTATTTGTGATACAGTTATTAACCTCAGTAATGAGGTTCAGTTCATTTCTGAACCTGTGAGTCAGTGAAGTGCCAGGCTGGCACTGGCTAATGTAATGCAGGAAGGCGAGGAAGTCGGCAACCTTTGGTTTATTGAGGTCGACGTTCAGGTCCAACAAGAATGATGTGGTAAGCCATCATCAGGGATGGCTAACAAGGGATTGTTGAGTTCTTCAACGACATTACCTGGTGGGACTGGTGGGCAGAAGATCACAGCGATGCATAGTTTAACAGGGTTATTATGCACGGTAGTCAAAAGTAGAGTTACTGCACAGAAAGAAGTGAAGTACATTTCTATCTTGGGAAAGTTAGTAATCCTGTCCTTCTCCCTGTCCAGCTGAGTGGGGAGTGTGCACATGGCTGAAAGAGACACTCGGAGATAGAGAAGTTGGAGTAGGAGTATCCTCAGGATGGATCCCAGTTTCTGTTGGGTGCCAAGATGTGGAGTGATGAGCGTGTGGCTAGGGCCAGGATGAAGGTACGAACTGGCAGGTTCACAATCCTATGGCAGATGTCAGAACTGGACAGAATTATTCATAGTTGTGATTCCACCTGAGAACAGGAAAGAGTTGTATCTGGAGTGGACAACAAGAATGTACTAGAAGAATATACTGAAGGGTATAAGAAGAGAAAATGGGCACTCAGCCAAGCCAAAAAGACTTCCTCTGTGCTCTCGGTCAGTGGATTTGTGCTGGCAGACTTGCTGGTTTTTATCTAACAGGGGTCTTTACACAGTAGCGGCTGACATCTCTATATTGATGCTATGGCACATTTGCTTTACTGATAGCAAGTCAGGGTAAGTGCTTATCGCTAAGGGCAACAGTTTTGCTTACCAAGACGATGGGAGATACGGCTTAGCACAAGAGCCTTCCCTATCTCTCCCTGGGAAACGGAGTCCACAGTAGAAACCCATTTTAACCTGGAAAGAACTGGCGAACACCACCGATAGCTGTGGGCAGAAGTCAAATCCTGGTTATGCAAGAAAATGATTTCTGAATAACTTGCGTTCAAAGACAAGAAACATTGACAGACTGAGAGCAGTAGATAATTCTTCCCTTTAAGACTCATGTCTATACATTCACTGCCTAGTTTCATAAGTGTAAACAAGCATGAGAGGAATCAAAATATCCTTAATCCTTATCCTTATCTTGTATATATCACTTACCGCCTTTGGTTAATAATCACATGGCACCAGTATTGGTGACTTCAGTAGTTACTGCCAAACAGACAAGGAACTGTCAGTTGCCAGAGTTAACTGGAACACTTACCAAATAAACAAGGTTAATTGCATTTGAAACAGATAAGTGATGTGAATTTTTGAACGTCTTCCTCATGAAAAAAATAAACTGAAGAAATCAAGTAAGAAGCATATTTAATATTACAATGTTATTAAATATTATCAATTATTAATATTTTAAGTATATTACTACTTTAGTTAGGAGTTGGAGGCGTCGCTTAACTTTTCGCAATAAAAAAAACAAATTAAGAAGTAAGCTTGTTTAAAGTCATGTTTTTACTATTAAATCAGGCTTGACTAACAAATCTATATAAATACTGCCAGAATATCCTTGTTCACAGCTTCTGCATGTGAAGATTATTAGTACCTTTATCAATATCTGTGATTTTTAAAAAATATTATTCACCAGGCAAGTTTAATTAACTCACTATTTAACTAGAATTTCTGAGCTAATCCTGCAAGGCAGAGAATAATATCCAGGGGTCCCTGTGAGGTAGGTAAACAGGGAGAGATATGTGATACCTATTTTAATGGAATAAAGCTGTGGTGAGTGTAACATCAGATACTGCCACCGAAATGGGCTCCGAACTGATGAATGGATCCTTTCGTTTTAAAAGAAATAATAACATAAAAACCCAATACATAACATCTCTCCCATTGTTTGTGGAATCATTAAACTGGAGTGGCCCTCATGAAATGCAGATTCAACTGTAGATACAGTGTACATCATGCTGAGGTGCAACGGGTGCTTTAAGGAAGTTTACTTTTACTGCCCTTCCGTCTTCTGGTCCCCGCCCTCCTAATCGCACTTTAAAAGTCCTGCTTGTTCTCACGATTTACATACAGAAAACTGCAAGGCCATTGTTGATTTAGTTGAGTAGCCCTCCATTACAGGTACTGTTAATGCATTTGCACAGACTTACAAATCTGATCTAGAGACACCTGAATCAGCCTCGCAGGAACCTAACTGCAGTCACATGCATCCACCTGGGAGGCAAGTTCAACCACGAATTGAAGAGCTGGGTGTGACACTGGAGGAGAAAGGGGGAATCGGTACTCAGTAGAATCACAGGTACCTCCGAAACGTTACCGCTTTAATCCATCTAAAATGCACAGGAAGCATTTGTAAAAATAAACTTTAAAGGTTTACTTCATTCATAAAACTAACAACCTGCTGATTAACTGGACATGTACAGTACTGTGTAAAAGTCTTAGGCAGGCGATGACGATTATGTTTAAATCATATTCATGTTGGTGTAAAACGATGACTTCAGGTTGGTCAAAGTGTGTCAGTTTACATATTTTTAAGCATCTCTTCATTTCACCCCAGAATATACAGTTATTATCCAGCATACCCATGTACTTAAAGAGATCGACTAGGAGTGCACCTTGTCTGACTAATTAAGACCTCATAACGTGAATTAGCTAGTTAACTTGTACACTTGACTAAGCTGGTGGTGAAAATGAAGAAATACATGGAATGGCTGAGGTTCCTTCAAGGAGAGGTTTGGGAACAGAAGTTATGTTGTTGGAGCCATCCAACCAGATTTCGGTAATATTTTAGAGAACAGAAGAAATTATGTTTACTCGTTTTTCTATTACTCTTCATTCATATATATTCTAATGTTAAACTGTGTTTTTTTTTTTTGTCTGAGCAAAAATACAATTGCTGCCCAGATAAATGGCCTTAAGCATTTTCTTGAACTGCCTAAGACTTTTGCACAGTACTGTAGCTTCCAAATCAAATGTACTATGTACTGTAATTTAACAGTAAAAAGATGTGAACTTTGAAGATAATCATAGTGTAGTCGTGCTAAGTAGCCATTTATAAGGGATTAGGTCAGCATAGTCATTAATTCTTCCCCTAACTTTACACTAAGAACTGGTATTTATATTTGGCTAGATAAAATTTCCTATTTTTTTATATTAGGGAGTACTTCAACTGAGTGCATGGTGGCTCGGTGATTGGCAGTTGTAGAATTGATGATTCAATCACCACCTGTGTGCACCTGGAGTTTGCATGTTTGCCTTATGTCTCCTAAGTTTCCTCCAGCAATCCAAAAACATGTCGTTTCTGAAAGTGCCCATACTGTGTGAATGCACATGTTACTGGGCCCTGCAAGGCTTCAGCACCCCATCCAGGGTGTCCCCAACTTGTGCCCTAAGCTGCCTGGTATAGGCTCCCGGTGACCCTGCATCAAATAAGTGGTTTGGAAAGGAGACGGAAATACTAAAATTGAACTGATTTCATATTCTTGCTCAATCTATGAATCCAACAGGGAGAAATTTAAGCTAAGTCCAAGTCCTTAAAATTTGAAACGTAAGCATTACAGGACACAAACATTTTGCATTTTTAAAACATAGTCATGAAATATATACTGTGGACTTATTTAAAGTATTTCTGTGCCTTTACAAGTACTTTTCGAGTAAGTCCCACATGCATTCCTACACTCCATATGCAGAAAGGAAGCACCATGCAGCACTTTTAATTAAAAAACTAAAATGTGTAATGCAGTGTGGGCTGCAACTGGCCACTGTGCAATATCTGGACCGATAATAGTTAAGAGAAACCCCTATAGCCATTCAGTTTAAACTCTGACACTTCAAGCAGATGTCATGAAATGTTTCGTTGGTTAGCTTACATGTTCACAGAAAACAGATACTGATACAACATCTGTTAAAAGGTTCCTTGGAAAGGAATGCGAAAGACACACTTTACACAAAACTTGGTTCTCTAAGGTCTCCCTGCAGAGTTCTTATCATGTAAACACACCAATATTTCAAAATACAATTTTTGTGGGATAGGCTATTACATGCATGTTAGCCATATCAATTTTCCCATAATATGATGAGAAAAACCTGAGGTGATTTGAAATCTATGACTTGTTTTTTAAAACCTGAGAACCTTGGCAACTGAGAGTGAACATATGATTAGCTTTTGTGTGAGCTACTAGGAAACAATGTTTACTTTTGCTTGCGTGTCATCAAGGCTCTTTAACGTCAATGTCTTTAAATGTCAAATGATAAGAAATTATTGGCTTGGGACTGGCAACAAACTCCATTAGCCTTGCATTACAGGCTGAAATTTTGAAGAAACAGCCTTGCTGTTTGTCAGCAGGTCAAATCATTTCTGTTTTTTCTGTGTTTTAGGTGCTTGCGACTTTGTTTGAAGATGGCTCAGACGACTCAGGTGTGGCACACACGGGCCATGGCCCCCAAGGAGGATGAAGAAAGTGATACAGAGCAGCCAGAATGCAGCATCTGCTATAGAACCTACGACAATGTCTTCAAAACACCAAAGATGCTTGCTTGCACCCACACCTTCTGCTTGGAGTGTATGTCCCGCCTCATGGCTCAGTCTCAGGAGAGAAAAGAAAACCAGATTCTCTGCCCCCTTTGCCGACACCCTACTTCCATACCAGACCAAGGTCCACCTGCTCTGGCCACAAGCCAGGAATTGCTGGAGAAGCTGCCAGCCTACCAACAGCAGGAAGGGCAGATGTGGATGGAGGGTACTAAACTATGCTACTACAGCACACCTAACCCTCAGCATCCTGTCACTTGCATCTCCATTGACATTGGTGCCAGGAGGTCGCAGGAGGAATGGGAACAGCCCCACACCCAGGTATGGAGCAGGATTCTGGGCCTGCAGTCATGCTGGAAACGACTGGTCCTCATTATTATAGTGATAATTTTACTGCTGTTTGTCATCTTGTGGCCCCTGCAGTGCATATTTACCACCAACTCACTGCAGTGCACATCCGGGCTCAGGCCCCCTCTCTTCAGCCCCACCATGGTGTCTCAAACAGTGATGGACTTTCAGGCCCTCCCAGAGTGAACTGTTGGTACCACCTGAAGAATCACAAGAAAGCCGGAGGGAGGGTCTGTCACACACTCCCACCTAGACATTATTAAATATTAAAAACACTGGAGTTCATTGCAGATTCTTCATACTGGAAAGGAGAATGAACATGATGGTGATGGTTCTGTAGCTTTCATGATGGCAGTGCATTTGCTCGTTAACCAGTTTCACTGCCTCTGATGCCTTGAAAGTGTTAAAAATGCCCCACGGATTTTTGGCCTGGGAGGCAGCATTGTGGCCATGGACATAATTCTCATTGATTAAAACTGCAAGGCCTCTCTCGCTATGACTTTATCAAGTTTTGTCCTAAATGGTTGCCCATAACTGTGGTTAATGTGGGTATCTCCTCCTACACTACATGTTCAGTCATTTTCATCAGAGGAACCTTCGACCCAGACGCCCTCGTCTCCTCTGACAGCTCTATAGTAGGATCATTAAAGCTTGCCAGCACTTTAAGACAGTCAAATATGTTGACAGACTCCTCAGCGGATAGAGGCCTCATGTCAGTTTGGAGTGATGCCCCGGGCAGCCCCTACTGGCTCATTCAAGTTGTCCAGATGCTAGAACATTCTGAACGTGCTATTGCAGCGTGTCTCCAGCTCTTGGATTAGCTTCAGTGTAGAACGTCCCATTTTGCACCTGCACGAGCCTCTCCTTAGGACAGGATAGGAAAGACAGATACAACGTATAATCCAAGAAAAAGTAATGCAAGTAACATTTACATTATATCAGAAACACTTTGAACTGAATGTGAAAGCCTAAATGCTACACTGTTGTGCCAGATCTAAAATACCTCACCATCTTCCGTGCCCTAGTGTGGATGTCCATAAGACCAGGAGTCTGGTCCATTGCTTTCTTTACCACCAGATTTAACACATGAACAATGCAAATTATAGGCCTCAGGCGTAGGTTTTTCATACATGCCACCATACTGGGAGTTGTGACCGCTACCATGCACATAACCTTCTCCTTAATTCTCCATTCTTCTATTAAGGTGACTTAAAAGCTAATAAAGCTTGTAAACTGCAGCTAGACTTTCAGCTGTAGGGAAAATGTGCCACTCCCAACAGTACGATATTGCATTTCTTTATTAAATGGCATGTGGCCGCTAGAAAGACATCCATACGTCAGAGGGAAGGGTCTCTGCAGTCACCCTTTCTAATCTGGCTTTTGCTTTCTCCTTAGCCTTTTTTATATTTGGATTCCATCAATGCTTTAAGAGCCTAAAAAAGAGAAAAAGGTTGTAAATAAAGAGTTTCTATATTATAGTGTGTTGCCTACATAGCTAGGGTTCATTGTGTTCATTAACTCCCTGAACGCTTATCCTCTACTATTGTGAATGGCTGTGAATCTTGCACAACTACATTCAATATAGCCTCATCAAGCTGTTGCTTTCTTGATTCTATGACAAAAGGAATTATGACGTATAACCAGAGTTATGGAATTTCTTAATCTTGTTGCAATATAACTGATACTCGATACATGAACTCTTCATGAAGCTTTTGAACATGGTCAAGACGAGCTTGGCTGATCTCTCTCTTCTCCACGTAAGGCTCTGTAGCGCTGAAACACAGATGAAGTGTCGTTCTTGTACGTCAACTCCTTGGCACATATTAGACACCTTACCTTTGGATTAATGTACTACACATTACGTTGTAAAGATATTCCATTGCTGACATTTACATTACACATTAATACAGGATGGCGGCATACTTGTATTGTATATTCTCAGTAAATAATATGCAAATACTTTTTTGTCAGACATCTGTTGAAAGTCTTCCCAGAACAGGTGGATACTTTCTCTTAGCACTCAACTCCATTTCAACATGTTAGAAAAGTCTCTGCTCACAGCCAACCCACAAGTGGGCCGTTTTCCGTCTCGGTAAAAGTAGTCGAGGTTCAACACGCTTCCAGAACAATCGGGTGCTTCAAGTGTCATCAGTGATATCATTGGCTATGCACAATACAAGTACCTGACACAGGGCTTCGGCGAAAACGGCCCTTATTACTCAACGCGTGCATCGAAGACTCGGACTTACTGTAACGTCACTGCTGTTCTGGTGTTGACCCTGCCTGTTTTGACACTTAGTAAACAGCCTTCCTCTGCACCTGTAGCTGCATATTCATTACAGATCAATCAATCAATCAATCAATCAATCTTTATCTAAATAGCACTGCTTCAACCACAGGGTTTACTTAGTGCTTTAACGGGCATATTAAAAAGTCGAGAAACAACAAAAAAAAATTAGATAAAAAAAAATTTGAGTTTAAAATTAAAAAACACAGAAGAAAAAATAAAATAAACGCATTAAATAAATGAAATAGATGAATTGACTACTTCTTGGTTGATAGCAGACTTCTTGCGTCAATTTCTGACTGTCACTTATGTAATAATTCTCTCGGATCGTGCTCCCATCTCCATGAAAATCTACTTTGAAAATTTTGTAGGAACACGGCCTCCTTGGTGATTAAATACTCGGTTGCTTTCTGATGGAGACTTTGTTAATTTTATTTCACAACAAATCGACACTTTTATATCTTTAAATACATCTTCAGATGTGTCTGCTTCCATATTGTGGGAAACGTTGAAGGCCTACATCAGAGGGCGAATTATTTTATACATAAGCTATGAGAGAAAACTGCGGAAGGAGAAGATGGGATCTTTAGTAGATCTTGATAATCTGTATGCTTCTTCCCAACCTGCTGACATTTGTGAATGCCTAATGGTACAAGCAGATGATGATATTCTAGGGTCTCCACACACTGCTGAACTCCTAAGGCAAACAAGCTCTCATTATTACAAACATGCCAATAAGACTAGTAGGTTAATGTCACAGCTATTGTGACATACAGTTTTATCTTATCAAATTCCTCAGATCTAAACAAATTTAGGTCACACTTCAGATCCACTAGAAATTAATAATACATTCAAACAATTTTACATCTCTCTTTACTCATCTGACCATATCGCTTGCTGTCCAGATTTCAATAAGTTCTGTAGGGATTTAGCCATTCCTTTACTGGAATGTGCGGCTGTTAATGATTTAGATGAACCTGTGACCATTTGCAAAGTGGTAAATGTCCCGGTGCCTGATGGATTTCCATCAGAGTTGTATAAAAAATGTTGGCCCCAGTTGTCCTCTCCACTATTAGACTTGTTCAACGATGCTTTTAATTCTGGCAGCCTACCTGAAACTCTTACCCAAGCTAGTATTTATAGCCTAAAAAAGGAGAAAGATCCTCAGCCTTGCACCTCCTTTCGCCCTATAAGCTTATTGAATGTGGACTTGACTGGGTTTATCCGTAATAGACACTCTTTTTCCAATCTTCAACAAGTTTTTAATATTATACATAACCCGTCCACAGTCGATACCCCAGAGGTTCTGCTGTCCCTTGATGCTGAGAAGGCATTTGATAGGGTGGAGTGGGATTACCTATTCTACTCCTTACATTATGCCCCCCAACTACCTAGTATGTTAGCACAGCATGTTTCAGCCCATTCTACCCATTCCAGAACTGCTTGCTTCAACCCCCTAATCAACGCTTTTTGTGTTGGAGGGGTAGCTGGTCTAAAGATATCCAAAAAATCCTGTGTGCCATTCAGAGTGGCCACATGCCATGCCCCAAGCACAAGTGGAGTCATATGCAGTGAAGCATGCAGTGTTGGCATAAGCAAGTTGGGGGCATGGGCATTTGGGACATGGCATTTTGCCATTCGGGCGTGGCCTGTGTCACGCCTGGGCTGGAATATTAGAAATCTGATTGGCTGGCCATGGAATTATGCAAATTAGCAAAGATTCCGCATGTTTTAATTAGTTCGGAATGACAGAACCAATGTCACGATGACACCATCATGTTCTATCACCTTGATAGAATCTTAAGGGTATTAATTCAGCAGCCAACAAGATTAGAAAACATTTGACAGACATCATTTAGTAGTTGTAGAAAAGGCCCTCAGTCTTCTAGAATCTTCTAGAATTTAGATAGAATGTTGTGTTCTATTGCACTCAAGTACTATGAATTCTAACTGTTACTACGGTGATCTCCTAGGTTACGGAGAACCATAGTCATTATAGTATTCTCATCACCTTAGCGATGAGATCCTAGGATTATAAATGTCTGTTAATCTCAATCCTAGATTGGATTGGACGGGACTGCCCGCTTACAGGCCGGTTAGATAGTTTATTAGATAGCCCCCAATAGAGTTATAGTTTTTGGAGGGCCGTACGGCTGAAATACATGGACCAGCGCTAGGATCTACATTGTATTTACGGTCCTTTGAGTTATCAGCTACATTTGGTCCTTCGAGCCAGATCTACGAGCTACAGTAGTGTTTAACAGATATCTTAGGTAAGGAAAACTTCTGGGTGAAGGAATTGGGGGGTGTTAGTTATCAGCTTGACAGGGGCAACCACCTCCACGAACAAGGTAACCTGACCTTATGAAGGAACAATCTCACTGTCAACAGGTCAAATTATTCCTGTATTATTGTTTTATTTAGGTGCTTGTTACTTTGTTTGAAGATGGCTCAGACAACTCAGGTGTGGCACACACAGGCCATGGCCCCCAAGGAGGATGAAGAAAGTGATACAGAGCAGCCAGAATGCAGCATCTGCTATAGAACCTATGACAATGTCTTCAAAACACCAAAGATGCTTGCTTGCACCCACACCTTCTGCTTGGAGTGTATGTCCCGCCTCATGGCTCAGTCTCAGGAGAGAGAAGAAGACCAGATTCCCTGCCCCCTTTGCCGACACCCTACTTCCATACCAGGTCGGGGTTCACCAGCTCTGCCTACAAACCAGGAAGTGCTGGACAAGCTGCCAGCCCACCAACAGCAGGAAGGGCAGATGTGGATGGAGGGTACTAAACTATGCTACTACAGCACACCTGGCAATCATGTCATTTCCATCAGCATTGACACTGGTGCCAGTAAGTCGGTGCAGGACCTGGAGCAGGACCAGCCCCAGCCCCAGATCTCGATGGCAAGTGTGGGCCGTCTGGGCACAGAGAGCCTATTATGCTTACACCGCCTAGGTCTGGTGATTGTGATTGGGATGATATTACTAAAGAGCATCATCCTGTGGTCCGTAATAACTTCATATCAGTCCTTTTCATTCATATTTATTTAGCGCTGTCATAAAGCTCTTTTTGCTCCCCTTTCCATGTATTGAAATAAAAATAATTTTTAAAAAAACCTGCAGCTTTAGAGAATGTTCTTGACATCTTCAAAAAGACCATTTAAAAATATTTAAAATGTATTGCTT
>JAACJT020000105.1:12874728-12891457 GCA_009936485.2 Gymnarchus niloticus | reverse complement strand
ACTACAATTGTAACTGTATTATTCTGCATTGTTTTAGTGAACACTCCTTCATTCCATCCATTTTTCCACACTAAACACAAAGTCTATCACGGTTTTTCAGTTTTACTGTTAGAAAACATGATATTCAGAACATAACAAAATCATACTGTGAAAATCATGCACTATGACATAAAAAAATAAAATCCTGGCAATAAGAGCCGTGATTCCGAAGGACAGTAAATGAGTAAATAAATCCCAAAGTAACAGCAGAATTAGCCTGTTTATACACTGAGCTTAGAGAGACTCTCAGATTAAGGAGGCCTTTCAGAAGAAGGCACTTGCCCTCAAGAAGATTCACTGAAGCTCTTCAGAAAACATCACACATTCTTCTGAAGGAAAAAGGACAGGTAATACGCTTGGCTGTTTGATTCCAAAATGAAAATGTGTCAATGGTATGGAATCAGAGCACCTATATTACTGGCACAAAGGGAAGGTGTGTATTGCACAGTGAATCAGCATCAATGGCACAAAGGAAGGGTGTTAGTAGCCGGAGGAGGGTGTCAGTTTTACTGACGATGGCAGTCAGAACCACCGGGGAGATGTTGGTGAGGCGACACACAAACACACAAATGTCTACAGTTTCAAAGATGAAGAAATCAGAGCAAAGCATCTCTCTCATTACATATCCATTGCATAAAAAGTGCAAATGTGTACTTCCACACAGACATCCTACGCGAAATTTGCAAGTCAATCAAGCCCAAGTTCTTTGGTTACAGCAGATCAGTCCAGAAGGCCACGCAGAGGAAAAGGAAGAGGTCTGCTAGGCCTTTTGCTTCCCACAGACAGACTTTACATATTTTCAAACTCGACATAAACACGGTGATATTGTCACATTTAGACAATAGTAAACTGAGCAAGAAAAGAAGATTCGGTAAAGCCAGTAACAGGCCACTAAATGTCGGTGGTCGATAATGCCTCTTCATGCACCCTTCAAGCCACACCTGACCCAAACGTGGCCCAAGAATCAAGCTGCAGAAATTATGGCGGATTCAATGAAGACTTGGAAGAGGGCAAGTTCATCAGCACTTTACTGGAAAAAGCCCTTCATTAGAATTAGAAACTGTGTGAGTACGGAACTAATCTCAGCAACAAATTGCATTGCTGGATGAGATCTGCATCTCGTTGTCCAATATTCACCAGGGGACGCTCCAACGTCCGCACCTCCTCTTCCTTTTCACACAGATACTGGAGGTCAGAGAGCAAAAGCCATCTTCCATCAGGTGAAGAATTCTTTACTGTGATAAGTAACGGCACATATGCAGAACACACCGTCACACCCATCTTATTAAAAATGCATTTACTGTACATTTATAAACTGCAATAAAATTTTATCACTTTCAGAAAACACAAAATATGCCATAAATATAAATAATACTGCATGTCTGTCGCCTTGTGCCCCAAGCTACCTGGGACAGCCTACAGACCCTCATGCCCCTCTATAGGGTAAGCAGTTTCAAAAACGGATGGATGGATGGATGTGAATAATACCAACATCAAAAAATAATAAAGTAAACAATAAGTGAAACAACATGAAAATACTGTGCCATACGTTTCCATGTGCAAGCCATACACAAGTCTGGCCTTCATTTCCTCGCGAATAACACCCATTAAATGTGCAGAGCATGGACAGTGAGATTAGATTTCATGAACACAGCATACTTTAATCGAAAACATACAGTCTCTGGAACTGACTGATGCTGCTGGGGGTGGTACTGTGACAGCAATTAGCTCAGAAACACGTGTGGTCCTCAGAATATCAAAAGTGAAACTATCATCTGTTTATCAAATGCGAAACTCCGCTTCTTCATGTTTTCACGTTTATTTTCACTGAAATCATGCACAATCAAAAACGCGGTTTTCAGAGTATCACGTGAAATTCTACGCCATCGTTTTCACAGGTGAATGTCTGCTTCTTCGTGTTTTTACATTTTTTTGTGAAAATTTCATCAAACATCCGGAAAAACATAATTACGTGTCACTTCTTTCCCACGTGTGAAAAACACATTTCTGCATGTAAAATGCACTTCTTTCACACGTGAAGGTGTGAATTTCACTTTACAACGTCAGAATGTGTGATAGCCTTTATGCCGCATATAAGTATACTCACAGAGCTCTACAATGGGAGGATGTAGACTCTGGTCATGTGCCTCATCTCCAGGTGCCGATGCTCCCAGGGGCCTTTGGGTTTTTAATGTTCAAGTTCTCGTATACTCCTGACGGGCCGTCGTTCATCCTGCGCGATAAACAAAAGATGCGGAATTCTGGCAATATTAAAACAAATGGCTGTACCAGCTTTAAGTCTTTTGAAAATATACATTTTTGGTCCAAAGGGTTACAGACTTTATATGCTTAAGCTGTCCTACAACATAAACTAGGGCCTTATTTTAAAAGAGGCTCTGCAACAGAAGAGTCACATCCTGTTTAGGCATCAGCATAAACACTGGTGTCTGCGGCCTGCACTCACACAGAGGTTGACAGCCGCGAAGCTGATACACTGGCCCTCAACCTGGTATTAGTCATCTGTGGGTACTTGATGTTGGAGTACTCCCTCTCCTTCATTTTATTTCTCTGCAAGAAAGAGTTTCAATATGAGTGAGGTCTGATCTACCACGGTGCTGCCTTCTCTAGACATCCATGGCGAACATTGCTCTAGCAATTCTGTGAGCTTCATTCTGATTTCTTTGTTTACAAATGGTCCATTTCAGTACTAAATCTGTTGTAGTACTGCAAAGTAGTAGGAACTTTATGCAGCTAGAGATGCGATTTGACTGGGATTCACATTCGAATTGCTTCGAGAAGTACACACACAAATGAACAACTGAGTTGAAAAAACAATGTCAGAGTACAAACACTACCTGCTCTTCCTCCAGCCTCTTCTGGGCTGTGTCAATGTACTGCTGCACAGCCATATAGATAAACTTGTACTGGGCCTCCGTCTGCACCATGCCCGAGCGCTGCCTCCGCACCATCTGAATGGTCTTTGGGATGTCAATGTCGCAATCCAAGCCTGGGGGTAGGGGCAGGCAGAAGATGCTGTGTATCTCAGACCAGCAAAGTTCCAGAGTTATGGCACGTCAAGTTTCCTCACCTTGTCTGTTAATGATGTCAATGAGGATGTCGATTACAATTATAGTTCCTGTCCTCCCAATTCCGGCACTTTAAGAAAGAAGACACAACAAAACTCTACTTCCTACAGAGTTCACTCGGGAATGCACAAGAAAGGAGTTGTGACAATAAGCAGATGAGCTATACACGTCCACCTTAGCCATGCTGACCTTGAATGGCCAAGCCATTTAATAGTAAGCAGTAATCAAGTAAATTAACGCGGATATCCCAAAATCTCCTTGAACTTTGTATGCATACTGAGACTAGAAGACAACAAGGGCTACTGGAAAAGACAAAGAATAATAATGTCTTTTACCTGCAGTGGACTACTATGGGCCCAGTCTCTGTAATTGAATTCTGAGTTCGATTCACCTGGTCCAGGAAACTCAAGACCCCCCCAGGTTCATTGGGGACCCCGTGATCTGGCCAGCTCAGGTACTGGTAATGCCAAATGTATCTGGGGGAATCACGCTGGAATCAAAGTAGACCGAAAATCATTCAATATCAAGCGCGTGGGCTCGATAAAAGGCTAACGAGTAGGAGCTCATATTCCACTGTGGACTATAATCAGGTATGAATAACCTGCTGTTTGAACACAGCTGTACGAAAGGCAGAAGTTCAGAGAAGGCGAATGTGCACTGAGTACAAACACACACCGCAATTTAAAATATATATTGTAATGAGGACTGTCAGATGAAATGGGGCTGCGACGAAACCGACACACTGAGACTCGAATAAGGTAGGAGACAGGGTAAAAATGTACTATGTACAGTCACTCACAGTAACAGAAGACAAAAACATATTATACATGCAATGTGATTGTTCAATTTAGTGTAATCGTTCTGAATTCACTGAGACAATAACACAGAGAGACACACAGTGTACACTGTATATTGAGTGCATTAAGGCATCCAGCATACGCCGGCGACTAGCTGTATGTGGACATGAAGGTCCTCACCACGTTCAGCCGTGTGACCTCAAGCCGTCTCAGAATGTAATCCTGGGCAGGTCTCTCACTGGTGTTTTTAACGCTCAGCTTCCCAAACTCTTTGGTGGAATTCATATCCGGCCAGTATCGCACACACTTGTTCTATTGTGAACAAACACACACACGAATGAAGTGTTTTATTACGTGTTCATTAATTTTGCAGCAAGGGAAATTTTGAAATTCAAAGCAGAAAAATGTACAGAAAAGAACAATAGTAATAAATAATGAAATGCTGCTGGGTATGATAACAGATATTGTACTTTGGTAACCCTAGAAACTGATCCCATGCATCACTAAGCTCGACAAACACGAGTGTGAGTTTCTGCCCAGCCAAGCTGTGTTTGTGTCACTACCCGGCCTCGCTCCATCTCCTTGGTTGTCATGACGATGACATGTGTGTTCTCCTGGTAAACCATTTCCCAGAAGTCCGTGACCGTATTCTGCAGGCACCCTTGAGTGGCAATATAGACTTTGCACTCGTCAGTGCAGTGGCTTTCCTCATGTTTGCTCTGGGGAGACGAGGAGAAGTAGGCACAGGCAAAGTGTAAGTGTGTAACTTTCAGGATAGGGAAAAATGAATTACTTTATTGTGAGACATCACTCTTGAACCTCAGTAAATCATTTAAAATAGCAGACACTTTGCCGCAATTCTTCCATTAGGGTTCAAGAGCTTGACCCATTTTTACAAACGTAAGAATGTGAAATGTTAACGAACACTGAAAGAGCACAAATGTTGTCTTGCTAACATAATTCGATTCATTCGGCTCAGCAGACACGGAGACAGACATACTCCTGGAAATCAAGGCATGAGGAACTCAGAAATGATGAGCAGACATACTGTACACAAGTCAATATAAACAGCTAAGGATATGCACACACAGTCACAACTGCAGACACACCAATAGCATGCGTAAGAGTGGGAGGGCGGAACTGACCCGGATGTAGTTGGCGTTGATGTAGTCTGAGCCAGGGATATCTCTGTCGACTTCTTTCAGAACCACACGCGTGTTGTCGACTGACACAGAAGAAGACGACCGTTAGACAGGACGCGGGAGGACGGAGGCAGGACAGCAGTCCAGTTCAGCAATACACACGTGCAGTTCCCAAAGACTCAGAGGGAGGGCCTGTGGGCTTACATGGTAAAATATTCTTGTATCTGTTCTTGCTCTTGTTCTCCAGCCGCTGTCCCTCTTTCCTGGGATAGAGAAGTTTGCACTCTTGTTGCTGCAGGACCTGTAGATGACGGGGAAGGTGGGTAGGGTCATATACGTACATTGAGACACACGGCACTGCAGCTCTCCATTAAACACAGCGTGGACTAAAGCAGAGCAAAATAACATGAAACCCTTCAAAGTCATGTGACTAAGACAGATTTACCCGGCAATGATCCATTACGTTACATTTATGTTTTGATACTCTTGGAGATAAACCGTTTTTTTGCTTAAAGACTCTGTAAAAGCTACAAAGACCACAAAGGCACAACATATAGCTCATAGGACTCATATAACTCATAAAAATTCAAGTTCAGTTTCCTGTTTAGTGTTGCATGCACCCTTAGAGGGCAGTAGGGTTCAACAGCTGCAAAAAAAATGACACCTGTGGGACAAGGAGAGCAAAACTTCCATCAAACTGCTGTCACAGGTGTGTAATTTCACCGGAATGTACAGGATTACTGCTGGTGGAATGGGTTATTGGAAGCAATGTTTTATATTCAGGCTTCACATTCAAGGATGACATGAGGTTTAAATCTGAATTTCGACAGGACATGCTGAACAGAGAGTATTCTGAACTGGATGCCACCGGTGCTATCTGTGGTTTTAATAATCTAAACCACAGGTGTCAAACTCAAGGCCCGCGGGCTGAATCCGGCCTGCCACGTCATTTTATGCGGCCCGCGAGAGCTTGAGAAGAATATTATTTGCTTAAAATACAATTCTATGCCACTTTACAGAGTACAGCGGCCATAAACTAAAATGTCACACGACGCATCTCGATTTTGCGATCTGCGCAATGACGGTATCCAGCTACTAGATGGCAGTGTTTTGATATCAGCCATTACCCAGAGCGGTTTTCTAATCGAGCGATCGGCCTGGAAAAAAAAAAAAATTAAAAAAATAGTCCCGGAATGTTCAAAAAATGAAAAGTTGATGCGGAGGGAAGGTACATACAATATAATGAAATTTATTTCAATCAAGAATAGGTACAGTGTAATATGTGTGCATTCCTATGGTCGCGCTTTCATTTTGATTATGTGTTTGCTGTTACGTGCAGAGATTGATCAATGGATCAGGAGGGTGTGTGATAGGGTGTCTCAGGGTGAGGAGGGATGCACTTAGTGGGTTCAGGGCCAGGCAGCATCACCTCATCAAGTTCAACCAGAACTCGACAAGTACAGTTATGAACCGAAACAACACCCCTCGTTATTTTGACTTATTGCGTGTGCTACTTTGTATATGTACTGGTGTATTCAGTGTGTGTGCTGCTTATCTGTTGTAACGCAAACCATTTAAATGCCACAGACTGCATGTTCAGAGCACAATTATTTGTTGTGCCCTAGTTCTGCCCCTCCTAACTTTGACAAAAAAAAAGTTCAACAAAATTAAAGCAATAAATAGTGCTTGATAATATTTGTCTAGTGAAACTTTATTCACTTGAAATTCACTTGATCTCTGCGAGATGAGTAATGATGAGAGTTTCTTAATCTGATAAATTGATGGGATTTATGTTATAATAACACAGATGCGAGTGTGTGCCCACGCGTATTTTTACATCTATGTAAATGCATATACATCGATGCACAAGCTTATGTTTTTGTTACCAAACTCATTTTTTGCATGAATCGTACAATATTCGTACGCTGGAATATCTGCTTGACATTACTTTTGATAGACTTCTACTTTCAAAGCTAGTTATTCGTTAATTTGTCGCTTAAATGAATAATAATCTAATGCAGAGGCAATTATGTAATAATATGATCAGGAGTAAATACTTTCTTATAGGCTTACGGTTAACACTGGCCGTTTGAGGGCCACCATAATGCTGATGTGGCTCAGAATGAAAATGAGTTTGACACCATTGATAGAAACTAAAGATAAATTCGGTCTATTCTATACTTTTTGCTTCACAATCCCACGTACGGAACATGATGTACGTGTGTGTGTATGACAATCCGAATGACCTTTTCCTCCCATTGTAAAACAGTCAGGGACGGAGTAGCTGAGCACAAGAACCGCCATCGCTTTGTTTATATATTTTGACAAGGAGACACACCTCAAACTCCTCCCAGAAACCCTGCTTGGACTTCTCCGAGTTGTCGGCCATTTTGTTAAGCTCTCGCACTCTGTTCTCAATGTTAGCCGCGTTGATCCGTGTCGCGTTGAACGGCTTGGGATGGAATGGGAAAAGGACATACATTTCAGTGTGCGTATGGTCTTTTCCGCTTGTGAACAAGCCCAAAAACAAGAACAATTCAAAGAACCCGTCATCCATGTACTGTGCAAAATGGTACGTGAACAATCCACATGTGACATGCTATTCAATTTACCCGACTATCACAGCACATTAATAAAGAAGGCACCTGACAAACGTGACACTTTCATCCCTTCACCGGTGGTTCCCTAGGGTAAACCGTGGTAGCCTGTAGCTGGCTAGTGTTTTCACACATGAGGTCACTCACCTGTTTGAGGTGCATGACTGTCCCGCTCTTTTCAACCATAGGGTTCTTTTTATAGTGCTCCACCAGATCAGCCAGTGTGTCGAACTTCTCTCCGCCGCCAACGTCATACTTCCCATCCTGCAAAACACAGTAAGAAGAAAGGTGGAGCCACGAGAATCACGAGGTGGGCCACAAGAGCTACAGCATGTGTTGTCTGTTTATTTTACTCTCTGGCCATACAGGCACACCCTCGTTCCTCACACCCCACCTGGTACCGGATCATGACGTGGGTGACCCTGATTCTGCGGTCGGCATTTTCGTGCTTCTCCTCATTGGTCAGAACGGACAGGACAAAGTCACCAGGCTTGCTCTGACTCTCGCGCACCAAGAAGCTCCCGAACTTGCCCTTGTCTGCAAGCAGCTTTTCAGCATCTCGTCCAGATAAATGCCCATGGTACCACCTCGAGACAAGGGTGCAGGGCATTACTGTCATTCTCCGAAATGTAATATTTAACATCCTCCTCTATGACAAGTCTAATCCCTTAGTGAGTTAAATCTTTCAGGACTTACACAAACAATTCTTGTTAAACCATGAAAAATTATTATTTATTTCAAACACAGCTGCTCCAAACCATTTTAATTCTGCTGATGATTCTCTGTGGATCATGAAAACAAATGTATCCAAACACAAGTACAACCTCAATTCCAAACAAAAAAACTCAGGACACTGAGAGCAGGTAAGGATGCTTATAAAAACAGAAAGCGGTGCTTTGTAAATCCTCTTTGACTTGTACTAAATTAGCAACAATAATACGACAAGAATTTGGTGTCTGCAACACAATCCAAAAACGTGGAATGTACAGGTGCCACTGGCTTGGATATGCTTGGATATTAAAGGGAATTCTATCAAAGGCTCAGTCATTTATGAGCAAGGATGGGTTGGGGTTTGTCACTTGGCAGAGAACTGCAGAACTGAATAATCCTACAGTTTAAGAAAACTTTTCAAACCTTGATTTCAAGGAATTTAGGGATTTCACTGTCTACAGGTCATGTTATTATTAAAAGATCCAGGCATCTGGAGAAATCTCTGTGCATGAAGGGCAAGGTGGAAAACCAGTGCTGAATGCCCATAATCTTCAATCCCACACACGGTACTGTTCGTCACGTTAAGACTGTATTATACTGTGCAGAATCCACATGTCAATAACGGCGTCAAATGGCGCCAACTTCTCTGGGCTCAAACTCATACGAAATGGACTGATACACAGTGGGAAAAGTGCACCACGGTCTGACAAGTCTGTATTATTCCCAAGGCACCACTGACCCCGAAGCACACGTATGCGTTCTGGAGTGGCGCATATCGCCTTCCAGACGAGATCTTCCATTAAAAGCGTGTGGTGTAATATGAAGTGCAAAATATGACTGAGGACCCTGGACAATTGAGCAGCTGAAGCCACATCAGGGAGGAATGGGAAAACATTCTACTTTCAAAACTAGAACAATTGATGTCCTCACTTCCCAAATTATTGCCAAGTGTTGTTAAAAGGAAAGGTAAAGACAGCGGTAAAGACCTTCTCTGGAACGTGCTCGCAGGCACCAAATTCGCAATGAGTGAATATTCCAAATACATAAATAAATAGGTAAATAAATAAATAAAGCTGAAAAGTAAATTAATGTTTTACCTTGTTGTTGTCTACTGTTTTCAATTTAGTACAGGTCAACAAAGATTTACAAATCACTGCTTGGATTTCCATTTTACATTCTGTCCCAACTTTTACTGTCTCAACACACACACACACACACACACACACAAAATGGAAAATTTAGATACCAAACAGGATGTGTCTGGCTTGCACAAAGAAACCAGACCACCCAGAGAAAACCTGCACAACATGGGAAGAACAGGCAAACTACAGACACAGAGTTTGGATTCAAGGCCCCAACTCCGCTGGCGTGAGATGACAGTGTTACCCACCGAGTCGCCGTGCCACCCTACCTACAGGATCTATTTAAACATAAACCCAGATGACCCATAAATTGAGCACATTTCACATGGATTAGAGTATGCATTAAAAGAGCACTGGATCAACATATACAATGTATTAAACATGTATGTCTGGCAACTTCTTGAAAGGCATCAGTGAAACGAAACGACCTCGGGACTGATCCTGGGGTGCAACTGCATTTGGTTCTGCTGATATGAAGCACCTCAGCCACTAGATGGCGAATTCAACACCAGCATCCCCTCTGTCATTAGGATCCCGAGCCTGGCAATACTCTCACCTTTCAGATGTGGGATCTTTGCAATTGAGGGGGTACTTCAGCTCGATGACATCACCGTTCTTCTCGCGCAGGAGGTCCTGCTGCTCGGTGTAGTATTGCACCAGCTCTGCCAGCGTGGCAAACTTCTCCCCGCCGTACAGGTCGTAGTAGTCTCCCGTGTTCTGGATCTTAATGTGGGTGACCTCATTGTTCCGTCTGTCCCAGGGGAAATGAAGGAGATGCTTTTGTGTCATTGAAACTACAAAAAATGATTCCTTGTCCTGAGAGGTTCTTTTCATATGAACGACACGTACGTAGATATTTGCACCTCCAACCAGATAAACAACTGGATGTAGCACCACACCTACAACACATGACAAATGGCTCTACCACCAAATCTACACAAGTCTAATTCACTAAAAATGACATTATAAAATACTGAAAATAATCTAATGAATAAAGGTTAACAGTACGTTTAGAATGAATTCTGTAAGACCTGCTCCAGGTCAGATGGCGAACAGAGCCACATGACATATGGACCGCGGGAACTAAGAATGATTTCATTTGCAGATGAAATATGGAGCGGCAGGGAACAATACAGCCACACTACTCAGTTTGGCACGGGCTGCTAGGAAAGAAAAGACCCTGTGGCCATCCTAGTAAGCAACCTGAAAGCCCCCCATTTCATGAAAAAATGCCATCATACAATTATGGAATTACAGACTTTGTTATTGTTAAAAACAAGCCCACCCTTACTTGACTACATGGTTCAAAAAGGAACACCGTTACACTAAGTAAATACCTTCTACTTCAAGAGAGTTAAGGCTGAGACAGTGAAAACTTTAAATATCTGACAGACGAGTTTTTCGCCCCACACTTCACTACAAAAATATGCATAATTCGTTTTTTTTCCCTCTCAAAATTTCTTTTATATTCGTTTAGTCATTAGGCAAATTTTAATTTTAAAAGCTTAAGTATCGCCTGTTGGGTTTCGAATGTCATCAAATGCCCCAAAATTATTTTCTCATTCGAAGCTGTAAACCAATATTAGATACTTGTCAATTACACAGAAGAAATTTATTTTCTGAGTTATCACCCCTTCTTAAATCCATTTTCATCGGCAACTCATCATCAAACCAGTACAGTAATTAAGTTATTCAAATACTTAAAAATGTTTTGAAAGCTAATGTATTAGGTATGGCTGCTATGTTCCTTTTTATATTAATAAATGTTTGATGAAAATATGAAAAGTGAACTTTCCGTTTAAGTGAAGGAACATTATACAGCAAAGAAGTACAAGTTAACAGAATAGGAAATTTTTAGAAAGGAAATAAGTTGTTAAATATCTTTTCAGGGAAGATGAGCAATGCCTGAAAGTGCATAAATACTTCCAGCATCTTTGAGAAAAACCTTCATGTTTACTAATTCCCTAAGCGGGCAGTTGTTTTAATTAGCTGAATAGTGTAGCATGCTGTTTTAAGAATATTAAGTAACTCGCTATAATGTTTTACCTTATCAGCAAATCACAGATCAATTTGGATCTGGAGATAGTATATTAATACGCATCTGCAATGACAATTTTGTACATTACTGAACATTACGGGATTTATGTGTCGATCACTGATGCCTTAAAATTATTCTGAGAGACGTAAATTCGCAGTTATGCAAAGGGAAACGATGGTTTGTTAATATTTTCTACTGTTTTTTGGTATCACCGTAAGAGCATCAGGCACAATGAGACATGCAAGCTGGTTAGATGGCAGATGAGACTTTAAGCACCCAGAGAAACAGACATTACCACACAGACATACACACATGTATGGCACAATGTACAGACCTCAAAAATCAGAGGAAGAGGGATAAAAACAGTATAAGCTTGCAAAATCTGCCTATGGTCTCCTCTGTGACTTTTGTCGTCTAACAGGTGGAGAAACAAGTTACAGGATAACTGTCACAAAAGTAATGGATTATGCCTGCTAATTATGCATCTTTTTATCTCTCCGCTTTCTAGTATTTGCCATGTTATATAATCTGATTTTATTTCATTAGCTTCCCATTTGTTGTTTCAGCACTTTTGTGTAATTTGATAAGGTCTGAAGGTCTTCTGTGCAAAAACTACAGATAACAAACAAACAAATAAGCCTCGAAAATCAGTAGACCAAAAAAAAAATAAATAAAAACAGGTCCTGAGGTGTGGGTTGATTCGCTGCTCTTTGACTGAAGAATTACAGAAGTTCCCTGCACCCCTAGACCCATGGTTCAGATCGTGTCTCTGCTGTGGCGGGCTCTCCTTGGCTGTTTCAAATTCAGTGTCACTTCCGCAGTCCAGAGAACAACAGATAAAGAGCCTCTTTCCTCCTGCTTGCATTTTTGTCCAAATCATCACCCTGCCCCCACCCTGCCCAGCCTGTGTGAGAATGGGAGATGGGGTGGGCTATGGCTCCATTCCAAGGAGCCTACTCAATAATTATATCTTCACAACCAAAGGAGTTCATCACTCAGTTCATTGCCAAAGCAATTTTCCTCATACGCTTGAAAAAAAGAGACTACACAATGGTAGCATTGAACTGAGCCTTGGTGTCCATTGTCCATTCAGTCTCCCAACACTCATTTCAGCACACAGCCGTAAGCCAATACTGAGCATCTCCTACATCCAGACTATGAAGTATCCATAAGCATCCATACAAACTATTACAATTTTTTGCCTTGAACAGTGACAATATCAACCACAGGTCGACTCCATCAGAGACCAGGAATCTGCATGCTCAAATACTCTTCTTATTTATGCATGTGTAAAATCTTCAGGAAAAAAAAAATAAAAAACATTTTGATCAATTCAATTGTATTTATATTGCACGTTTAACAAGGAGCCCATGATCTCCAGAGAGTAAGCCAAGGGTAACAACTCCCTCAGGAGGAAGAAACCTTGGGAGGAAGCAGACAAACCAGATGAATTCTGGACACGTGCAAATAGGAGAACACATCTGAAGGATGACAGACCTAGCCATTCCTCAGAGTGAAAAGGCTACCAGTGAGAACTGCTTCATTACACGTATTAGACTGTTCCGGAAGGTGCGGTTCTAAACGATGGACAGCAGGTGGACGGCATAAACAGGGCCCGTCCAGCACTCCATTTCTCTGGTGTACCGGGTTCACATACACGAAGGCTTCAGAAAAAAAGTTCAACAATTACAGCTTTGTTTCAGTATGAGATAAAACCCCCACAGGCCTCTTTGGCCAGCATACACAGCACCACCCAGCAGAAACAAAATGGCCGCCTTGCAAATATGTGGTCCAGCTGAGTTGCTGGCAGCAGTTACTCATCATTAAAGCTCACCAAAAAAACCACAGGCAGCAGGTCTGGGCTCTGTGTGGTCCTCCTGTGACTTCCAGCTAATATGTGGTCACTCTCTCAAACTTCCCCCTCTTTACACTTCTCCCCTTCCTTGGCACGGCTAGGCCTGTATTCCTGATGGCCCGCTGCTCCCTGCCAGGTGGCCGACACACTGCACTTCCACTTCTCCCTTCTGCCAAAGAGCATGGTTTAAGCAGCGCCACGCAGACGCCACCTGCCACCTGTAGAAATGATTATGGGCGCTACTTCCAGCAGAAGTAGTGCTCCAGCATTTGGTTAGCTTTGGCGGCGGTAATTTTGGTTCAAATTGTATAGCTAATAGTATTATTTAAATGTCTCTACGAAGCTCAGGAACAAGATGTGCTGTTCGTAGCTGTACTATACCAAGCTAAACTTAATGTGTGGCATAAACAGGAGTGTTGCATACTCTGACCTGCGCCTGTCAGGGATGGTACGGTTTCCATCGCTTCCCAAAAGTTTACAAACAACTGTTGTTGACACGAAAACCCAAGCCTTGGGATGTGAGATGATCAGGCTCTGATGCAGCTCGATGTCTGCTTCTAAGTATACAAGATCATTTCCCGCATTCTTTAATAACACGACCCACTTTATTACTGTGTAAGTATCAGTATGCCTCCGAAGTGTCAAAATTTTTCCTTGCCTTTACATCGCACGCAACGGAATAAACAAAGTAGCTGAATATGCTACTGTTAGTCATCCCTGGCCACTTTTCTAAACTGTCCTCCCAGCTGTACGTTAAGGGAGGGAACTGGTATTCTTATATCGTCCTATTAAAGATATGTCGAGATTGTGCTCCCGCATCATTTTTAATGATTAGCTAGCTAAAAAAAGTCTCCGGAACGTTACAAAATATGAGCTGCTTACATCCCAGTGGAAGCAACTCCCATGATTCACACAAGGTATCTTGGGAGCATTGAAAGAGGTGAATACTGCATTTTGAAAAACACAAATATCCCGGCTGTCATCACGGCAGCATCTGGGTGGAGCTTCCTCGAGGCCGGGGAACCCCTTAACGGAAATCAAACACACCAGCATGACCTGCTTCGCAGTGTCCTGCGAGCCTCACAGGGGCGTTCATCTGGTGCTGCAGCACTGTGTGGGTCATACCTGCAGTGGCTAAATTAGGACGTTCCGACGCATCCAGCCATAGAGAGCCTGACCCACTTTCAGCTGCTCCTTAAAATAAGAAACAAGTTGGTTCAATATTTCATTAATAGACCTCTTTATCCTCCAGAGTTCCTATTTTCAGTCACAAATCCGACATGCTAATGAAGCCCACAGACGTGACTCCAGTTGCAGAGTTGAGGTATGAAATTGATCAAAAAAACCAAGCAAAGATCTCACAGTTGTTAGTCAAGGAGGTGGCACGTCAATGGTTTAAAATGTCTAAGCATGCCTTGAACAGCTGGTAATCTAGTTAACCTACATCCAAACCATTTTGGAAGCAGAGCCTCTACCCCCCCAGCAGCTATAAGGAGTCATGCCGCGTCAAAGATAGAAATAGAAAGGCTTTGCTGTGCTGCTGTTTGGGTGTGCAGTTTGACTGTGGTACAGCTGCTGTGCTGCGGGTGGTGGTAGAGTAAGATAAGCTGGAAAATCTCTATGCCGTTGGCAGACATCACACTCCCTTCGCACGTCAACTCGACCTGAGCATGCCTGGAACACACAGCGCATTCTGAGAATATGGAACCGCAGCACTAAATGCATTCCTTCAGCTCACGCTTCCCTCGGCAAATGATTTATAGCCCTGATTTTAAACTCCCTTCAAGAGAGCCCCAGACCATACTCTGGAAAAAAAAAAATTAAGTGGGACAAACCCAATGTCACGCCGTTTTCATCGAAACTGCTAATTTAATAAAAGTGTCTGATTTGCGTTCACAGGTAGGTGTTATTCGTACTTGTTCAAAGCTGACCACAATTTACCCCTGGAATCTAATATCCTTTTCCTTTTTCATCAAAATACATAGTAATTGCCACACACTCCTTCAGGGCAAAGGAGCAACTGTATTGTGAAAAGTCACTATAAAAATAAATAGAATTAGGTGGAAATAGCACAGCTTCCATTACTCAAAATTACATTGTACAAAGTAGTAATAATTTACTAATGTCCGATTAAATGCAGGTCAAAAATACAAATCCAAAATACCCCCCTGAGAAAAGTGCTAACAGAAGTTTTCGCTGTAAGCATCCTGCTATATGAATAAAAAAATACATAAATATCGACAAGTGGACAAATTAGCCGGGTTACCATGCTCACGAAAGCAATAAATAATTGAGATTCATCCAAACTAGATAAATGGCAATGCACTCTTAATTAGAGGTTTATTTTCAGGATTTTGGGGCTATTAGCCAGTTTAATATCTCCTTCATCACAATGATTAATTTTACGCCAAGTGATTAAGACGCAAGATTAAATGTTAAGCAGCTGATACGTTTCCTCCTCGAACCCATAAACGTACAGAGTACTTGCTGTCCAAATGTGCCCTGCAATGATCTTACCACATAGCCAGTCAGTGAGGTGGATGAGAAACGTTAGACGTGATCTCAGTTTTCAACTGAAAATAAACCCCTCCGCCGGCCCAAATCAGCACAAAAGCTAGATTTCCCATGGGCCAGAGTGAGTCATTTGTTACGTCTTGAAGGGTCCTTCTAGCGCCTTTAATTAAGGGTGAATTAACAGTCCAGACCAGTCAGTTTGCTCATATTAGCAGGCTGGGAGGAGTTTTACAGGTGTGGCGTACCACATATACGAGTACACGTGCCATCAGCTCACCATACTATGTTGATAGGAAACAATGGAACCACACGCGATAACATACACGCTTCCGTGTGCAAAACTCAAGCGTGTGGAAACTTGGCCCAATGGTGACTTTAATTTCCTATTTTAGGTCCAGAGCCTTCGGGCCTCGGCACAGAACCAGTGCGCTTTTTCCATCACTGCTTAGCCGGCTGTTTCTGCTCTTCTGATGTGTTTTTTTCAGTGCTGAGTAAACGATTATGTCCATGAAACTTCAGGCTGAACTTCAGTGAAACTTACATTAAAACTCAGCAAGTCCAACGGCTGACAGTGTCAATAAGATCATATAAAACTCAACCGTAAACCCATATATTATCGCTATGTACAAAATATATTGATACTGATTTTCCCTTTAAAAAAATACGTGAACGTTTACAGTTTCTGTTATTGTTTACCATTTACAAAATGAACATAACATAGTAAACATCCCAAAAGACTCCTCACACCCGGCCCATGATCTCTTCCAACTGCTGCCATCAGGCAAAAGATACAGAAGCATTAAAACAA
>JAACJT020000105.1:12863150-12874063 GCA_009936485.2 Gymnarchus niloticus | reverse complement strand
TTATTTATATATTTCTCCCTATTTATTTTCCTGTATAAATCTCTCTGACACAGGGACCGCACTTAATTTCGTTGTACTCGTTACAATGACAATAAAGATATTCTGATTCTGAATCATAGCGCCACAAATGATTGTGCCTTCCTATCTTTATTCCATAGCACCTTACAATTTTCAGGGCAAATTCTAATTTTGCCACTTGTCTTTCCACACTCACATTTACCATAACAACAAAAAACTGAGCCCATCCAAAAGCACTGTAATGACTGCATAGACATTGTATAAAGTTAAAGTACCTTTAGCTGCAATTCCACTTGATTTTACTATTTTTTCTTAAAAACCCACGATATTTTGAAATATCTCCTTAGCGTTCAAAAGGTTTACTAAAAAAAAAAAAAAAAGCGAAATGGGGGCAGGCTTGCAATTTATTTACAGGCAAGGCTGCAATATCATGTGTTGCCTTTATGACATGGGTCGTGTCCTCTGCCTGTTCACCTACTTCTATGAAATGTAAGAATTTAAGCAGTACATTAAATGGACCTATTAATATTTCAAGGTCTATAAGTTTAAACCACACCTTATGTGGTTCCTGAGTTCAATAATGTCCCAAAGAACGGAAACGTTCAAAAAACAGAAAAGAAAGAATGCCCAAATACTAGCCAAACAGAATAACACAGAGGTCAGAACAAAACATTAGAACGTACTTGCACGACATTAATGGAAAGCATTAGAAAAAGACTGTTTACTAGTCAGGCTTCCTGTATGATGATTATCCACTATTCATCATGGTAGGCTTGTTTCCACTCAATGCCAACAAATTCTTATCTTCTATTCCATTATGACCTTGGCCACAACTGTAAGGTCATTTTCCACCCAAAGACACTGTAGGGTACCTGACAGACAGCGTGAAGTCTCCAGGGTTGCTCTTGCTGGGTCTGGCCAGAAAGCTCCCATGGACCCCTCGCGTCAGGAGGAGCTGCTCGGCCTCGATTCCCGTGACGTTGGGGTGGAACCACCTGGAGGGAGAAGCAACGAAGGGCACCATTTCAACAAAGGGCAGGGAACAGAGACCATGTCCTGCACAAAGATGACTGGCTATCTAAATCCTCATGCTAATATCGATCTGAGGTTTCACAGAAAAAAGCTCCAGGAAATGTTTTCATACACTGACGTGTGTAAACGGAATAAGCATGGGAGAGAAAGCCCTTCACAAATAAGGCTATACATTTTTAACATGTTCGGTACCGGATTTAACACCAAACATTCTACTTTTTCAATGATTCAAAATTAAAATTGTGCACCTGACTGTGAAGCATAATATTGAAGGAGGCAAAAGCGCAGCATTTTATCAAGTAAACAAAAACATTTAAGACATCTACTTCAACAATAGATGCATAATACGTCATTCAATCATTATTTTATCATATTCTCTGATAATAAGTCTTTATTTACCAGCTTTGCAGGGAGGATTTGACATGTTTATTGTTAAACAGAACAGCAGACCGTTTAAGATCTTTTGATACCAAAAAAACGCTTTGTTCTCCAGAGACTGTTTAGATAAGGAAATCCTTATCCACACAGCAGCAGAGCCCCTATAGTGTATTTGCACTTTCAGACTAACTTAAGCAGGTTTAGCTTACCATCACATAAACGCACATCAACAGTACAGTTCTAAAAAAAAAAACTCAGCAAAGATAATATGAAGCCATCCTACATTACTAGTTAGACGGCAAGCTGTTCTTTAAAGATGCGTGGTTCATCTTTCCCAAGACCAGGGGACAAATCCCAGGACACAGGAGTGTGCAATCTGACAATTCTGTGGACAATTGTTTTTTTTTAGAGCATACAGTTTGTCAAGTCTCTTGTTGAATTATGATACAACATTCCATCTATCCTCCCATCTTCCACATAATGCTTATCTAATACAACATAATATTACTCCTGCTAATCTTAGATTATGTACACTTTCTCCTTCAACTAAATCACAATCTCCCTGGTGTACTTACAACCGAATGGTGATCAACAGAGACTACACAGGCAAGACCAAGTCGTCATTTGATATCTAGTTATCTGCAGCGTAAAATTTAGGGTATTTCAAAGGACCTCACCTACAGGAATCTAAAGTAGAGAGATGGGAAGCTACAATGTCAGCATAATCTGTCATACAAATGTGTTCTCACGGATGGTGTCCCTGCTAAGAAGTCTGCTTAGGCTTACACCGATATTGTAGGTGAGTTAGTAGAAAGGATGTCAAAATTGTGACAGTTTCTTAAGCAGTCTCCACTTCCTGTGCCAACACAGGAAATGTCTCTACTACACACGTACACTTCCAGGAGTACGTAAAATCTTGCATCATTCAAAAAAGCTTCTTAACATATATAGATACATTTAAAAATACATTTAGTACAGTATATATAGTGTAACAAGTCACAAACTTCGTAAATCCTGAAGGTTGCACAGATGTCAAGCAGATTCTTCTACCAGTACAATACAAGCTCGACTTCACCTTGTGGAAAAAGTGACATGGTGATGAAAAACACTGAAGTAAGAGAGTCATAAAAGGCAGATTTCCGCTAAGTCGGCAAGAACCTGAGACGTACGACACAGAATCGGCACACGCGGGATTAGGAAACAAGTATGGTGACTGGTGTGATCGGCTATCAGATAATACCACCAAACGGGTCCTAATCTGAATGCACCTACAAATATCAACCGAAGCACTGCAATTACATGATAATGCAATTACATAAGTCATAACCAAAAATAACAGTCCAAGAAAATCTCCTTCGGATATGTCAGAGGTCATTTTACAAGTATATTATGTTGATGACTCTCTTGTTATAAAAAAGAATGGACTGCTTGATTTGTGTTTTTTACAGTTATGAAGGAAACAGAATGCTTTATACCTGAATAAATGAAACAATCAAAACGTTATTAAATGTATTTGAATGGTATACATTGTACAGTGTATGGTCTCATACGTAAGAGCATCAGATGCCACAGACTTGTCTTAATGCTGTTGTCACGGACCAGGCTGCTTTAATGCCTTCATGTCACCAACATTTACGCACACGTTTGGTCTTGAATCTGCACACTTGGTTTTTCTTCGATTTCTACCTCGAATTTCGTTTCTTCTTTGCCAATATATTACATTAAATCAAGCTGTACAGCTCCTGCTAAGCGTTTATCGATCGAAACAAAATGACGGGAAGTGCACTATTTAAGGTTAAAATGAACTTGGTTATATTTTGTATTAAGCTGCACCTCTTCCTGTGTGATTATATTGCAAGAAGTTATTTTCCAGTAACATTAAACACGGACTCCAGGTTCACCACAACGTTGAAGTGGGTATGGAAAACAGAGGGCTCTACGCATAAGATTAGGTATTAACTTTTAAATAATCTCATGTTACGTAAGTATTTGCTATTAATTATTTACAGTGCTGTAACTCGATATATTCTCTCCCCTTCAGTGCTCGTTTGCTGATTCGCAGAACATTTGTCTTAGCTGTTGATCCTCGTCGAATTAACAGCTTAAATGAGTTTGCGCATTTACAGATCCAACACTGTTAAGCGGTGTTTGTAGCACAGATGCATTTGGATAGATTTTAGGAAAGTTTTTTTGTACAATTAATATTTTAATCAAATCATCATCAAATCATTGTTTGTATAGTGTTATACGTTAAATATTGTTGGGGACAAAAAGAGCTCTTCTTTCATTTAAAGCACATGACATGTTCACTTTAAAGATCACGTGCCATTATGAAATTTAGAAATATTGATTAATGATTCAAACCTTAAGCAATATTTTGCAGATTTAGCAACTTTCACCCTCAAATTAATGCTCATGACCAGTAAGTGTCATTACGTATACAGCAGCCTTCAGCTTTCCCACACATTTTGTGTACCTTTTCTACCCAGCTAATCAAACTTTCAAGTACTTAAGCACCTTCTCCTTATCCCTGGTTTTCCCTTTGTGTTCTGCTGGTCCAGAGATACTCCACCGGATTCCTCGCCCTCCTGATTCCGCCCCGGTCATCCTGTGATGCCCCCAGATCTGGCCCACAAAGGGTGGCAATGGGTCATAGAAATGCAAGCAGCTGCAGTGCCAGGGGAAGCCCAGCAGGTCCCAGCAGCCCTGGAGCCCCCAGCTCAGGCTGCACTCTTACGTAACAGTCCCCAGGTTCAATAGTCAGGCCTATTTTTAGGCCTGGGTCTGGTGACAAAGGGGGTTATACTTAGCCCCCTGTTTCTCTGCTCTGAAGCCTTGCCAAGACTATATTAGTCAGGGACAAGCCTCAGCGTGAAGATTCTGGATGTGCGGCTGATATTTTTAGCCTCAAGATAGCATACCCCAGCTTACCACCCCCTCCTCAAACCATCCATGATCCGGTACTTCATCTCCCCGGGTTAAAATTAGACCCCCACCATGTAATGGGGCAATAACTCATAGTCCTCATCATAGACAACTCTGCTCCAATTTCAAAAGGGGCATGTTTTCAAAGAAATAAAAATAAGTATTTGCAAATAGCCACCTTTGCCAGCCTTTCGCATAATACTTCAGTTCTCAGCAAAAAATATCTACATTATGTATATGAGGTGCCTTTGAACGATTTTATAACATAGCTTTTCATGCTGATATGACTAACGTATAAATCCGCTCATAAAATACAACTATTTTGATTTTAACAGCTCAGAACGCATCTGCTTTAATATGATGTTACACAGGACAATCAATATTCAACAGGTTGACACAATTCATTTTGCGTGTGGCAGCTTTCTCTGTCACGGCTCTGAGGGACACGGGGCAGAAAGAACACTTACCGAAGGCAAGGCCAGGAAAGACATGGAACCAGGAACGGCCCAGGGAAGCGTGCTTTACAGCAGCGCCTCACGGGAGGAGCGTCGAGAACGACACAACTCAGATAGAGGCACGCGGGTACACGCGACAACACCACATGGAAAGACGAACGGGGAAAAGCAGAGCGGAACAGACAGACAAGACGGGCTTGAGAGACAGAATGGCACTTCGGGGAGACTGTGGTGAACCAGGAGCACGGGATTCTGGAGGGACGCAGGCGCACTGAAAAGAGGGAGCGTAGGAGGGCACGCAGACCATCTGTAGGCATCAAGCAGCCATAGATCGGGGTGACTCTTGGCTACCAACTGACATATAGTAATACCAGCCACTCAGACAGGCAGTGGTGGGGCTTAGGCGTCTATGAAAGCAGAGAGCTGACTCTGAGTGCAGTAAGCATCAGTATGCTCTAGCAGGACCCACCAGGCATGCTCCAGATGAGGACTGCCAATCCAAGAGGGCTGACTGGGAGAAACAGGCCAGGGTCATCACGGCAACCAGGTGCAGCACCAGGAAACCGAGCAGCAGGGGGAGGAGTCAGGGAGCAAGGGCTTGACATTCTCATCATTAATGAAATATTAAATCATGCAATTTTTGTTTTTGATGAAGTAAAATGTCTGTTTTGTTGACATTATGTGTTTTTTGCATTAAAACACGAGTGATCCAAACAGAAAAAATGACTATATATTAACGTGCAGACAACTTTCATCAAATCACTATCAGTCACAGCTCAATTGTTCATATGAAGACCTCACAGCCCTGACCTGGATAGGCAGTCAGTAGGGTGATGGCTAGATGGATTTACAGAACGTGAAATCACACTCTTTGTACTGACATGCAAAGAAACAGATCCTTAAAATGACTAGTAAAACATCATTTTTTTGTAAAATTTGCTAAAAACAATGTGAAATGCTTAATTTTAGAAAACTGAAGAAATATAGAAGAGTAACTAAAGTTTGCTTCTGTTAATCATATCGCTTACAAGTGCACAGTGGAACAAGGACACCAGGATGCAGAAACAGGTTGTCTTTACACGCATCTGTGTGACAAGCTGTACACTTCAACGTCATAGATAACACTTACTGAATCAAGTTAAGCTGATTTGACAGATTTAAACAGGATCCCGTTTGAAATCTTGTGACCCATAAAAGAATTAAAGGCCTTTCATTATTTAGGAAAGTAGAGTGTTCAACTTGTCAATGAGACCGGGAAGAGAAATGCCAGACCTTTCTGCATAAAGGTGGGTGTTCCTAATGTCAAGTACTAAACCTTTCCATTTTGGTTCTTCCGGCAAAACACAAAAAGCATCACAAAGGTATTTCCATAAAAGGAAACCCCTACAGAAACATTCACATTGAACAAAAATGCGTTTCCATTATTGTCACTGTTACTCTTGTTATACCCAAACTAACAATACTATTCGAATTACCTTGACTGGTAGCACTTCTCCTTGGGGATGGCTAAACTCGTCTTCTACAAGCCCTAAGCTCAAGCACGGATCATTAAATTATTTATTCCCCATTGGCCTCATGTGTATTTAAAGCATGAGTGAATGAGCTGGAAAATCGGAGCAAAGGGTTTCTAGGTAACCGTAGTGTTGTGGTGACAGGGTGACGGTGTTTCATTGGGACACAGATAGCAGGAGGTGACAAAGCATGGAATAAAACTGTCACCCAGATGGAAGAGACATCCCTGGTATACGGACTGACTCATATTGTGGAAGATTTGTGTAAGTGCTCCGATTTCAATTGTCAAATTACTGAAATGATGCTTTAATCCAATAAATGCTATTTAGTACAACATTTCATTTTGACTGCTTTCTGAAAATTAAAAAATTGATATTATGACTTGAACTGTCCTACTGAGGAAGCCAAGCACGCATTTTAAGGCTGCCTTTGTTGCCTAGGTGTTTTTCAACCAAAGGCATGTCTACGAACCTGCTATATCCAACACCCTGCAAAACTACTCTTTCAAACCTTATTTTCAAACCTTACCCATCCTTGATTTTCCTTCAAAATTATTTTCTTCATCTCCCTGCGTGCCAAACTCATCACTACTAGACTATTTCCCAGTCCCGCACCCTCATACCTACAGTGACTACTGACCCTGTGAATTTCTATACATCATCCCATCCACTACATTTTCTGCATTAACATGCTCTCTCCGTCCGACACTGTACAATATGTCACATCTGCATAAACTTCCTGAGAATTACTCCCTATTAGGATGAAAGGGAATATTCATTACTGATAAAATATGTACACTGGCAAAGTGCTCACAATTTTTTATCTCTGAAGTGTGTGAAAAACGTTTTAGCAAACTCAACAGCAGGATGGACAGTTTATTAAGGTTGGCGTCCTAACCTAAACGAGGCAAAGAAACTATGACAAGCACCTGAGCTTTTAGGAACCCAACATCTAACTTTTATGTATTTGACTTTGAAGGAGTCAAAAGCTAATCCAACAGAATAGCGAAAAATTTGAGTGCCTATAAAATGCATACTCGTGTACTTAACTGTTTACCCCAGCAGAAAGTCAGACTAAACTGAAAAACCAAAATAAAAGCTACATAATATTCTCACTTTTAGGATAACAACTGCTTATGTGCATCACTGATGTGATAATAACTGCAAAAACATAATTTCCACAATCTAGAACCATAACCTCCACAAGGGGTATGGTGGATCAACGCTGTTGGCACACCATATTGTTGTGGGTTCAAATCCCACCTCTGCTGTGTGTGTGTGTGTGTGTGGACTTTGCATGTTCTCCCTCTGCGGGTTTCTTTTGGATACCTCCCTCAGTCGAAAGATGTGATTTAAGCAAATTGGTTTCTCTAAATTCCCTGTAGCGCATATGTGAATGCACATCCTTCCTTCTGTTAATACATTTTATGATCATCAAAACCATAATTGACACCTTTTTCGCTGTTAGAATTACTTTAATGAATTAATAAAATCACAGGGAACACCCCCAAGTAATGTAATTTTCATAACTACTAAGCACTAACTAGTAATTTCCAAGTGGAGCAATTTTAATTACATTTCTGCAGCCATTTTTATAACTCGTTCTTCTTAACTGCTCGCTTTTTTCTAGTAATTATTGCATATTTCTTTTGTTGACTTCTTCCTACAGTACATCCGTTTCAGCCTTTGTTGTACTGTTTTCTGGTTTGATTTTTTCTTTCTTTTCAACTAATGACTACATTACTGCTTAAAATTCCATCCATCCATATATCCATCCATCCATCATTGCAGGGGGGGCTGTACTCTACTCCCAGGCAGAGGAATACCCTGGATGTCAGTCCATCAATTTGCATAGGATGCCAATCCATGAATTCTGACAGGCCCGTATGTTCAATGAAATAGCAGATTACGTGCGTGCTGTATAGTCTACAGGCAGAATCAGGTGCAAATGTGGACTAGTGTTAGCTCTGTGGGCTTCAGGTACAGTGTGCCCGTGGCCTATTTTTAGCATAAGAATGAGCTATGATACACAATGCATGACCGGGTAGCCACTCCACGTCACCGACTGGACAGAAACCCGACAGCAGTAACGTCTGCGGTTGGTGCATTCTCTCAAATGCAGGCATGCGTGAATGTGCATACATACAAGTATCCATCCGCACAGAAAAATGTATATAAAAAACATCACGTGCATTTACCCATGATCCTCTGAAAACACAGTCAGGGTGTCTTACATTTCTTCAACGTTGTTAAAATAGATAAATTCAATGCCACCTGATTGTGAGTTTAGCTGCAATCTTTTGTGAATTTCAGCTTTACACATGTCCTGTAACACATTCTATATGCTGCTGCAACATAATGTTTGGATAAATTAATGGAGACACTTGTCATATATATAATCAGGTACCTATATAAAGGTAAAACATTTACAATCTCAGGAAGACTACTGCAAGTGCATCGTTGGTACCAAGAACTGACACGTGTCTAACAACACATCATGGAAAAAAACGGACTCTTCCAAGATGTGGAGATCCTTTAAAATGATCCCGCAGAAGCTCCCCTGTGCCATACACAAAGACCTGTAGGCCCCAATTACTGCTTCTGGGGTCCATCTCCATACCTCAACAAAATCACCCAAGATTAATTATAATTAGTTTGCAGGACCCATGGCATGATAAATCAATCCCTCATCTAACGAATTTCAAAAGTAAATTTAAAATTGGACACAGCCAAGAACTATTATCAGCACATAACAGCAACAATTAAATACAATGCAATACCCAAAAATGTTTTCCCAACTACGAAGCAGACTGAATGTCATGACAACGGCCATGGTTACCGTTCTACCTTTTCACCCTTGCATCTGTTTGAATTGAGGCATGCCAAAGTACTTTGGAGGAGCTGGAACAAAAACATGTCAAACTGTTGCGTTGCAATGCTCCTAAGCATCTTTTAAAAACCCACCAAAGATAGTTTACGTGGATGTCATTCTGCAATTAACTATAGGATACAGTTCATTAAAAGTTTTCTTGTGCACATAGTAATCTTTAAATTTAAAACATTTAAAATATGTAAGAAATGTGTTTATTCTATCTATGTACAGTATATGTGCCTCTTCGAGGTATTCAAGGTATCATATCAACAACTGATATTCATAAAACCACTCAAAAAGAGATAAACGTCTTTCAAACAGCACTCTCTGTGAGTATACTTTACCTTACTAAATATACACTAAGAGTAATGGTTTCACTGGTATCCCACGGACACCCCAACTTTGGGTCCGGTGCTGCCTGGGATAGACTCAGGAGAAACAGGTGGAATATGGACTGAGCATTAGAGTAACACTTTTATTTGTAGTAATACTTTTGGGAGTTGGAATAAAATGTGCAAAATAATTTCTGAATATCTGAAAACTGGTGTTAGGCAATTTTTTACCTGTTAAAATGATTAATTTAGAAAAAATATTTGCCTTTAAAAGACTAAAGCAATGCCTATTCAAGTCTGCCTGCTGGATTAGGACAGAGGAAGACTGAATGTGTTGATGTGGCATGTTTTCATTTGCTTCAGATAGGAACAAAGTAACTCATATCCTCTTACTCAGACCTTCAGCGGATCAGAAGTCAGTCAATTGCGCCGTTTCCTACTACATTGTTAAAGGGCAGGTCCGGATACATGCAGAGTGAATAACGAGTACTCAAAAACAAGGCTGACTGCAGGGCTTCATGAGGAGTACTTTGAGTTTACACTGAATTGTCTCATTTAGGACTAGACCTCATAAGGGCACTGAAAAACTAGAAACACAGACTGCCTTAAGTGGGTCCCTTAATTTAACAAAGGGACCTCTATAAAGCCAGCAGAAGTTCGGTAATGTTCTGTGAGAACTTTCGATTTCCTGATATTCCTGGAAATGCCGGATATCTCATTTCACCACCTGGGCTGTCTCCTTCCGGCACGTCCATCTCCCTAGTGACTACAAGAGTTTCTCATGAAACTCACTTCTTCCTACAGCTTCAAAGCCAAACGTATTTTCCCTGTTGTTACTGTCTGTAATTAGTAACTAAGGAAGTGCGGCTAATGTTTTTGGTTTCCTCTAGCAATAGTAAAAACAGAAAGTTCATCAAATATGTACAATGAGGTCACCAAGGCTTTCCTGGAATAAATTGTTTGTGATTTAGCAGAAAAGTGGATGTGTGTGCTTGTGCGTTCTCGTGTGTAAGATGGGAAAAACCAAAGAAAATAACTAACATTGGCATATCACTCTCACGTGTTTCTGACCTGAATCACTGATATGATCCCAGTGAAGGATTGTTTTGGTTTTATAAACAAAACCTAACATTTACCCAGAACTTTGCATGCCAGATATTTGTTGCTGGTTTATCTTTGTTTTATGTTCTTAAGTGCTTCCCAGTAGACTATAATTGATGAATTTATCTTATTCAGCTGCTAAGATGCAACTAATTTACATTCCTGCTCAACATGCAAAGATACAAAACTGAAAGATATCAAACAAATAAGATAAACAGAAGTCAAACAGAAGTCAAAAGTTCTAAATCCCAATAGACCCGTGTATTGATATAATTTAATTCTAACAGAA
>JAACJT020000105.1:12852098-12863050 GCA_009936485.2 Gymnarchus niloticus | reverse complement strand
AAACAGAAGTCAAACAGAAGTCAAAAGTTCTAAATCCCAATAGACCCGTGTATTGATATAATTTAATTCTAACAGAATTTAAATTCAAAGTAGAATATATCCCATCTTGGTACCTAAACTGTACAGCTACTACATACCGCAAAGTGTAGTTCAGAGAGTTAGGAGCCTGTGCATCTGTCAAAAAAGCCATGGAGGCAAATCCTGCAGCCAGCCTGGTAATCATATCACCGTTGGGCTCTTCAGCATGACTCTTAACCCCCACTGCTCCAGAGCTGGATGACCTGCTCTCTGACCCCAAACTTACCTCGCTCGTACGTAAATTTAGACAAACGTGAATGTACTGCGCTCAAGTATCATTAGAATAACTTTCCTTTAAAAATACTGAACAAACACAAAAATGCTTTTAAATGGGCTCTAAATGTGTATGATTTAAGCAAGTTTAATCTTATGAGTCACATAATTCATAATTAATACAGAAGCATAACAGACCACAAGCAGGAGACTGATTAATGTATTCCTGATATTAATCAGCAGATATTTAATTAAAATGCAAACAATTTAAGTGTACAACTTTAATTTAAAAGGTCAGATTAATTAACTTTCAATGCTAATATCACCAATACTTTATATCCTTAATGTGTTATATTGTCTGATCCACATTAAGATAATCTCTGCCTTTTCATGCTATAAGATAGCAGCTCAAGAGACCGATTCATTCAACCAAAAACAATTATTTTTTTTTTTTTAAAAAAAGGACAAGTTACAACATGATGAGAACAACATATATTGATTAAATATGAACATGCTATAGGGGACCATTGGCCAATAATATGTCTGTTCAATTTGCTGTGGAACTAGAAGATACATTTATTTTTAAATTTCTTTTTAATGCGTCTAAACTACATCCACTAAGGTAATATGCAATGCAAAGGGTGCACTTTGAAGGTGTGTATTTGGCTCATGTGTACAAAGATGAGGAATAATAACAACAACAACAACAACAACAATAATAATAATAATAAACTTGAAACCTTTAACCAAGTGAAATAAAACGTTACTGATCATAGTAAGAGAGCTATGTACAATATAATCAATAAAGAAATTGTACAGTCCTTGCAGACTAAAACTCTCAAATCTTAGAAGGTTCACATCTCGGGAGGTCAGTTTCTTGCATTTACAATTATTGTGGAGGTTTCTATGATATAATAAAAGTTCCTGCCGTTCTGCAGTATCCCACTCATAGTGTTTCTGTACAGTCAGCATGAAAAATACATACAGAAGGACCTGAATTCCCTTTTCAATATATTTTCATTGGCATTACAGGTGTAAAGAAACTCAAGTGCTCTCGCTCAATGCACATTAATTGAGGAAGGTATTATAACGTAGCAATGTAAAATCCACAGCCTGGGGTGAGACAGTTATTTTGTTAATACAACAACTAACTAGTAACAACTAAAAGATAAATTAACTGCTGACAGACACTGTTGCTAGCTCATTCACGTACGGTATCACTGCGAGTATCACAATGCAGTAGGTCTCGTTTAAAGTCAAAACGGAAATGCTGAATAAACATTTTAAGGGCAAATGTATTTTTTTTCCATTTCCATAAAATATTATATCCAATAAATAGCCACACAACTAGCCCGACGCCGGAATTATTGCGCGTTCGCAACGATGTATTACGTCTACGCGAAAACCTACACCACGTCTAAGGAAAACGAGTAAGTTGCTAAAAGTTATTCTTGTTAAAGTGCCTTTTCTGTGACCTAAAAGCATTTTAACGAGGTAAAATGAACCCCCGTGCTGCTTTAGTAGAGCTTCTGGGTCCCTATCATGAAATAAAGAGACTTACCTGCGAGACGTCATCGCAGCCAGCGAAAGCTGTGTTTTTCGGCAGTAAACAAACAAATAATGATAATAAACTCGGAAAGAGCACTGGGGGAAGCGATATGTCACTGCCTGTTTTTGTCTCTCCGTATCTGTGTCAAACAATGCAGAACTGAAAGAACCTACAGTATCTACGTCGTAGGCTCCGCCTCGAACATAGAACTTTCCGAAATATTCAAAACCCCCGTGCTCATATTTAAATCCTATTTTATAATATTCCTATATTCTGGCATATATTGTGCTCACGGGATTATATATTTTTTTCCGGTGAATAAAGTTAAATGTAATTTAATTTCTATTGACTGTGCTCAATCTATATACTTGGAAATGTAATATCGATTAAAAGTGTGTGTGTGTGATTATGAATTGTATAATGATCAAGTACAAGGTATTCAGACTGTCACCAACGTAATAAAATGGAATTAAAGCGTCAAGTCACCGCTGAGCACCGTAAGAGCTTTGAACTTTCAAAAGGACTTGTTAGGTAAATTAGTAGTCCGTTCCACAGGCTTCTAAGCACACACTATGACTGGAAATTTGTCGAGGGATTGATTTACTGCTCATTTTTTTATTTTTTTTTTTTCGTAGGCACCATAACTGGAGCCCGGAATTATGCTGATAAAACGTAGCCGGTACGGCTGACAGCGAGGTGGAAACAGTGTGGAGGTGGTAGGCCTAAGCCAGAAACGAATGCTGTGCTTGGGGAAAAGTAAATATCATAACCCACAACAGGCAAAGTTGAGTAATAATTCCCAGACTTATGGTTTATCACGGTATGGTGTGGTTTTTGTGAGAAGACTATAATAATGTACTAACAATCTCTGCCTGATATACAATTGATTTTTCCTTTGGTTAGACTTAGCATTTTTTGACGTATATGAACGTATATTGTTTTCTTGATAAGGCTGAATCCAACCACAGAAGCGTTTTATCTTATGCTTGCTTCCCTGATTACGATTACATGGAGTAGGCAGGTTTCTCTTTGGCCTTGACATGAATTTGCCTGGGTCTGAAACAGCAGGTGTTTGAACTGTCAAGGTAGTCTAGCACACTGAAGCAATCCGATACAACGGGATTGAATTAACCTTTTCTCAGAATCATACTAAAATTCACGAAATACTATCTAAACCTGTGAACACTTTCTGCAGTTTTTTTTTTTTAAACAGACCTTGTTTATAATAATAATAATAATAATAATAATAACAATCATCATCATCACCCATTTATCCTCCAACCACTTTATCCTGGTCAGGGTTATCTTGAGCCCATCTCTGGCAGCGCAGGGCTCAAGGCTGGAGTGCTATCTGCATGTCTTGGACTGCAAGGGGGCATGCAAATGTTACAGGCAGAACGTGCAAACTCCCCACACACACACATACACACACAGGTGTGTACGTGGAGTTTGCGACCCCGTAGGTGTCAGGTAAAAGGGCTGACCACTAGCCATCGTACAACCCACTTGGGACAATTAAATCCAAAATTATTACTTCGTAGATCAGGTACTGCACAAGTTACCTACCTTACAGAATCTCATATTTAGCAAGTTTAATATTATTGAGGTAAAACACTTTTCCAAAGCAATTCACAAACAGGTCCATCTGAAATGCTGTCTGAGCTCAAGTGAAAAAGAAAGCAATTTTCCATCAATCCATCCAGGTCACCTCTGTATATTCACTGTACGGTTCTATCAGCAGTGAAAATTTTTCGTGTCTCTCTGTCTGTCTGTCTGTCATGGAACATGGTCGCCACACCATTTTTCTGCTTTGTGCTATACCAGCCGTCATATACATATATAAATCTTTGTACTTCTACTTCACAAGCCAAATTTACCGTCTAATGCTTTCACAGTACATTTTTGAATATATTCTCAGGTTACAAAGGTGCCTAAAGAGCCATTAGTGTGGTAAAGACATCTTTTTTTAAAATGATAAACCAAGGAAGGCATCCGAATGAATACATGAGCCTATGGGTGACATGTCTTTAATTTATTTAACCGCAGTTGGAACATAAGACACATGTAATAATGTGACCACTATCATGGCACCTGTCCGTTCACCATCCCTCAGGTATTTCTCAGCAATTTAAACAGCAATTTCAAATTGTAAATTATCAAAACATAAAAAAAAAACTGAAAATGTTCAAGAAAAACATTCTAAGCATAAATGGCTGTATTAGGAAGTTAGATAACAAGCGGTCTCTACACTGTCTTCACATACGAGTTCACACACAGAGACATACATTATAGACACAAACTTGTGTCTGAAGCTCAAGGTAATCTGCTGAATTTAAGGCATTCCTTCAACAGTTTTTCCAACCAGACATCAGTCCTCTGATGATCTTCCATTCGTCCATTACCTAACTGCTTATTTTGGTTAGGGTCACAGGTTCTATTAACTTTTTCAGTAATTTGTTTGAAAAAATTGCAAATTAAGGTTTCTTTTCCCCCCAGGAATACAGATGAATTTTCAAAAGCAGTCGCAATTTAAAATAAGTCAGTTGTAATTGATTCATGTTCTTACTGTTCTTTGTAAGTAACAGTGTATAAGTAGTGGGAATTAGGGCCCCGTATAGCTAGTGTCCCAGTAGGTTTCCTGTTCACTTGTCTGGCAAAACCATCACGCCTGTTATAATACTCCAAGTATAGATAGGCTGTTGAAAGCATTGCCATGTCTCTCCTTAAACACGGGAAGATTCGGGGCAGTTGAAACTCCGCTTGAGTGTCTAAAACACACACACACACACACACACACACACACACACACACACACACACAAATCCACAGCTTTTTTTTTCTTTTAAATAATTCAAATGATGCAAGGATGTACAGAAATCATTGTATGTCCTCTTCAAGAGGAAAACACTGGAACATTTGTCTAATGCCTAATAATGTTTTAAAACATTTACAAAAACAATAATGAGTGAAAACAAGCATATTTTTCAGTAAGTCATGTGACTATTTAATGGTCCTCCTCTTACTGATTTTTCCTTTATTTATGTCTAAGCAAATTAATCCTATAAAACTTTGACAAATGTGATCATTGTCTTCTGACGATACATGACCTGTTCAGCTGGCTGATATCTGTAGTCCTTTCATGATGTCAAGAACGAGGTTTATTTTAATAAAGCTATGACAACTTTTCAGAGTTCTCTATACACAGAGGAATCTGAGACATGAAATATGCACTATGCCCATATCCAGAAAACTCTGCCACTGTATCTGATAGGAAGCTTTCGTTAACAACTCATTTCCAACTTTGAGGAATTACACACAGATCAGCAAAATCACAGACACAGCAGAGCAGTTAATTGGATCTGTCAATGAAAACTATTAAGTTCATTTCCAAGTCTGAATTGTCAAATCATTAACTAGCAGCATTTATTATTTTTCATTGCTGTTTAATCCTGAGTCTGACCATTTCCTAGCAAATCCTGTTTACATTTATTTTTTTTTGAAATTTTTGCTTATCAATTTGTTCCCATTTGAAATGTTTTTGATTGAGTGATTTAATTCCCAGAGATGCTGAATTTCCAAATTCTCTCAGTTGTTCTTCAAATTCTCTCGCCTTCCTGCTTTTTGCTTCCTTCTATGCTGTCAATTTTTTTTTTTTAAACTTAGCTTCAGCTTATGTTACAATGCCACCTGGTGGTACAATGGTATAAAAGCTCACAATATTCTATTCTTTTGGTACAATTTTAAAGTTGCAACCTGAAAGTTAGAGAACAAAATATGAATTGAAAGGAATAAGAAAGTTACACGTGTTTTTCAGTGTCATAATTTTTAGCATGCAAATGAGAAAAAAACCCTTTAACAGGCTACCAGAACATCGATATATCTGAAGATAGAATAACACCAATTTATTCAATACTGAAAAAAGAAAAAAAAAAAAAAGAATCATATTACCTAGATGACCGGCATGAAAAATTACATTCTGTTAGTAGCAAGATTTTTTCCCCTAAAACATTGCATCTGTGAGGCTATAATATAATGAAACTGAATCATTGTTAAAATATTCACAGTTTCAGTTGTCTAAATGTTTTTTTAATGTAATCTGCAAATATTCTGACATAAGTGAAGTGAAACTCCAAAATTAAAGGGTTGATTCAACGACAAAACAAACGAGCTCGCACCCCCAACCTTTCGTTTGACGGAAAAATTTCTCAGCTGAAATATGAGACAAAAAAGGAAAATGCTCCAAGGCCAGACTATGAACAGCTGTAGTTCAAATGTAATTTCAAATTATAAAGTCCAGTTACATTTCAAAGCTTCATTAAAAGCTGAGCTATTTCACTGCTTAAAATGCATTTTCATGGTGGAATGAAAAAAATACTTATGGAATGCTTGTCATCTTGTCTGTTAGAATTGAAAAAAAAATCAACTGCATGTAACCCCAGTAAAAACTCACTTGAAGGCCACTATTAATTACTTTCCTTAGAAAGTTAAAATAATAATATATATGAAACAGACAATACAAATTTTCGCCAAACATAAAATATTCTTCTTCTTAGTTAATTGATATCATTGATCACATTCGCTGCAAAATCAATTACCACAATTGCTATTTACCCGGCACTCGGCTGAAAAAAGTTCCCATATTATGATACCAACAGAACAGAAAGGACACCAGCACCAATGTTCAAGTAATGAGCAACTCGTTTTTTTCTCTTTCAATAAAAATATCACTTTTTTGACACCAGCAACAATAAGTCTGCAAACAAATCATACAGTTAAGGAGAATTTAAAAACATGGAAAACGATATGAAATAAGATTTGAAAAAAAAAAAAAAAAAATCAATGCTTTTTATATAAAACATCAATGAGAGATATACAAAAATAGAAAATAATTACAGCAGTTGACTTGGTGTGCATGGGGTGGCAGACACAGGCTATTTGGCGGAGCAGGGTATGATTTTGGGATTGTTTAAGGCATCTTCTACTAGGTGCAGCTCCATGCCGTCCATGCTCACATCCTTCAGGCAGCCGACGAAACCCGTGCTGTAGGCCTTGGGCAGCCGACGTGTCACTGCCGACTCTGCCAGGCCGCCTGCATCAGCAGAATATAGACAAGCTTTTTTTTAATGGGCCGATAAAGACAAGAAAGTACAGGCGGAATAATAGAATACAAAGTATTTTGATAATAAATGAAATATGATGCATGATTTTTTTCTCAGCCCTACTATGTGTCACAATTGCTTAGTAAATGGCTGAGGCTAAATAAAGTTGCAACTTGTTGGAACACTGTTGGAAACTTTGTTGATCGGCCAACAGGGGGCACTCATCCCTTTCGTATTGCTGAGAGAACGGTCATCCAGACGAGCAAAGCACCATGGGGGAAAGTGAAAACAAGGCTATGAACACCCGTCAGTATCCCAATCAGGACATTATTATTTAAGAACCAGGTTTACCTAATAATCAGAGAAGTACGATAATTGACTAAATGCTTCCTTACCTCATCACACTATCAGTTGATGAGGACTGAGTGGTCTAAAATGGTGTGACTGGACTGCTGTGGACTACGCTCGACACAAACATTGCAAACTATGATATCAGTGGCAGTAAACAAGCACGCTCACTCAGAGCTGAATACGGCTGAATTATATCGAAAATTGTAAGAAATTTGTCATTATGATGATAAATGAGAGCAATCATCATTGGCATGGCATTAAAATGCATTGTTATTATTGTGCTTTTAATTAGCAATTTACATAAACATCAGTTTAATGATCATTCAAAACCTTTAATTTCACGCTTTGCTGTAAAGCACTTGTGATGCCTCAGTGGTTTCTGTATTAAAAACCATATCTTTCAGTGATATATGAACATGACCCTTAAGACTGCCTTAAGATGTGTTATTCTTTTCACCTCTAAAACCCCTTGTTACTCTTTTTAGGGATGTTTAAACTTGACATAAAAGTTTTCGCTTGCTTTCATTTTCTCAGTAAAAGTTTAACTAGGACAAATAATGGCTTCAACCCCCCAAAAAAAGATCAGTTCCTAGCACCTGCAGTCGTTTTGATCATACTTTTATTTAGCAATTTTTGTGCAAATTTTTGACTTCACGGCTCATTTCAGGAATGTACGACTGGTAGATTAACTATTCCTGAAAGTTCATAGTTGCAGCCCTAAAACACTTATATTACCATACTAAAACAAAATGCATCATATCTGAAACAGCTTTCACAGTAAGCCACAATTTGTGGTTACACTTTCATAGCCAAACAATACAAATTTACTGGCATTAACCGATGCTTTTTTTCGAGAGACGCAACATTTTGCCGATACAGAATTAAATTACGTTGTCGACATTTTTTGAAAATCAGAAATAAATATTATGTATTCAACTGTCCTACTGAGAGAGCTGAACATGAATTTTAATCATAATTTTGCATGAAAGGCTGGACTCATTTCACAATCTTCCTTCAATGACTTGACACAAAACAGGAGTCCCTGGTTACTTTAACTGTTTGAACTTTATATTGATATGGGACATAATCTGGGTGTACAAGCCAATTATTGAAACCTCACGCTGACGCAGTATTGAAGGCGTGCTTCTTACAATTGCAGAAAATTGTGAAGCTCAGACAATTTCTCACTAAGATACTGAAAATTTAATGCATGCTTTCTTGTGTAGTAATATTAAGGTAACGTTCTGCTGTCAGGAAGTATCTACTACACATGAAAGACCTTACACCATATTCAGAATGCATCAGCAAACATTGTTACTAGAAGCAAGGCGTTTGAACATATAACCGCAGTTCTTTATTCTGTTCACTGGCTTCTGGTCAAGAATAGAACTGACTTTGAAGTTCTTATACAGAAAGCACTAGGTCAAGCACTTGGCTACTTGATCAAATTGATTAATGCAAACCTTTCACGTAGATCACAGAATGCAGGTCTCATCTCATCTCGCATACAAATAAAATTACTGTCGACTCTAAAGCCATTACTTACAGGGCCTCTAGATCATGGATCAGTCTTCCAGCCTAAGTACAGGATGCAGAGTCATTCTCAGTCCTCATTTAAGTCACAGCTGAAGAGCTTCTACTTTAGCTTAGCTTACCAACAATTTACAGCATAATACATTTTAATTACAGCAACTACTTCTTGAACTGTTGTGTGACTCAATGTGCAGCTTTCCTATAAGCCTGCATAACATCACAGAATGTTTTACTGCGGCCAGAAATCACTTTGCAGATAAACCACAGCTGTTCAGATAATTGGTAGCTGTGAAATTCTCCTGAAGCGGGGAGTTCAGGACTTACTTGGAGAAGGTCAGATAAAATGCAACTGTGGACCCCTCCCCAGGAGGGGGGAGCTCGAGCTCAAGGACTTGCTAGTTACACTGTATAAAAAAACCCACCTGCACCATAATGAGACAGAACAAGCTCAGAGACTGTCAGAGCCTGAAGCTGTTCTCCTTGCTCAGAGACTGCCAGAGCCTGAAGCTCTGAGCAAGGAGAAGAGACTCCTGAATCTGAAGCTGTTCTCCTTGCTCAGAGACTGTCTGAATCTGAAGCTCTTCTCCTTGCTCAGAGACTGTCAGAGCCTGAAGCACTTCTCCTTGCTCAGAGACTGTCAGAGCCTGAAGCTCTTCTCCTTGCTCAGAGACTGTTAGAGCCTGAAGCTGTTCTTCTTTCCCTCTTTCTGAAAGGTTCATTAGGTAAATTGCCATGACACCATCCATGCTTTCCTTTCCGCCCCACATGTCCAGATGGTGCCTGGAGTGGACACCACCCGAGTTGGATGCGGTATTAGTCCCATTGGATCCAAGTATGACATCATGGATGTGGCCCACAATCAAAGAGATCTTAGGGAGATCAGCATGGAGAATCACCACACAGATGCACCTGACTACACTTTCTCCCTTGCATCAATAATAGCCGAATGTCTTTTTCTGCACCGTACAATGCTAGCGTGCCCTAGGGAGTGGGCGGCCGGCTGACCTTGGACCCCCAGAGGTTTTTTTTTTTTTTTTTTTTTTCTCCTTAACTACTGAAGAGTTTTTGGTTCCTTTCCTCCACTGTTCCCTGGACTTCTTCCTTTTCTATGAACGCGCACTGTAATTATCACACACTGTGTTGCGAAAGACGCTATAAAAAATAATGGAACAGAAATGTCAGTATTAGAATGACTTGACTGAGATCGCATGCTCTGATTACAGTTAACCAGGTGAGATTTTGGACAAGAAAGCAAAACAGTAGATGTTAGTGTGTGGGTCCTTAAGAACACCCACAAAGAAAAACCTGTGAGGGTCAATGAGCACACAAAAGGAGGGAGATATGGGTGTGAAGGTTCCTGAGGACACAACATTATTTTACTGAACTTCCAATGTTGCCTGTACCCCTGTTAAATACCCTCTCTACAGTACGTAGTCTCTAATGAGAGGTCACTGACAATAAAGGCCATCTGTAATGACGGAGGATTAGTCGACCACTAGGATGGGTTAAAGTCATTCAAGAGGAACACACCCAGCCAAAGGGCTCCGTCGGTGTCAAGCTGTGTAGCTGCTAGGGGTGAGGAGCCTGTGACGGCTGCCTCGTTGCCAACCTGCAATGAACCGTCCCTTAGGGCCCTGGAAGTGACAGAGGGGACGGGTAAGGGGGAAAAAAAGAAGGGTATCTATGAGAAAGAGAATGCAAAGATCAAAGCACAAATTCACAACAGTATTGCATCATTAAAGACACAAGCACATTGATTATGAACTGTACTGGAACAATTATATTGAATTTGGCTGATTTTTTTTTAAGTAGACATTGTCAAACTTATACATCATGCATAATAACGTCTAGTACAGTACTGTGCAAAAAGTCTTAGGCACACAAAGAAGCCATTTGAGGCCATTTATCTGGGCAGAAAGTGTACATTGGCTTGGGGGGGAAAAACATAATTAACCATTAAACTGTATACTAACAAACAGTAATGCAACCAAAATTAACAATAATTTCTTCTGCTTTCAAAATGATATCTGATTGGATGGCTGGAAGAACACGGCTTTGATTCCTAAATCTCTCATTAGGAGCACCCCAGTCATTCCATGTATTTGTTAAATTTCATCACTGGCTCATTT
>JAACJT020000105.1:12828291-12851998 GCA_009936485.2 Gymnarchus niloticus | reverse complement strand
AAGGGGGCCTCACAGTTAAGGTCAAGACATACATGGATACATTGGAAGGAAACTACAAATTTGGTGGTGAATTGAGGCGATGTTTTGAAAATATTAACTGACACACTTTTACAGACATAAAGTAATAGTTTTACAGCAACATAAATGTAATGACTTTTGCACAGTATTGTATATTGACTGCGTCATATATGAACATTCATTGATTTTTGTATACGATTGTGTATATTAAACTACAGCGATGATTGCTAGAACTAGCTGGCCTTCACCGTACCAGCCTGCGATTCCCCTTACCGACTGGCCTTGATGCGGATCCAGCGGTTGGTGTTAACGGGCACGGACGACTGTAGTACGACAGGCTTGGAGCCCAGGTCGTAGGTCATCTGGACACGCCCATCCACCACAGCCAGGGCGATGTAGTCGGAGCGCTCAGTGCCCTTACCGCTCCACAGGATCAGGCCTTGCGTGGCCTCTGTCTTGATAGTCAGCTCAAAGCTGTTCAGCAGGAGTGCCTTCTCACTGCTCCGCCAGGGGGAGATGGAGAGTGAGCACAGTGTTAGCATCACTGGGGCCTATGAAACACCAGCATTTTGCTACTCAGCCTCAGGTTACACTGAAAACTAACTTTTCCCACAGTGGCCTACAGAACTTCTACCGACCCTAAGGAACAATGTGTGGAGGTACATGGTGTGCGGTAGGTGAAACATGGGTTTAGCGTTCAGGTCAGGATGAGCACGTTTCCAACGATATAAGACCGCAGACATTAAAATCGAGGGTTAGTAAGCTTGTTAACACATTACCTGATAATAGGATTTATGGGAGCTCTACTCTTACGTTGTGATACTCTATGAGCTTAACCGAGATCCTGGCCAATTGTTGCCATGGTCAGTGAACCTAAATGGAGGACTGGCATAGCGTGTCTGTCGGCTAAAAGAATACTAGCTGTTTTGCAAATGAGTTCATAACAAAAGCCTCGATCCACTGGAAAAGGGGAAGATTACACAACCGGTAACTTTGACTCTTCTTAAAGGCTCTGAACTTTTACCCAATGTGAATACGTTTGTAGGCGTTTAATATATCAAATACTTCCGAGAGCCTGTTCATTAAACACGCTGCAAAAACTGCGCACACATTGAGGGAGGACACAGACTCGTAACACAGGACATCAGATGAGCAACGGAACGCCATACAGCAAACAGAATGCATTATGGGAGTTACACCAAGTGCACAAGTACCGCAGACGCCAACACTCTTTGCCTCATGACATCGCTGCATGGATTTGCAGCATTTTCCTCTCATGGATTTTGCTAAAAATACTGTATAATATTCACTAATGTGTATAGTGTAGCATTATGTTTACAAACACACAGATATAGAGGAAAGATGATACTAACACGTGTGAACATCATAGGAACACACAAAACATGCACATGGCCATCCCAGCACAGCAAAATCCACCTCTGCATTGGGGCAACAGGCCTGGTATAGTAGGGTTAAAGGAAAGGTAAGGGGCAGCTCTGGTGTTGCACACCTGAGAAAGGGATTCATTTGTTTGTGAGTCAGATACGTGATTTTGATGTGAGCTACTCGCAACATTCAAGACTTTTAAGAGCGGAGCTGTCCAATTTTTCTGCATAGGCTTTCACACCTGGGATTGCATTCATTTTGTTACTGTTTCTTCCTAATTTCTTATTTGCATTTACCCGGCTGATTAAAAACCAGCTAAATGGTGGAATACTACAAGCTTCGCCAATGGCTGCCCTTAGTTTTTCACTTATTACTGGAAGCTGTTGAAAGTCTAGCCTTCGGACTTAGAGATGCAGGCCATCGTCTGGGCTCTGCATGGGCTCCCCGTGCTGTGATGGGAGAGGCGCAGCCGGCCTGATTACAGTGGATGGTGCTTCGGACTCACCTTTCACCTGACGGGTTCTCCGGGAACTGGGGACTTAATGGGGGGGGGGGGAGAGAAAATGAAGGAAATGCAATAAGCAGAGAGGCCACATCAATCAGTCCCCAGGGGGGTGGCGGATGACACCACACAGATTGCCAAACAGCCCCAAAAATCACCACACAGAGAGACGTCCCACTCCCTGAGTCTGAATGACACCCCCCATTCTACCGGAACGTTGATCTGTCACGATCCCACAGTCTCACCTGATCTACCGCCCTACCAGATGCAAAGCGAAATGATTACACCCAAAACTAGTGACTGCCATATAAATTGTTTTAACATTTGAAAATGATGGAAATTATAGGAGCACCCAAAACTCTACGTCGTCACCAAGCCTTTAATCAATGCTTGTTTGCAAAGTTAAGACATACTGAATTCCCTGCCTGTAAATTGATTTTTTTTTTTATAATTAGTTTAAAGCTATAACTAAGTGTGCGGATTCCTCAAGTTTAATGCCATATCGATTACATTTATTTTGCGACTGCACTGTCTGATTCCCATGCGCTTAAGATTATTCTGTGTGCAGTAAGTCAGCTAATGGACAAGCTGATTGAAACAGAACCTCATTGATCTACAGACATATAATTATGAATTAATGTAAAATTGTATTTTTAAGTTTATTAAAATTAGTCAGTGACCTAAACCTCTGCACTACTGTTTTATTTTGTTGTTGAAAAAGTAACATAATAAAGGAACCCACTTTAAAAACTCGATTTTTATTCTTTTTTTGAGCCTGTTATTATTGTTCAAATCAAATCTACACAGGAGTACTGATACTGTATTCTTGACCAGCATACGTAATTAGAACTAGCAAATTAAATGTCTACCTGCATAAATGAATATTAATTAAAAACTGAAATAAACATGTAAACAAACAAACATATAAAAACCATTTCTACAGTGGTGACCACAGTGGCTCAGCAGGTAACCCTGCTGGTTAAAGGTTTGAATCCGGCCTCTTCTCTGCGTGTAGAGTTTCAATTCAATTTTATTTATATAGCGCATTTAACACGAAGCACTGTCACAAAGCGCTTTACAAAGTCCCGGGCCCACAGTCCCTAGAGAGTAAGCCAAAGGCGACAGTGGCGAGGAAAAACTCCCTCAGGAGGAAGAAACCTTGGGAGGAACCAGACTCAAGGGGGAGGCCCATCCTCCTCTGGTCGGCACCGGGCAGGACAGATTCATTAAGTTTATTAATACAATATGAATAACAATGAAGCAGAACAGTCAGATGGACAACAGCGTATTGGAGGACATGCAATGTCGATTTTGCATGTTCTCCCCTTGCCATGTGAGTTTCCTATAGATACTCCAAGCTCCTCCCACAGTCCATAGATTTACTTAGGTTAACTGGCATCTCTAAATTGCCTGTAGTGTCTCCCCTACTATTGACTAGCTTTCCGGTCCAGCGTGTACACCCGCCTTCTGCTTTATGCTGCCTGGGACAGGCTCCAGGCAACCCTGTCCACTATAAATGGTCGGTAAGTGAACGGACCGATATTTTCTATGACGCGGTTCAGTCCAGATTGTTATTTTTTGCAGGAAAAACACATTTTAAACCACTTCAGTTGTTCCTGGAAGCAAGTGCAGAATTCGGGGATAATCATCACCACATTATACACGTTTTCCTGATAACCATCACCAATTAAATGTAATCACTCTTTTTTAATTCACCATTGCTTTTGCAAATGTGTTTCGCTGCTAAATGGAAGCATCTGAAAGCAAAACATTCTTTTCAATGTTTAAGACCAGCTTGGACTGGTGGGAAAATGCTTTGCAAAGATGGTTGGGGAGAATAACAACGGCTGGGAATATGCATCACACTGACCAAAGACAGCAAAACACAGAGTAGAAAAACATCTGCTAGACGTTCTGGAACATTCCTTTGGCATCATGCATGGATTTCTGATTTCAGATAACTCAGGAATATGAAATTAAATCAAACTAATTGAATTAAATTAAATCGAATCAAAATTCATTAAAACTTGTTACAATTGTATGAACTGAAGCATGACAAAGAAACCTACAATGAACTGATTTTACGCTCATGAGGTTTTGCGATGAGTAGAAATTCGGCATATTACCAAATGTGTTTTTCAGATACAGAATGAGAAACATACATACAAATGTGTTGGGAAAAAATGTCACATTACAGGTTAGTTTAAATAAAATTAATGAAGAATCCCCAGTTTCAGTTCTCCACTTACTCTGGGATGTCATTGGTCAGTTGGCTTGAGGGCCGCAAAGAGACAACAGGAACAGCAATATAAGACAGACAGACAGACAGACAGGCAGGCAGACAGACCAGTAAAAGAGTAAAAGTACACATTTTGAACACAGACAGATACTTGGAACAGTGGCCAGTGCAGGGGCCCACAAGACACAGAGTAGATATTAAAGATATTATGAACATCTGTTGAGAACAATCTCGTCCAGGTGTAATGCCCGACAACTTATCAAAAACTAGTAATACGTACTAGGTCAAAACAACTCACTACAAAAGGATTTCAAATGATGTGCAGATGAGTTTTAACACAAAAAGGTAGTAGGTAATGAGAAGGAAAGGTGATACTATCGCAGTTTTTTGGAGGGAGGGCATACGTTGGCCCCACCCCTTTGGGCACGGGTGCTATCAGGATTTTTATATTGACAGATGTAGAGTGTAGACTAACAGCAAGACCTTTTCACTTCCTAGGTGAAACAGTCTTTGGAATAACAGAGAATAATTTTAAATGTGTGGGAACAAATACAAACTCCATGCAGGAGGGTGCCAATGAGTACATATTACATCAAACTCCATCAAATTTCAAATTATTTAACAATTATATGGTAATTTGGAGCCATGAGACTATTTCCATGCATTGTTTTTGTATCAGCTAAACAAACAATCTTGACATTACATACATAGCGAGTTTAAGCATTTGATCAGAAACCCATCAAATGTAGTAAATATTATTTAAGATGACGTCTTAGTAAGCGGGACACGAGGACACTTATTTGGCTGCCCACTTCTATACACATCACAGACAAAATAATTACAATATAAACTACTTGATATAAATGCATAGATAATTTATATCCGGTGGCCAATTTATGAGGTACACCTAGCAACGAGGACCGTTTTGCTTCCAGAATTGGTCCAAGGGTGAGTCGTGTTGTTCAGGGAATCTTTCATTTTTGCACTTGCGGAATCGCGGTTCGTTTTAACGAGTTTGGCTGTCCTCCTCTGATCTCTCTCATTAATGAGAAGTTTCCGGCCACAGAAACGACACTGACTGGATGTATTTTGTTCATTGCACCATTCCCTGTAAACACTAGACACTGCAGTGTGTGAAAATACTAGGAAGCTGGCCTTTTCTGAGATGTTCAGAGCACCAGGTCTGGCACCAACAATTGTACGGCGCTCGAAATCTCTTCAACTGTGCATCTAAGCCATTCTAATGCTTAGTCGAATGGTAAACGAACTGCTCCACCCTGTCGACATGCTGCCTATACTGAGTTGTAGCTAAATGATTCATTGTTCGGAGCAGGGGGCAATTTGCATAAACCAGCATGTGTACCTAATAAAACTTTTCTACAAAAGGCTGAGAAAAAATAACCAATGAAATATGCATGATGTCCATGGCAGAGATAACAGCAAGACAGAAATCCCAAACTACAAGCGGCTGAACGGCTAGGTCATCATAATTTTCTCAATACAAATGAAGAACCTTCAACAGAACAGACTTCTCGGCACTTGCAAACGTCAAGGAAAAAAAAAAACAGTTCTGTCAGGCCAATCCTCTAAACACACTACCTCTTGGTGACTGCATTGTGGTACTCGATGAACGTCTGGCCATCAAACGCAATTGAATCAGTCTCCCCAGCAGACTTCTCGATTATTGCTGTAGGTACGAAGGAAGACAACACAACAGCTGATTAAGAAATCCTTTAAAATGTCGTCTTGATAATCACACTTCTGAAAACTGAACTGCTAAACTTCTAAAACCATTTTTCCGATTTCCTTATAATTTTGCTATGGTGGTTTTATATCAACATTAAGCGTGTGTTCAGGTGTGAAGAATATGGCTGAATAAACAACATTCGAGCCAAACTACTTACAAGAAACGCTTTAAAATGAAAACGAAGAAAGGTCAGAGATGTGCTGATGGACAGATGGGGGTGACTTACTGTCCTGGCAGTGCTTCCCAGAGAAACCATGGTGGCAGATGCACTCGTAATCACCGAGTAGTGGGCTGCAGAGGGCGCTGTTCAAGCAGATACCCTGAATGCATGGATGGTGGGGATACATGGACACATCGCGGGATCGGAGCACATTCTTTCGCATTAGGATAGGGGTGCCCATTAAGGAAATCTGGAAAAAACAAACACACGTTAGTCTAGACAAGTCAAACGGGTTTCACTGTTTTACCATCCATGTACTAATATACAGTGGCCTGATGCGTTGTTCCCCCAGGGCCACGGGGCAACATGCAGACAGCAAGTGAGAAAAGGACAAAAGGAGAATTCACAATAAATTAAAAAAGTGCAAAAAACAGCAGCGGAGTGCTGAGTAGTGAAGAAAACGACTACAGTTTCTAATGTCTGACATTACTGTCTTGAGAATCCAATTCAATTCAATTCTGTTTTTATACCGCCTTTAACAAGGAGCATTGTCACAAAGTGCTTTACATAGTCCAGGGCCCAAAGGTGACAGCGGCGAGGAAAAACTCCCCCAGGAGGAAGAAACCTTGGGAGGAACCAGACTCAAGGGGGGAGGCCCATCCTCCTGTGGCCGGCACCGGGCAGGACAGGTTCATTAAGTTCATTAATACAATATGAATAACAATGAAGTAGAACAGTCAAATAGACAACAGTGTATTGGAGGAGGCAGTCAGGTGATCGGGTTGAAGAGTAGCTTCAGTGGCTCAGACAAGGACAAACCAGTCAGGATGGACGAGCGACATGGAGGGAGGAGATGGCAGGCTAGCTTACAAATAGTGGGACATAACAGAATAACAGTTGTAATTACCCACGTCCCTAAATATATTTGGATGGTCTGATGGACCCACCATTGTGATTATTTTTTTTTAGTTTCAGCGTTGTAATGCAATGCTTAACAAGAGCAAATAAGGAAAAAAAAAAAAAAAAAAAAAATGCCTTTTCTCAAAATTTCCAGAACTGGGGCTAGCTCATGTGATCGTCAGACAATCTGAATGTCACCTGAGCAAACGTAAATATTTCCAACAGTTTGTTCTTTTATATAAAACATTGTAAAATAATATACAATATACAGGAGGTATCAATGTAGTTTTGAAAACCCTTTTGAAAATCTTGTCACTGACACCATTCAGTACGTGTAGCATTTGACACACCCCTTTGGGTTACGACAATATTGACAGGATCGATAGCAGTCATAGCTAATAGTCATTCCTACTGTATCTCACTGACTAACGATATGAAAGTAGCCAGAATCTCCCCTAGTGACTCTGTTCTTGTGCTCACCTTCTGGATGGCCCCCTTGAAGCCAGTGCTGAGCGAGGCTGCTCTCGCTATCTTGTGGAAGTCCGGGGCCCCTCCCACAAACAACGACTCCTTCAAGTTGAGGGCTGCATGCTGGTACTACACAGGTAGAGTACAGAGTCAGAGCAATGCCATGGGAAGGTAGAATTCCTCAGCGTTTTCTATGAATAATAATGGAAATCTGATTACTTCCTTCTACTTAATGGCGGCATTTATTTAATTTGTGCATCATTTGCATGTGAATGGCTGAAATTAGATTTCTCCAATCCGTGTGAAAATGGCCTGAATTAAAGAGGACTGCTTTTGCAGGAAGCTCCACTTATTAGAAATAAAACATCATTATTTTATATAGGGCAGTACCTGCCCAAAGGAATTTGATGACAACTACCAAAATAAAAGCTGGCCCACCACGCATGATGCTGTTTCATGCCATATAACCATCTCCCTATTTTACAAAGGAAATTGAGGAAAAACACAGCCAGCAAGCTACTGTCTGGGAGAATCCCCACTACAGTCCAATCAAACACATGGAGCAAGGCTGACAGGACAGTCCAGCGCCCAGTCCCACATACAGAGAGAAGACAATATTCAAGGGCCAAAGATTCACAGCTTGGCACTGTGAGCAAAAACGGGCTGGAGGAGACTTTATTAGGGTCTCAGATGAAATTCAGACTGCTAAGAATTATACTTGGGTATGAAGGTGACTGTGTTAGCAGGAAGCTGTTTTGTGCATGTAATAAATATACAAACAGAATCTCTGTATGGTGTTGTTCTGATGTGAGTCTGTCTGTAAAGGTTGGTTGAAATGAAACTAAAAAAAAAAAAACAAACAAAATGCGTATTGATGTCGCCGTCTAGGTGGAATGATTAACAGCCAGTCAGACAACAATCATTACCTTGCGGGATTTCTTATATCCAGAGTGCAAAAGAGGGAAAAGGAAAAATAAAGTTAAGTCTAAAGAATAAAGCAAAACAGGAAATTTATAAACCAGCCTGCTATTATGAAAGATTACATTGTCATTGTTTTTAAAGGAAACATCCATCCTCTGTAATCGCTTATCCAGTGGTGAGTCTGAGCCGGGAGCCTATCCCAGAATGCACAGGGGACAGGGCAGGGGACCCAGGACTGGATTCCAGTCCGTCATAGGGCATACTCACACACTATAGACAATTTAGAGATGCCAGTCCTGCTAACTGAATATTTTGGCAGTGTGGAAGGAAAGCAGAGAATTCAGAGGAGGAAAAAACCCACAAACAGAGATGGGGCCAAAACTCAAAGCCATGATCTGTGAAGTCTGCAGCTACAGCAATACCGACTGAGCCACCATGCTGTCCTTTAAAAGAATCAGGTACTGGTTAATATCCATCCATCCATCCATCCATCCATCCATCCATCCATCCTTATTCTGAGCAGGTTTGTGGGACCAGTTAATATTTTAATCCATACCTCCTTCTTCAGACAATTATCATTACACTCAATGTTTTGCTGACCTTTCAAGAAAAAAAAAATTTTTTTTTTTATTTATTGGTTGCTAAAAAACAAAATGTAGATCAGTAGTTGGATGTTAAGTCACATCAAGGATCAACACCACATAAATTTGACTTCATTTATAAGTGGAATTGCGGTCAATACCACAGAGCACACTGTATGGTATTAACAGATTAGCTGCACTCCTTTCGGGTCGATACTTCCCTTCCCTCGGTCTATCAACTTTGCTCAATTTTCTTAAAGTGGAAATGTATTAAATCGAGGGAGAAGAAATAACAGGCTTAGAATATGAAACAGAGTGATAAACTCCAACTTTCAACTGACATTTTCCATATTCCCAATCACTGTTTAAGCCTCAGTTTTATTTCTCTCAATTCAAACCTTGATACTCACCAAGCTCTAGTATTTTAGAAAACGAATCTCCATTTCGTTTCACTGCGTGTTCTGTTTCCCTGTGCTGATACCAAAACAACTGCTCTTTCATTATCGTTCCTCTGTTGCTTTTCTTAAAGTCCCCATTTGTTCCTCCCATCCCCGTGTGACGGGGTTCCGTTTGCCATCTTACATTAATGTTTGACTGTCACAGAACCTTGTTAACATATAAAATACTGTTTTCATTTCCTTTGCTCTACAGTCGGCTCCCCAGAACAAATGAAAAAAGAAGAATCATTTTATATACAGGGTTTTACAAACTTATGGCCTCAATGCTCATACAGTGTGTCACAGATAAAGATGTAAATAAGAACGTAACGGCTGTACGGTCAATGAGTGCCGGTTCCTACATAACCCATAGCACGGAGGTCTTCTTACCGGCGCCTCTCCTCGAACCCGGTCCTTGCTGTTGACCGTCAGCTCCCCCTTGCGGTTGGCCCGCTCCAGGTTCACCGTGTTCCATACATTCATCTGGACTTTCTCCCGGCTCCTGAAGGAGCCAAAAATTCACAGCAGTGTTCAATGTGACCACAAACCAGGCTTAAGGTTCTTATAACGCTTAAACGTTTTCGTCAACGAGTAAAAGAAAATTGACGGTAGTGATCTGTGGAGAAATTTTAAATCAACACTATTTTATAAAATGAACAAACGTCCTCCTCATCAGTCACAGTTGCCGGACATCCCTGAACGACAATCCAATGTCAGCTGTGACCTTATTACATAATTCACTCGTGGGCTCAAGCTTCCTTTTTTTCAGTATATCACATATTTCATATTTCAGTACGCCTTTTTGCCATACCTGATGACAGCAGGGCCCTTGCCCAGATCATATCGGAACTCCAGGATTCCATCCTTTAAAGCCAATGATATGAAGTCTCCCTTGCCATCGGTCCTCTGTCCATTGTAGAATATCATACCATTGGGGTCGCTGGCTAGAAACACCACGGTCATGCTGACCTTATGGCTAAAAACAAAAATGAGATGTCAACAATTTTACTAGTCTGCCATAACTACAGTAGGTCCCCAGGCCCATGGCCTTGTAAAACAGGTTATGAATGTTTATTCACAAAGACATGACATCAAAGGATGAAGAGTCCAAAATTTCTTGTATGTATAGAAGTATAAAATGACATAAAAAGAAATGTTTTGTGGACAGTGTTTACTAGGCCGACAAAACACAGCATAACTCATGTAATACTATGGTAAAGCCTGGAGTACTATAAGATAATGCGAATCATTAACGAAAATTGTCCCCGAATTTTAACTTGACATGTACTTACTAAAGGTCACTGCCATAGGATTGCAGTCCGCGGTATTCTACATAAGAGTCGCCATTGAAGAAGGGAATGTAGGTTTCACTCTGCTGGGGGCTCGATTCTAATGGGGATGGAAAGTCAGAGAGAAGTGCAATGGCAGGGCAACAATGCGTTGCTTCAATCAGGAAGCGGTGAGTGAAAAAGCCACTATGGAAAACAAATATTAAACAAAGGCATAGCAGGGAAAACTGGAGGAGTATGTATAGAGTATATACTCGCAGGATATGTGTAGAGTATTGGTTTTTACTGAAAGATCTATGTTCTGAACCTCAGGTTTACCCTTGTTGCTAGTAAGAATCAACTTTCGATAAATGGGAAAAGTTGAGGCTGAGCGCCCTCAAGTGTCTGGGGGTCCTGGAGTGTTGCCGAGGAGACCAGAGCATCTCTCCCTTAAAAAGCCAGCTGCGGTTTCATCAGTTCCATTTGTAGCCCTATCCAACTTGCCTGCTTTGTTACTATGTTCCGTCTGGGTGTTCCTTTTTTGTGTAATTTTCTTCTGCTTTCATACCAGAAATGGTATATTGTGGCCTAAATCCTGAGAGCCAGGTTTCCTCCAATGAGGGATAAATGGGTACGCTAATAAGGCATGACAGGAGGAGGTCCCCCGACAATCCCGGGGACGTATAAAACAACAATAGACTCAGTTCTGCTATTATACACAATTTCAATAGGAGAATTAGCTCATCTGCGCTTGGTGGACACGGGAGAGATGTCCGTACAAGGCGCATCTCACCTTCAATTCTACATGGCTTCATTACTCTCATGTTTTTTTTTTGTGCAATGGAGTAAGAGCCCTGAACACACCGGTCTGCAGAGGAACACACCTGATTAGCTTAGCTCAGTTAGCCAATGTGCCTGATTTTGTATTTTCATAAAATCTACTCCATTCATGTAAATGTGAGGGAAGATGAGTCACGTGTGATACAATTTCAGCCATTAAATGCAAAACAGAAGTTTTAACACCCTAAGAGAAGCTTGATCTTAAGTGTTACTTCGAGTTTGGCATTTAGTTACTTTTCAATGGCCCAACTCCATTTTTTTCATAAGCCCTCATATTTGAACTGTGTGATTTTTCACAAGGCCACGTTTCACAGGAAGGCATGTATTTAGTTGTAGTAGAAATGTGTGCAATGAAATTTTTTTTTTTTCCCCAGATGTTCCATTCGGGCTGTAGGGTTGGCAGGAAGTCTTCCTGTGGATGTTTTCCAAGCAGGCAGATATAATTATATGTCAATAAAGTATTTATCCATCTTCCATAACCACATGTACTGTAGTACTGGTTTGCAGTGAGCTTGAAGCCTATTCTAGGAAACACAGGGCACCCTGGACAGGAAACTAGATCATAGCAGGTTACTCATTCACACAAGAAGGGCAATTTAGGGGCACCGGTTCGCCTAAACCATATGTCTGCAGATTGCAGGAAGAAACAGGAATACCCTGAGAAACTGACCCAAATGCAGGAACGGACAAAGAGCTTGGGAGGGAATCAAACCCACAATGGTGGAGGCGCACGGCTTCAATGTGAGCGACCAAGCCGCTATCCTCTAATCAAGTATGGAGATACATGGCCTTGTCCTAAATACATTGGGTTTAGTTAAAATGTTAGCCTTAGCTGAATAAATTTCAGCAGAATTTCAGTCTGTCTCTTGTCAGTGTATCAAATAATGGTATACCACTGGTAACGGTGAAATGAAAATATACACAAACTTAATTATTTTCACACAATTTAAATCGGTTTTTCAGTTTGATATCTATTAATAAAATGAACATTTAGTCTTTCTTTAAGCCCTGAATAATTTTAACATAAAATATAATTTGGTTTGACAATTAAATGGACTAAATTTAGAAGACAGCAGCAAATCCAGTTTAGTTTCAGATAAGTTTTTCATCAGCAAAGCCTGTTTAACCTGATTCCAGTCAAACACGTCTTTCAGTAAACATTTCAAGATCAACTGTTGAAGTGATCAAGATCAGATGTACCAGTATGTGTGACAGGCAGCATGACTAGTTTTGTATCGCTGGATGGCTAACTCAAACACACACACAAAAAAAAAAAAAAAAAAAAAAAAAAAAAACCAGTGCTTACCTGTCTCACAATGAGGTCCTTCACGTCCCATTGGACATTCGCATTTATACCCGCCTTGAGGAAGAACCTGACACTCAGATGATGGATGACACTTGTTTGGCTTACATGGGTTGTGGGCATCGGCACATGTCGGACCTACAGATAATACAGAAAGGCAAAATTATGACATAACAATACAAAAATAATGATAATAAACTTCTCAATGTCTATTTGGACACAAACCCAAATCCCAGCACTAATATCACCAATATGAGGCTGACTAAGGCTATTTCATCCAGTTGAGATCAGGCAAGGATTTAGTCAGTGATGAAAGTTATTCCTCATTAGCAACTGTGACGACTCCATCTTAAGCATTTGAATGTCATGCCACGATTCCCAAAGTTCTTGTGCAGAAAATAGATAGGCAGCTGTGAACTTTACCCATGGCAGGATTAATCAAAAGGCTCACTCGCAGGAGCAGAGTGAATGGTGTAATGAAGGCCCATGCTGAGATAGGGAAGCTCTTTTTATTTCTGGCTCTGCTTGCGAGAGCAATACCCTGGAGATCATTGATAGATCCATCTCTCAGTCTATAAAGATACTACTGGTGTCTGTTTAGCTAATGTTGAGATGACTTACTGAGGTTCTTTTTTTCCAGAAAATACCTTTGTTGCGTTGTTTTTTTTCTCTGCAATTATAATACTATTCATTTAATTATATTACTTGTAGCGCCTGTAGAAATTAACAGAGAAGAGAAATGATAAATAAAGGGGCCTTGGGGAAATTAAACCCTCCCGTCTCCCTTTATGGAGATGATTTGCAAGCTCAGTCCTGGCACGCCGAACAAAATCAGATTTTCAAAACAAAGCCCAAACTTTGGTGACCATTGAGCCCGCCGCTTTAAAAACGTGATATCTACAACACTGCAGATGTTGCGGTCGAGATCGGAGATCTAGAGCTGGGGTTCGACGAATGGAGATCCTCTACGCAAGCGTAATCCATGAACACAGCTGAGCTACAGATACATGTCAGCTGCTGTATTCACATGCCAAAAATCCAAATTTCAATCTATGAGCAAAGTGCGCATCCAGGAAATATTTTGGAAACTGTAAACGAGGACTGTATTGATTCGGAAGGCGGAGACTCATTCACCAATGCCCCTTATACGTCCCTCAGATTATTTAAGAAATGCAGACCAGGCGTCGTATTGAGGCGTGGCAGGGCGTGATCGGGTTGGACGTGATCGCCGAGTGTGTTAAATGGAGGCAAGCGGGACAGCAGGAGAGATATTAGCAATATTTTGTCTGTGGTATTTAAATGCCATCTGTTGCCTTCATAAGATCATTAGCTGAGCAAAAGAAATGGAATGTAAATTGCAATGCTGCCTGGGAAACAAGACAGAAAGTAGGAATGCAATGCGAAGGGAAACCACCGGCAAGCTACACGGCCCATTTTGGTATTTTCTACGCTAAAGAAATGTTCCTGAGCAAACAAGCCATCTAGACCCCTGAGCGAAATAATGACGCATATTTAGCACCGTGAAAGAAAAAAAAGGAATATTTGATTGTATGTGAATTGAAGATAACCTGACAGCTTTTGTCAGCATCAATGATGCACAACTTTTATGTTATTAAGGGTAATACACTGATGCTGGCAGGCTTCCACGCATCTCAAAGGGAAGGCATCCAATATTTGAGAGGCTTGAAGATATATTTTTTTTTTTTTTTAGCTTACTGGTGACTTTGACCAGGATAAGAGGTTAGGAAACGGTTAATGGATGGATGGGTAGAAAGCTAGTAACGGAGGCAAGTTAACACACCTTTTGGCTGTGCAAAAATTAATGGATTCTGAAAAGTACACCTGTTATTTAACTATATGCTTTCATTAGTTTCAAATATTTTAAAAGAAAAGAACTCCACCAATCTATACCTATGTGAACAAGAGTAATATCATCTTAGAAACTGTTAGTAATATTCCACCTAGAAACTGTATACTGTGACAGTTATGACACTTCTTACATAACCGAGTCTTATAATCAAGCCATTAAAAAGGAAGGATCCTTTTTCTCTTTACATCTGCTTCCATCTTGGCTCATTAAAAAGGGGGAAAAGATCAGAGTAACTGGCATTTCTCAAGCTTCTTATCCTGTACTGCTGGGTGTGACCAGTATGACCATTATAACCAATACAACCAATATGACCATTATAACCAATATGAACAATATGACCATTATAACCAATAAAACCAATACGACCAATATGACCATTATAACCAATATGAACAATGACCAATATGACCATTATAACCAATAAAACCAATACGACCAATATGACCATTATAACCAATATGAACAATGACCAATATGACCATTATAACCAATAAAACCAATACGACCAATATGACCATTATAACCAACATGAGCATTATGATTTACTGTAGCTCTCCAAGAGACTCCAGTTGAGAAGCTCGTACGCACTCACTGCCGTTCATAATCTGCATGATTTATCAATGCACTAGCAGAGAAAAACCAACCGTAGGGGCAAATGAATAGCCACCCAGAGTTCTTACTTATTTATCCTTCTATATTAGTATAAAATGTACTGTATATGTACTAAAAGAAACATTTTCAACAGAAACCTGAAAACTCAGAAAATGTAATATACTACTAAAAATATAGTACGATTTGATTCTTCCCACGGCTATATCCAGTCTTGCATGTCAAGCCATAGAATATAGACTAGGAGTATAGATTGAGATTGTTGCTCAAAGGTAGAAAAAGATTACAAGTCATAACCCACCAGAGAAGCCACCAACACACTTGCAGTGGAAAGACTCAGGGTCCCTGGTCTGGCAGATGCCCTCGTTGCGACATGGGTTAGGAGAGCAAGGGTTAGTGCCACACTCTCCAACCCCGGAGCCGTAAAGCACGTGGCCACCCTTTTCCTGCAGGCTGTACACCATATTGTTGACGTCAAGTGTCCGTACGCAGCCCACCAGGCCTAAGGAGACTGAGGTCTTCTCCTTGACGCTGAAGAGAGAGCAGTCAGTCACTCAGTCAGCTGACAGTGGCGTCATGACATCCTCCCTCAAAAGAAGCAACACAAATTGCCATTATGTAACCAATGGAAAGGAAAAACTGTTGGCAACGTCTAAATTAAAAGAAGTAAAGATGAGTGAACCTCAAATGAAGTGTATGCCTTTCAGCGCCAATTAAACAGCCAAACCCTTGTGAAATTAGTATTACAGGGTACTGTAATGTAAGAGTTACCACCTACGGTTTTGAATGTGAAACAATTATTGAGTAATTGTAAGAGAAACAGTAATATATGGAGACCGGATTAAGGGATTGTTTAGGGCTCTCAACAGCAAACTACGCTATTGTCTGACTGATTATCAAGTGCTTGTTTAATTTTATTTTTTCAGTTCCAGTGTAGACAGCCATTATCGATTTAATTTGATTCTTAATTTAGTTTAGTGTGGTTTCATACGATGAAAACCATACGTCCAAAAAACAAACATATACGCCCTTTAAATCAAATCAAAAAGTGACAGAAAAGCCTTGATTTACAAGGCCACACGAGTGTGTACTATATCTGAATCTTGCTTATTAATATTCATGGGTCTTTCTAATATGTCTACTTCGGAAGCATGTCGAAAATACACTACAGTTGTCTAATGGATAACATTCAATGCTTATTACTTCATTAAGTGTTTTGCTGTAAGTACTCTGTAGTATAAAACAGCACTTACAGTAATTATGTTCCCACATCATGTCTTGATACATGTATTTAGATGTGGGCTTACCGCATAAACGCTCTTAAAAATATTGCTAATATAGAATTCAAAATGAAACACTTCAAAGGTTCAGTAAAGATTAATTCTAGAAGAATTTTCTGAAGTACAAAACTTCTCAATTAATGTGAATCGTGGTGGTGGTTCAGCAGGCCATCTAGACTAACGTATCCAGTACCCACATTCACCCTCCAGCTGCTGATCCCAGACAGGGTCACAGCAGTCTTGGAGCCTATCCCAGGCAGCATACGGCAAGGCTACACTCTGGACAAGCTGTCAGCCCAATTTACCTTATAGCCTGTCTCTGGACCACAGAAGGAAACCTGCACAGTATTGAGACAGCATGCAAAAGCCCTACATACAGAGGGAAGGTGGCATTCGAACCCCCAACACCGAAGTTGAAGAAGTGACAACGGCACCCATTGACCCACCCAAGTTCTACACAGTGCTATTTAAAACACTCCCATGGAGGGCACACCCCACCCCGTGCTCCGTGCTGCCCTGGGTAGGCTCCCAAGCCTCTCCATGACCTTGGCTAAGATAAGTCGCTAGGAGGTGGATGGATGAAATTTATTAATTTAGTTTTGGAGAAGCTCATCCCATCAAATTTCAAGATAAAAATGATATAGTGATACTCACATCTGGAAGAAGGTTCCCCAAGAAGTCTAAATGACTAACTAGTCTCAATGGTTAATTTGGGTTACCCATCTAAAATAAATCAGTCTATCAGAGTAGAGGAAACACAGTGGAGGTGACACGCTGTTCAGCTGGGATATAGAGGGGGCCTCACTCTCGCAGCAGCTCCTCCGGCACGGCGCCGACAAAGAGGTCCGTATCCAGGTTTAGGCCGTCCGTGCCGGGCGGGCTCTCCCCCTCGATGTGCATCTCGCCGTCTACACTCAGCATGGCATGGCGCCGGTTCCTTATCACTACCAGCTGGTGCCAGCGGCCCAGCTTGACACGCACCTTACTGAGCAGTGTGCCAGTGCCGGAGCCTGTGTTGAACCTGCAGTGCGTGACAGTTTGAAGTGCATGAGGTGACGCGTGGCCTTTAAAGAAACAGGCACACGGAAACAGGACACGCATGCTGGGAGCACTGGCATCATTATTATATGCTTAAAGCTCTATCGTCAAAAATGTATTATGAAGACTATCCTACAGTGCAATGAGCGATCAACTGTAGCAAGATCACGCTGCTCAGTGACGTAATAAGAAGGAAGTTCCATTTTTACCACCATTAAATCTGCATTCCCTCGCCAAAGCTGACCTGAGCTGCACCTGTCCGGACACAAGGGCCAGGGACAGGAAGTCCTTTTTGCCGTTCTGCCCATTGAAAAGCAACAGGCCCGTGGGCTCGGAGGCACGGAACTCCATGGCGATGCGTACGGTGTGGTAGGCCCTCATAGTGGGGAAGGCCAAATATGACCTGCCCCCGAAGGCAGGAATGAAGTATTTAATCACTGGAAGGGAAAACAGAAAAAGCTTTGGAGATCATGAGTACAGTGATTTAGGTTACCATAGCAATAATATAATTACATAGTATGCTGAGGATGGCTATACATTGCATTATATCCATTTCATTCTTAAACACGACAATGCAGTTTAATACATATATACTTAATCTACTTAAACGTCTTCACACCTCAAGGAACACGTTTTCGAACAGGCATGAAATCCCATCTTGAGTTTTTAACTGAATTTACACTGTCCTTCATTCTTTATTTAGCCACCCTTAATAGACTGTTGTATTAGATAGCGCCTGTTAAATTATCCATTGAATAAGTAAGATGTCAAGGTAGGCACTGTACACTCCGAAGAAAGGTGACCAGGTTATCTCTATAAATAGATTTTTGAGATTAAATGTAGTCTTTCATCCTGTTCTGCGCTAACAATGGCAAACACAGACACTGATATACGCAGACCCATTCATTTAGAATGCCTGCTTCTGTCAGTGTCTGAGATGTAAACGTCCATTTCTTTCAGTACTGTTGTCCAGTCGGACTGACCTTTTTCACAGACTGCACCCCCTCTTCCTGCCGGACAGATACAAGTGAACTCGTCACCCTCTTCCTCACAAGTGCCCCCGTGTTGGCAGGGGTGCGATGAACACGGCGGTGGGGGCTGGGTGGGCTTCACGAGCTCGGGCATCAGTTTTGGCTTCAAGGGTGTGGTGTAGTCGGGGGGTGACGAGGTGGCGAAATCAGGCTTGGAGCCTGGGGACGACGTGGTGGTTCTGTGGTTCACAGGGGGCAGGTGTCCGGTAGAGGTGAGCTGCTTGGCCCAGGACGTAGTGGGCAATAGGGTGGTAGCTGTCATAGCGGTGGTGAAAAGTGGGAGGGTGGAGAGGCCTACCAGAGGGGAAATGGTGGGGAAGATTCAAGACTCACTCAAACCAAAAAAGTATGTCAAAATGAAAGCTACGGCCACTGTCAGGTTCAATAGCTTACCGTAGTTATTGAACTGAACATTCTCCTCTACTGGTTTCTTCACAACGATGCCTGTCTCTTTACTTGTCTTCAGTTCTTTCCGTAGAGCCCTCTCAACATCCTCAGTGGTGTACCTAGTACCTGTGAATGCTCTTAATGTTCAGCCTGTATCCGAGCACAGCACAGGTGAACAACGCCACATGTGACACCATGCATTTCCTGAACCGCAACTAGCACTGCTGCTAAGCAGCTGGACCCGCGACAAAAAGGTTTCAGGTTCAAGTCACAGATGGAGGAGCTACAGACTAAGATAAAAGGGGGCATCTGGGGTGGTGGTGGGGTCCTAGGAAAAGGGAGGTGCCGCTGTGGGTAAAATAGCAAATGGTGTGAGAAGGAGAGAAGGATGAATTTCTAGGTAGAGGAGAAATGATAATCAGAGTGGGTGAAGTATGGCAGCACACGTGGATATGGAGAGAGTTCTGGACGGAAACGGTCAGTGTAGAAAAATATAAAGGCTCAGGGGGAGGAAGAGTGAAGCTGTGGCTGGACGAGGGCATCCGTAGTACGAGAGAGACTGACCAAAGTGCAACGATCTTGCGGCAATTTTACAAATGAAAGCCAAGATTTTAGAAGAATAGTTATACAGAACACAACGGTACGAAACAGCCCTTCACAAGGGGGGGGGGGGGCGCTAGATTTCAAAGAACTATTTTACTATCTTTCTGAACTCTGGTCCAGTCTCCCCGAAGGACAAGTGAAACAATGAACATCTTCCTTTTCAGATAGATACAAAAGAGAGCAGAGCATGACATCATACTCGCAGTGTCTGACTTAAGACGAAAATGGATTTTTTAATGACATCCCCTGTGAGAAATTGGAAGTGAATCCTGGAACTCGTTTTAGGTGACTCTCAGGAACGCGGCTTGCATTAAGGCTAGCCTGTGCCTATTTACCAGGATCTAAAATGGACTATTTCAAAAGCCAGACAATTTCATCTGGGTTTACATAAAACTAAAACAAGTCATTTTTATCTGTGTCTACGACTTCTATAAAAAGCAGGACCTCACACTTTGGTTAAAATGACTATTGACAAAAGCTAGGTCAATTCACCTGAGTCAAGATGGACCTCCACAAAGGCAAGGATGGAGTTACTCGGGGCAAGATTTAAGACTCGGACACTCTTAAAGTCCTTATGCACATCTGACTTCTCGAACAGTTCATTTAGCTGAAGGAAGAAAACAACAGATTTTCAGTGCAATCAGGAACCAGAGGATTACGTGCATTCTAAACATTTACATGATTCTATACACAAGTCTTAACTTGAGTACTGCACCATAGGATCATCTGTACTAAAAGAGCACAGAGATAATGAATATACAAGCTGTTACATGAGCACAGTTTACAGGATGAAGTAAACATTCCCCCCGCCCCCCGACAAAACCAAATTTATCTTCCTGCATTGGGAAATAACGAAAAGTGTGCCACAAGCAGCATTAATATTAATGCTGCCTTTCATTTGTCACTGGGACTTTGCATAAAATATGTGAAGGTAATCACGCGATTATTAATGCCACTGTGATATTAATATGTCAAGATGTGAAAAGCAGATTAGAGCAGGGGCCAGTAACTGACTCATTCCACCCTGCTGAGCTATCGTTCTAGAAAACAGCCATAATTAATGCAGACACTTGTTTATGATGGCGAACATCATTGGATACTTGGATATTCCATCTGGGTGCAGCCTATGCTTGGGGTATCTGTATCCTAGTTTGGACACATCTGCCTTAGACAGCATGGAAGCTAACTCCACAAACGCATTCAAAAATCAACGCGCGCTGACAATTGTTACTTTAATTTATTCAAAAAGAAAAGCAAAAAATCAATATAAGCCCAACAGAAATAAACAGAAAAAAACAGGACATATGACCTCCGTAAGAAAGGAGAAAATAATGAATTTTGCTTCCAAAAGTTGGTCTGTGTCATGCAACACTCGTTTACATTTAATTTATATATTTTTATATACATATATCTGAGTCTGTGTGTATATGTCTGCATATCTATGTGTGTATATATACACAATGAATAAATGTAGATATATAAACACAGTGTATATATGTATGAATCTGTGTTTGGTAATTCTCAACATACTCTAGAAAATGATAAAATGATGCGTCACGACTCATAGATTTTTAAATCCTCTCACAAAGAAAGGTCAACCTAAAGCTAGCGTCAGAGTTCTTCCACCTTCTTTCAAGTTTAAGCAGTGCTGCAGGCCCCTCAGCTGGAGGAGCATTTTCTCATGAATACCCTGGTGTTGGGTGAACGGTCTCACCGAAATCTTAAAAAAAAAAACACCAGCACAGGGATCACGCTTTTCGGAAAAAAAAAATCTGGCCTTAGCTTTAAAACTTTAACTTTGCACCAAGGAAATCTGCAACATATAAGTGGTACCAAACCTGTTACTGTAATATCAAGCACAAGAAAACCATCTATCAGCCTAATCGATCTATTATTAGCAATCAATAGAAAATACAAATGTATATCAACTGGACTAGCTTTTCAAAGCAACCCTTTGTTTAAGATCTAATTACTTCTTTAATACTGTTTTACTTTGTTCAATATAAAGTCAATAAACGGATTATGCAAACAGCTGGTGCACACTAAATGACACCTTATGTGTGAGATTCAATCAGTGGATTTTTTTAGTAATCAAGTAGCTGTAGATACTTATTTAGAGAATTAATCTGTGGGTGCTTTGACATCTGTCTGCACAGATAATGAAAAGCATAATTGAGATAGGGGCACAAATAACTTTTTGTTCTATCTGTATGTAATTCTTCAATCAATGTGTGTTTACATCCAACTCACTTTCCCAAGTAGCATACATCTTTAAATACTCAAGAAATAAAAGGAACCTCAGAAATATGGGGGACATTCAATCATGAGAATTATCAAACGATGGATCGGCATTTTGTTTACATCGTATTCTGTCATATTAATTAGTTTCATACAGTTTCATCTGTATGTCATCTGTATCAGTATGAAAAATGACAAACACGCCTTGAGTGCAGGCAGGTACATAGCCAACATCAATATCAGACTACTAATATTTCAGATTCTGTTTGTTCAATTTATAAAATGATTCTATTTACTCTTAACTTTTTTTTTTTTTTTACTAATACTATTAACACTCGTAATAGTTAAAACTGATTTCAGAAAAGAATGATAATTTCTTAAATCCAGGTCAAACAGCGTATTTTAAATGTGATGCAATCATTTACTTCTAGCCCACTAAAACCATCAATGATGATCAAATGTAACAGGAACATTCTGGAAAAACATGCACGGTACGTAAGATGCTGATATACTCACAGCACTCTCAATGCTCCTGGCGGTCTCTCCAAAAAGCTCAGACTTAGGATCCTCCATCTCTGGAGTATAGAAGACCTCCTGGCCCTCCACCTGATCCAGGTGCAGAAACCCACTGAATTTCATGGTGGCTAGAAAGGCAAGTAGCGTGAATGTGTTGGTACAGTGGCAGCCACAAGGGGGCATCAAAACACACTGCCCATAAATCAGATCAACATCAAGCATATCCCAGTCAGGTCAGTGAAATGCATTAATTAGTTATGTGGTTAGCGTGTTTATCTGTTCTGGGTAAGGTGGAAATTTGGGGTACGATGAAAGCAATGATCAGATACGAGTATGAGAGAAGACGCAGGGATAGAAAGTTGGGCATGGGTTAAATACGAGAAGGAAACTGCTAAAAATTAAGCCACATATTTATATGGTCTAAATGCAGAGACGTGAGTGAGGAGTAATCAGATGAACAAATTGCTCAAATCAATCATGGCTCTGTTTCTGCAGCTCTGCTGGGACTAGCAAAAGCATTCATTACCATGAAAGACAGCGGTAATTATTTCCTAATTCCTGTGATTGGTGACTGACAGAATCTAGTATAATAAGCATCTGTATTTCATAGATGTGTGCATCATACCCATCTTGCCGGAAGTGGAAACAAAAACAGAATATTCCGACATTAGAAAGAACGGTGACAAAAAGACTACATTGTGAGTCTGGCAGCAGACACACTTCAGGGAACTCGAATTATCGCTAGGGAAAGCGACAGGGGAAAACATGGCGAGAACGGAGAGTGACACCATCACATAAGGACTTCAGAAGGTTGCGTTTTCTTATCCTTTCCTCAGCCCTGCAGTGCAAATAAAGTCAAACCAGTCGGAGAAGCCTGGAGAGGTGATAATAATGTCCCTTCCCCTCTACACCAGTGAAAAGTGACGATCGACTGTCCCTGAAAATGTGCCATTTCCTTCGCCTTGTTACCACTCGACAGTACAGAGCATATGCATGCATACACGTCTTTATGTGCGTTACCCGTGTTGCTTGTGTACCGCTGTATTAGCAGTGGGATATAAACACCAGATCCAGCCACACAACAGGAGGTATTCTGCATGGCACCAGAGACAGGCGTATCATTTGTGGGCACACGCAGTCACCACCCATCTCTTTCCTAATAGCCAAGACGAGGCCCACTGGCTATTCCGTAGACTTCAGGCGGCTTCCGCAGTAAACACCGGAGCGAGTGGGCGAGGAGCAAAAAAAAAAAAAAAAAAAAAAAAAAAAAAAAAAAAAAAAAAAAAAATACAAAAAAAGAAAAAAAAAAAGCGCGGTGTTTTACACCGCTAACAACAGCAAACCATACCACATAGCCTGCGGGGC
>JAACJT020000105.1:12812322-12828191 GCA_009936485.2 Gymnarchus niloticus | reverse complement strand
ATAAAAACAAAGAAGGGGCCCCACGGGTTCTGCGGTAAAATCAAGGGGGATCCCAAAAAAAAACCCGGAGGAGGGGGGGAAGAAAAAAAAAAAAAAAAAAAAAAAAAAAAAAAAACAAAACTTCTAAAAGAGACAGAAACATAGTGGCTGTGCATCACCCTGCAACAACACGCATCCCAGCCCTGACGGCTTAGGGTTCTCGGTTCGCTCTCGCCTTGGCGGTGCCGCCTGCCGTAGAACTTACGCGGACAGTTGGCTCCCTCGGGATCGCTGCTGGCTGTCCTGCCATCAGGACAACAGCCGAACGGGCTGTTGTCACAGGACGAGCGGATCTCAGGTATCGGAGGTGCGGTCCAGGTCACTGTGGGCTCTAAGGAGATGGCAGGGACATAATGACACGGGTTGACATGACAGCACCTGTACAATTACTGGCTGCCTTTATCATTATTGCATTTTTTTCAAGTTTAGTATGTGACAGAGGTAAATAGAGCACTCAGAAAACGTCACTGTCACCTATCAGAAGGTGCATTACAACACAGAGTAAAAGTGACCTGACCAAACATAAAAAAAAAAAAAAACACATTTCTTCCACAAATCTGTTATTTTCAATATCATTGCAATGGTACCTCTCAATATCATGTGCAATACTATTTCTCATTCATATGTGTATCACTGCTTTCAGTATCACATGCAGTAATTTACTTAGTTCTTTATTAGGCTACTCTACTACTTTTGATATTATTGCTAATGTAACTTTATGTGCATTTCTCCCCTTATTATTCTATGCAGTTATCTTGTTGTCAACTTAAGCATTCTCTGGCACAAGAATTTCCTTCAGGATTAATGAAGTTCTGTCTTATCTTACATGCTTTCCAAAAAATAAAGTACTTGACATTTATGTCATGCTTGCATGCATTCATGCATGCATCTTTCATAACCTCTTGTTCCATACGGGTCCTGGTAAGCCTGAGTCTACTCCAGGAAGCACAGGATAAAAAGTATAGGGGGCTCCCTGGATGGACTTCCAGTCAGGACAGACATTTGCACACAAGCACACACTATGGGAAACTGGGAGACGGCAGTTCACCCAGTGTTTTTGGCCATTAGGACAAAACCCACACAAACAATACGGATAGTTTCTTTAATCTTCATACTGCGGAACCTAATCATACCAAAGCCACTCTAGAAAGCTCATTAAACCCCTAGATCTGGATTAAATGTAGTTATTTTCTGAGTTCTCACAATGGAAACAATATGTGCATTTGTGCCGACACCCACAGAAGTCCTGCACATTAAAATACACCTTATCCAAACTGCCAACCAGAGAATTTCTACACAGCTTTCCAGACTAACATCACCCATCATCACAATCTTGGTATGACAGAAACCCTGGGTGAATCTACCAGTTTTGCACTCTCGGTCTTCAAAAAAAGAAAGAAAACTGACTCTACAGTTATCATAAAATACAAAATACTGGTTTTCTGCAAGTGAAACTGTTATTGAAAAAGTATGAAGCAGCTAAGCTATCAGGTAATACACGACGCTGCTAATCACGAAAATAAAAAATAAAGCCATCGCTGGTTGTAGCAGACGCCGTTTTGTGCTCTGGTGTTACACCACGGCTGGTGTTGAAATGGTTCTTTCGTGATAAGAGATCATCGTCGAATCTAAATGTGAACCTCTACAGAAAAAATGATTCCGCCTTACAGTAAATGCATTCAGTCACATGCATTTTTTCATAACTGCTCACCCAGTACAGGGTGACGGTGAACCAGGAGCCCATCCCCGCAAATACAAAGCAGAAAGGCAGGAAAACACTGACACAAAATCGCCCATTAAGGGCAATTAGAGAGACCAATCCACCTAATGTTGTGTTTATTTACATTGTGAGAGTGTAGGAAAACCGGATAAACATGAGGGGAACATACAAACTCTACAAAGACAAATTTAGGAATGGACACCAAACCCACAGACCAACACGTGTGAGGCTGAAGGTCCAAGCGGTAAATATCTGACTATAACAACACTTTGTTTACACTATACACAAGATCACATCCCGCGATGCTGACCAGGATGAGCGTTTAAACGATAGATGAACTACGTCACGTGAGCGGCGTGGTGTCTAGTACTGCTGTCTGATATGTTTGTGCATTTGAATCCAGCCTCTCCTTTGTGTATGGGGGGTACTGTCATTTCCTCCAGCAGTCCAAAGGTATTCAGTCATGTTAATCGGCGTGACTAAATTGCCTGCAGTTTATGTGTTTGTATGTGCCCAGTGAAGACTGGCACCAAGATCGGGGTATGTGCCACCCGTGTGCCCAACATTGCCCCTCTGTAAAAGAAAAAAGAAAAAAAAAGGCCATTCTGACATGCAAAACAAACTGTAAACGGAGTCACCACTGAAGGCCAGCGTGACCATGAGTGTAACTCTGCAAGGCATGGAATATCACTCTGCTACGATAAACTGCCAGTCCCTGGGCATCCGGTGGCTCATGGTTACATATTTATGGACAGGCTGAAAAATAGCACAGCATGCTGCTGGCAGGTTTATGGGATGGACGCTATGCTCTGCTGTGGATGAGGCCTCGGTGACGTCTCGTCACACGGAGACAGCTGCTGTTTCATGTCACAGAGGTGACATGGCGTAAAAAGACTCAGATGAAATTGCTGTCGCATGCTAATAAATTCAGAAACACGGCCAGAACATTGTGCAGAGTTATAAATGCTTTCTTAATATTTTAACATAATACCAATACGCTTATCTAAGCACGAGTTAAATAAATTCTTAAGGTATCTGACCATGGGAAAGAACACTATCTAGCTTGTACATTTGTTATAAATGGACCCATTCCGGTAGAATTTTTGTTAACTGCGACATGGTACCAGTTAGTGCAGTATGGTGGGTAATTATAATCTCTGAAGAACAAAGTAGTTAGCAGCCACAAACAGGCCACTCTTGAAGATCCGGAACTTGTCAGTTAAATAAATCTGTGACTTGGGGGACTTTATGAACGAAACACTCTCAGTCACATCTTCCACATCTGAATGGCTCTGCTGTCCGGTGACATTCAATAGAAACCATACTTTACGCACGAAGACATCCCTTCCGTCAGTGGTCAGCAGTGAAGACATTATCCTTACAATCAATAAGCTCTCACTCAACACGTCACTCGACATTTTGTGCTTCGTTTACTAAATAGCTCAGAAGAAACTGTATTATTGATTTATAATGACAATGGAAAGACTAAGACCCAATATTAAGGCATTCATCACAGTGACAATGCAGTATGCACGTACGGTACATCCTGTATCCACTCATCCCTCCAGTACTCTATTTCCATGGGATATGTAGTGAAACAGCTCGTTTACCAACTGGATCCTCGCCGCTAGTCTCCAGCATAGCACTACTCTCTGCCTCGTCGTCACCGCTGGGCTCCCCACTGCCCGAATCCTCGTAGAGGGTAGCTGAGAAGATTCCAGGGCTGGAGCTTGGGGGAGAGGACGTGGTGCGAAGTGGCTTGTGGTAGGTGGAGGGACGGCGGGAGGTGATGGCAGGGATGCTGGGGCTCTCGCTGACCGTTACTGGAAGGAGGGCTTCTACATAGGGGTAGGACTGGGTTTCCTCGTCAACTGCTCCGGTGACGTCCAGCTCGTTGAAAGGCGATGTGGTGGTAAGCCCATGGAGGGACGTGGTGAGCTTGGTGCGGGCGGTGAAGGGGGTGGAGCGGGGGTGGATCGGGGAGTGGGTGGGGTGGGCCGCCACCCCTACAGTGTGCATGGATTCTGGAGGAAGCAGGAATGAATGATGGGTAAGCATAGATGAAAATGTTTCTCGAGGCCTACCGCTATGATTCAACACGTTGATAACATACACCGCGGATACTCGTGGGGAAATCCCCAGATCGGCTCGTGAGTTTGAGGGACAGATTCCTCACGTAAGAATAAGGTCAACTGGCTCGTGCAAAGTCAGTCAGAAAACCATTAGGCAGTTCAGAGCCAAGCCTCGTACCCAGGGCATGATGGCGTCACGTGATGTGGAGTCAACAGTGGGGAGAGCTGGTAGCATTAGCCTCAATTAGGAGCAAAGCTGGCTGTGCACCTGCAAGTTTAGATACCTTCAACCCCAAACCATCAATATATACTTTCCACAAGGGGTTAGCCCTAATGTATATATTATACATACACACAGTATCAGTATTTATACTGTGCACAGATACAGAACATATAAATGTTTATAATACATACATAGATGGAAATGCTGGGAAGCTTTAATTACAGCTTGCTGATCTAAAGTGGAGTTTTTTTTTTTTGTTCCCAGTAACAAAGACGCCAGACTTCATTCATAGTCTCACGGTAGCTGTGCCTGGCTGATCGGCAACACGTGGGAGCTGGCACCTTTTGACATTTCCTAGACCCGTACAGCAAAGTCCTGTTGCATAACGAGCCTGGACTGTAAAGGAGAATGCCTATGCTGCGGGGATGAACAAACATCCGCTGTACGATGTACTCCCGCTAACACCCCAGTCTCGAACCCTAGGATACAGCCCACTGCTGTAACTCAGGATACCCCCCAGTGCAGTAGGAACAAATACAGCAGTTTGCTCAGCAGGACAACAGAGAGATGAACGAGGGGGACCGGATTCTTTATAATTGGATCCCGGTACATGGAAAGTAGATGCACGGATCTGCTGTCAGCCGTTACAATGTTCAGACACCCAAAGTCATACATACAGCACACATACACACACACACACACACACACACACACACACACACACTCGGGCTGCCAGAAAAACGTGCATCACATTCCCATGTAGATTAGCACAGCTGCGCACAACGCTAACGGTTTCAGTGCTCCTTAAAAAATATACGACCACCTATGACCCAAACCAAGATGTGATTTCTTCTTTTCTCCCATTAAACTAGAAAACAACACAAGTAATGATTAAATATTTGGCCAAGTAGGAGTGAACATACATATCTATGGAAACTATTTAAAAAAAAAAAAAATGTAATTGTGAAAAATGTGTAATCTGCCAGCAAGCTTCTACGTGGCTGGGAATTCTGGTGCAGTGGATTGAGATGCAGAAGTTTTCCTGAAATTTTCTCATGTGCTATTTCTGAATCTTAGAAACGTTCTTCATTCCTCTTCAAGCTCATTCCTCTCGACATCCCTAAATTAAAAAGACAGACGCAGCACCAAAGCTTGACACCAAAGGATCTTCTTACGAGGGCTGAACCATGGTTTCCCTCTGCAGATCTTGAACTTTGAAGGCATCCTGCACTATACACTGTAATATAGCAGAAGTGTACATCAGAAACAGACTACATGTACAAACTTGAGAGAATTATTTCTGTAGATAACGAATGCTGTGCGTTAGGGGGGCAGCTTAAGATGTTATCACAGCTAAGATGGCCATGGGGGGTGGAGGATCTCATCGAACCCCATCTAATCCGGAGCCAAGTATTACATCAGTGTAGCGGAAAAGAGAGGAACATGGGTGTTCAACCTCCTGTCACTGTGACTCACGCAATAAAAATGATAGAAAATCTGGCAGGGAGACCTGTACAGTGGGAAAAAAAAATCTGTAATCGTGTTTAACGCTCTGTTTGATTTTCTAAGATGCGTGTGACAATGTTGGCGGCATGCGGAAAATCACTGCCATCTCCACTTGCCTCTACACTGTGGTTATCTTGGAAAGCCTGTTATTAAGATGGATCCCGGCGAGAACAAAAAAAAAAAAAAAAAACACACAAGGAGAAGGTGGAAGTGCATGCACGGGACAGCAAGATTAAAGAACGGGGTGAGATCAGGGTGAAAACTGCGGGGGGGCGGGGAGGGGGTCCGTGTCAGGGTAAACATGGCCTACTTATACCATCTGTTTACATGAGCGCCACCAGTGCCAGGCACACAAACAGGTGAGGCCACCATATGTGATGGCAGGGAGGCTGCTGGCAATACGAGAATACCTCCATCACCCATCGTGCAGCCTTCAGCCACTTAATTCATAACCTTCCGGCAGGCTACTTGATTCATCTGCCACTCGTCTATTTCATCTGTCCAATGACCTTCCGAGACCGCCTCCATCCCATGGCCTACCTTCAAACAGATTTCCATTGATTTGCCGATGGTCAAATAAGACCGCCAAAACATGCCCTATATGTCTAAAGACCTTAACAAACAATTGCTGCCATGTCAGGTGCAAAATCTGCATAGTTTCTAAAGTCGAATGTGGCCATCTCATCGTTATGGGCTAATCCTTAGTATCAGGATTGAAGGGTTAATTCAATAATTTACCAAACAAAAGAGAATCACCATTCCACATCCACATTATGACTCTACCTTAACTTACTCTAGCGTTGCACAGACAGCCTGTTTCAGATGCATACTGAGAGCTTACGTATTTGGACATTTATAGAAGCTGCTCAGAAGTAAAAGTTAGTTCTGGTCATACACACAATTACCTGATCATAGCATCCAATTGATTTCTTTCTCATAAAAAATTTTTCCCTAAACCAACAAGCTAATAGTGTCTTAATATTAGTCATTTTCTCGTACAAAGGGGTTTGTACGAGAAAATGAAAAAACGAGACATCAAAGAATCATTTTTGCCTATTAGCAGATTTATTGAAACATAAATGATGAAAATGATTTTCCGGAAAGCCCAGTTTTCAGACTAATTATCTCACTTCTTAATTTCCAACATCACACACAAAGATCCATGAAGTACGAAACTACAACACCTACCTATATTTTTGCATTGAAGACCATTGAAATAAGACTGATACCAATCTTTGTTGAGCTAATGAATTTAGCTCCGGTCTTTTCATCACGAAATATTACTAAAATATTAAAATATTACTAAAAACCAAATGGATGGTGCTATTGAGAAATACTACACACTATATGGGCAAAAGTATTGGGACACCATCTAATGAGGGGTTCACATACTTTTGTACTTGGGTAACTAAGCCATACTCATTGCTGAGATAGGTGTATGGTTAAACACACAGCCATGCAATCTCTAGCAACAAACACTGGTGGCAGAATGGATCACACTAAAGAGATTAGTGACTTTCAACATGGCATCATCATAAGATGCCACCTTCCCAACAAGTCAGTATTAAACTTCTGCCTTGATTAACTGCAAGTGAAGTGATTGTGTAGTGGAAACTTCCATAGACAACAAGAGTTCAGTTGTCATAGACCACACAAACAGAAAGGGACCCGATGACCCAACATCAATACGCAACCTCAATGATGCTGTTATGGCTGAATGGCAGCAAATCCCACCAATGATATTCAAACATCTAGCGTGAAGCCTTTCCCAAAAAGTGGAGACAAAGGAGGACCAACTTCTTATTTATACCCTTGGTTTTGGAATGAGATATTGCACAGGCAGGTGACCCAATACTTTTGTCCATATAGTGTATATACTCTTGGAATAGGGATGTCATCAGCTATACAATTCCTCTCTCGCACCCGGTATCCAGAGGAGAAAGTCATGGGGATAGGTTAGTTGGTACTCAATAGGTTAGTCAGTATTCAATGGCATGCCCCCCTCCCATGGGATTTCTTCCATGACCTTCTTCAAACTGGAGCCTTTATTTTATACCTTATAAAAGAGGTTAAACTTCATTTTAATGAAGAATGGTTTGTGAATGCATTTGAAAACAACTCAATTTTCACTTCCAAAATGCTTTGTGGTGACACCCAATTATTTAAAACCCTGTTTGTTTCCCCTCAGAAAAAAGACATATGTAATTTCTGGCTGTTTGAACTGCCCCCAGTGCCGACAGAGCTAAATCCAATCACAAGAGATCCCCGCTTTATCAATTCTTCACCTCTGCCTGCACTGCATCGAAAAAACGCGATTTCCACCATATGAAACCGTAATAAAATCAGCCTGTTAAATGGGAAGAAATGGGCTGCTTATAGAATATGTTTGCCAAACAGTACACCTGCTGAAGTATACCTGGCCAACAGTATACAGTAAATCCTCAATTTAATGGACTCCGATTTAATGGAACTCGGATTTAACGATGAAAACTCTACCGTACGATGTACTTCGTCAGTTGTGGTGCAAATGTGATGTGCATCTATGACAGATTAATCTGACGCAAAAAAGTGTTTTGCAGTGTTGCAAGCCCACAACAGTATAATTTTATTTGATATACAGTAGACAAAATAAGAAAAAAAAAGACAAACGAGTGCAAAACAGAACAGAACGATCTGAAAATTAAAAGCGGGAGTATCTGTCACACGTGTGAGTAAACAAACTGGTAGGTATTCCAAAGGTGAAAGATAAGGTTGAATTATTTTAATGTGCGATGAGGGTGTTACAAATAAGCCAAGAAAACGTATTAAAATGACACAAGGATCTTGACTGGAAGATTTTCCAACACATAATACATAAATACTGAACTTATTTTTTTAACGCAATGATGTGAGGCATTGTGCTTCAAAAGCAGCAATTTGTTATTTATGGACTTATGGTTTCATTTACAGTCTACTGCCGTTTCGATTTACACAACATTCGGAAACCTTCAAAAAAATCCCAAATTAGTCTGTTTAAAATTAGAAACGATGATAAATGATGCTATTTAGGTTCTATATTCTAAACAGGCGTCCTGGAGCCGGTTGCACAAAACACCTTAAGTTAAGATTTTCCTTAAGGTCCGAGTTAAAGTTTCCTTAAAATAACATCAGTCACACAAAACACCCTTAATTATTCTCCTTAAGGCTTCCTTAATAAGTTCACTTACGTACTTAAGGTTTTCCCCTTATCTTGGTCTCATACTTACTCTTACACTCGGACTTTAAGGAAAATCCTAAGGTGACAGAGTGATGTCACTTTGATTCCCAGCATGCCCTAGCCTGATGCCCTCACCTGAGCACGGCCCCGCGTGTTTCACAGTGATGACCTTGTCCTGTCGACAGGCAATGGTGTTCAGCTGACACAGGTCTGCGTACGTCTCCCCGTCAGAACCGCACACCTGGGGAAGTTCATGCACGCAAACACGTTTGCGAACACACAAAAACACGTACGCATGCACACCCAGAGTATGAAGTCGTCTCATTTACTGTATTGCTGAACAACAGAAACTTACGGCAAACAGAAAAATGTTTAGTGTTACCTATTACAAATTTGAACAGTGATTCATAAATTAATCACTTGCCTCCGCCCAGGACAAGAGGTTGCAAGATGGATGGGCGAATAGATATTTAAATGAAATACTCATTAACGCTCTCTTTATTACCTCATAATCGTGTTTTATCAGTGCAGCTGAAGGTCTGATGACTAGAATGTCTGAGACCAACAATCTGCTTATACGAGCACCGGGGACCTCACCTTGGTTCTGTTGCTCTCGTTGCAGTCGAGAGAGGGGCACTCACAGTGAGCTTGGCCATTAGCCTCCACACAGGATGCTCCAAACTTGCATTCCACCTCACTGCAGGAGGCTCTAGCCCCTGATCCTGAATGAAGGCATTACCAAACAAACAGGCGTTAAAAACGGAAGCCACATGGGCACCCAGGCTGAAGACATCAGGTTCCTGCACGGCTTTGAAAATCTGTCTTCGTGGCATCAGTTCCACTGGGTGCTAAGAGTAAGCCGAGCTAAACTTCTACAAAATCACAGCCTAAAAGTGGAAACAAATCTTTACTCTGCATCCGTCCTTCAGCCATCTGGGTGCTGCGTAGCCTCTAAACAGCTTCAGCTTTCTCTTAGGTGAACCCAGTGTACACAGCGTACGGAGACACCTTCATCCCGAGGAGGTGACATAGGGATTATCACTGACAAAGATCTGTGCCGTTGGCATCTTACCATGGCGGCAGCCGGCGGTGCCCATCGTAGTACCGTCGGAGCACTCGCTGCACTTCACCCCGGTCACCCCAGGCTTACAGGAGCACAAGCCTGACATCTGCTCACAGTCGTCCCGCACGGAGCCTAGCGCGTCACAATGGCAGGCTGCGGGGGGGGGGGAAAGGGCAGCCACTGAGTTTGCAGTCGTAAAATACCAGAACAGTAGAGACTGTGGTCTTCAAAAAGTACAATCAACTGCAGGAACCACAGGACAACAAAAAACACTCAGTCGTGAGCTAAACAACACGGCCTTCCATGACCGTGTTAAACCTGTAATTTAATTTCTGTGCTCTTTTAACTGAACATCTGGCATCTGACAAGCATCTGTCCCCCGGGGTGCATGAGGTCTTCACCGCAGAGTGACCTGCCTCCCTCTAGTGAAGAAGTTCAGCACATTTCTCAACAATACCTCACATGCCTGAGAGATGCAAGAACAAGCTCCTGGATTACTTCAAAAAAAAAAAAAAAAAAAAAAAAAAAACATCACAACAAAGTAGCCCTGGATTAAAAAAAAAAAAAAAATGGTTTGCTCTTTTCCCCCCACGTTGGGCCGAGGCACGGCACTTTTGCTTGACTGCCGACTGGCTTGTTTCTTGTCTGAAGGCAAACCTGGTTAGTGAAGCCGGTGGGCAAACTCCATAATCTGTTTTTAAGTGGAGTTTCTAGAGTTCACAGAAACATAAGACAATAATGCACCATGGAAACATGGGGGAAAGGTATGGGATGACCTCATTGCGCCTCTCGCTGGGTTGTAAAAATAGCAAGGCAGGTGGGTGAGGGTAGAGGGAGGTGTCTTACGTGTGCAGCCACTCATATTCTCCGTGACAATGCCGCGGAAGTTCCAGAAGCCCGGCTCACAGCGGTCACACTTCAGTCCTCCCACGCCAGGCTTGCAAGAGCATTGCCCATTGGTGGGGTCGCACGACCCCCCGTAGGAACCATACGGGTTACACTGGCAGGTACCTGAGGAACATCCAATTATTGCTATGGAAACACTGGAGACATTTTAGCATATACAACTGAATTCAGCTTCATTACATTCAAAGTGGGGCCTCGACGAATCACAAATTTTTACAGAGTAGGGGTTTATAGATCATTAGCATTAAAATTAGACATGTGTTGGTAATTAACTGTCAGTGTGAGGGTGCTGTATTACAGGTCAAGGCTCTTACTAGGGCATCCCGCCAGTCCTACACCCATCGCAGCTGTTGTGTTGTCAAGACAACAACCATACGCGGTCTGACTGCAGTGTTTAGTCTGTGTCAAGCCAGGTGGTGATGGACCTAAAGAAGATTATTTTAAAAAAAAAAAAAAACAAAAAAAAACAGAGGATTAGACTAAGCGTGGGGTAGGATGCAAAGAGCATATATTGCAAATCTGAATGAACAACTTTTTACAAGTTTTATACTGCAATGGTAATAGCTCTACACGCACATCCAACCAATCGGAAGAGCACAACAGATAGCGCTCCTGCTGTTTACCATCCAGCCTGGATAACGTGTTCCCTGTGGGCACAACATCACCGCGGTCGGGTATTATTGTGTGTCTGCCACAAGACAGCGATAATGTTTATCTGCCCCGGTACAGAAAGCTTTTGTTAACTGTTCACCTGAAAGCCGAAAAGCAAAGGCGAGGCCGATTATTCCCTAGCCCTTAAGCAAACCTGTGCCAGTTGCGATGTGGTGGTGTGGATTTGGACTGGACCCCTGGGGCGATAAAATGACCCGTTTAGTTGCTGACCGAGTGCAGAGATGGAGTTTCAGATACAGGTCATTAAACCTACACTTGTATCCCATTTTGAACTGCTGATTAAATACAGCTTACACAGCCCGTAATTCTCTTCTTCATCGTGCAGTCCGCTCTGCTTCTACTAGGCTCCAATAAGATGTAACAGGATGGACCACAATAAAACTAAGAACAACATTCAATTCTGTTCACCTGTAGAGAAGACCGGTGTTTACAAACTGCAGGAAAAGAATAGGCGAGAATCTCTGACAGTACAGCAGTTGTAATTAATGCATAGTCTGGACCCTTTGAGGTCATAACCAATGGTCGGTCTACCACCTGTCAATACTAAGCATCAACTGGATGCTCAGCTTTTAGAAGCCTGCATTTTATGGCAGTGATACAGTCACTGCACGAGCAGTCAGATTCCTACTGTTGATGGCACGGCTTACTGCTGGGTTGCTGCTAATGGCCTGGGTGGGGGTTCTTACTTGTGCACGGCCCCTGGCTGTAAATCAGCAAGTGCTCCTGCTTCTCACACCTCCTCTTCTTCAGCTCACATTCACTGCTATAGGTGCGCCCATCGGTACCACACACCTGCACAGTGAAACGGAGCAGGAATTCAGGGCGGCACAGCACCACCATACCATAAATGAACACCGTGGAGCACTGGAGAAGAGTCTAATGCACAAAATACTTTTGATGGGACATTAATGACCACCTATTGCATTCTGCCATCATTCCAGGTTTCTGGTCTTTAAAACTGAAAGTCTGATGTGTCTTTTATCTCATTTCAGAGAAAGAGACTAGAAAGGATAAGAAGACCCAAATGAATTAGCAATTCAAATTAATGCAAATGTCTGCTTTTTGGGGCCTAGAACATAAGCATCCGATTATGCATGAGTCATCCTGTATGAACCCTCCACTCCTAGTTGAGACTGATATTACCTGGTTATGCAGTACACTATGACAGGTGAAGTCACACACGCAACGGTCCTCCTCGGAGTCCTCGTCCCACGACCCCCCAAAGAGCCGACAGCGATCCTGTTCACACGTGCTGTCGACTCCAGAGCCGGACGCTCCCGAGCCACACTCTGCGTATCAGAAAGACACAGGTGACCACAAGTCAGCACAGGAGGATGACACAGGCCTGCAACAAGACTGCAGGTAAACGTCGCAATGCCCGAGCTTCGGAAATATGAGTCGCAACACATCCGTGTTTGGTGGACTTGTTGGAAAAGCAAAAAGCACAATGCTGAAATCTTCATTGTGATTGTTAATCAGTTTAACGGCACTGATGACAGTCAATTAAAAATGATCAACCGAATGGGAAAGAGGCTGAAATGATTAATTTAGCGCTCATAAGCCCTCATATCAATCATAATATAATCATAGATGATTCTTCTTTTTTTTTTTTTGGATTCTGCTAACCAATGCAACATTAAACGACCGTTCAATAATATATATCCCCGAGAATGAGGACTCAACTGGGATTCAAGGACAGGCTAATCCAAGGAGGACAATGCTTTCCTATACAAAAACAGCGCTGACTGCATATTTTAAATGAAAACCAAATGTATCACTATGTGAAATGAGTAGCCTGATAAATGTGAAATGGGTCAGTGTTCATCATTCTCGTCTGTGAAGACTTTAGAACTTTCCAAGGGGAAGAAGAGATGTGTGGTCTGGGGACAGTGTGAACGTGCCAGGGGGAATGGGAGCTGTTTCCAAACAGACACACGGGAAAAGCAGTGAATAGAGGGCCTCTTCAGCAGCAGAGAGTCAGAACCATCCCATAATAAGGCACCATCTCAATCAGAAGGCCCAGGGCCAGCTTCCTTTTGTCGCAGCTGCTTTCAGATAGCTGATTTACTGAAACTTACACTTCCAGAAAGGCAGTCCCTGTAAAACAGTTTAAATCTAAAACGAAACGAAAAGAAGTATTTGACAAGCGCAATGGTGAAAATCCAAAGCTACCAAATATGCTCAGGGACATCCATCCATCATCCCACAGTTAATCCTGGACAGGCTTGTGGGGATCGGAATATGTGAATATTGTAATTCTTGAATTCTTATTTACCAAAGATGTGATTGTGCCCCATACAGCTACTGTGAGCTTGCATTCTATGTGAAGAACTCCTTACGAGGCAAACGTTCTATCTCGATTGTACACTTTTTAATGTCAACTGATATATTTACTGTGCCTACATGATCTACAATCGGATCAGCTTCAGTACAGAGTATCGAGTTTCGGTCAACTTAAGATTTTTAGGGAGGTTTCAATTCAAAAGTTGCTGAGAAACATTTGATGCCCTGTCCTCTAAACTCGGCACTGTGGCTGCCTCTTCCCAAGTCAAGGAGAACCTCAACATTAAAGCAGACTGCTGACAAAATATACCACTGCTCTGAAAAGCTTGATAAAAGATTGGTGAAAGCGCCAATCAACATTCAGCAGTCTTGAAACAATACGAAATATTATGAATGGAATACGACTGAGGGTTATCAGTTACATGTCGTATCTCCATGTTATCTGCTGCAATTGATGTGGCTTCCTGCATAGGAAACGTTCAAGAATTTGAGCAAGAGATTTTGAGTGAAAGAGTTTTAGTGTACCTCCTAATTCTGGACTGACTTAATGACCATTGGGCAAAGAGAGTAACATAAGGACGGAGAAAAAAAGTAAAATGAAAAATACTAAAGAAAATGGAAAGAGTGATATGAGGAACATAGAAAGCGAGATTAAAAAAAATAAATAAATCTGAGAACTGTGAAATGCGTGAGCACAGAAGATAAAGTTAACTCAGCAATATGAAGCCGACACCCTCCATGGTGTGTCTGATCGGTGGCACGAGACCGCACCAGGCACAGGCCGGCATCACCGCAGGTAGCCGTGTCAGCCATGCGTCAAATGCCAGAATAAAGATATTGCATCTTGGGCCAAGATAAGACCCAGCTTTGGGAATAACTGCTGTGTCATGCTGTGTTGTTTTTTTTTTTTTTCTCTCTCTTTGATTTGCAACTGGTACTTGCAATAGTGATATTTGTTTTGTTTGAAGACTTTTTTATGCCGTTGATTTTGTCTTGCTATAGTGTAGCCGCATTCACTAATCGGGAATCCACGAGCCCTTACCATAGGGTGATACACTATATGTAGCCAGTGCTTTGTCAGTGTTGACACAGAAGCTGAGCTTGGGCCTACCCAAGTGTGAAATTGAACAGGTGACAAATTTCCCAGTGTGGACACCAATTGGAACGCTGTCATTTTTCATTACTGCTGAATAAAAGAGCAATACGACAGTTTCATTTCTCTGTGTGACTGATGCACACGGCCAGTAAATAAACAGCAATGAATAAATCATCTGCTCTCTTTCTCTGTTTTTTTTTTTTTTTGGGGGGGTGCACATTGATTTGGGATTGAACTTCAAACCATACAAAACGACGACAGATCCAAAATCTTGACAGACAGTGGTGTTTCCCAGAGGCACGCGCGGGACAAGTCTCACGCAAAAGTTGATGAAAGACATCTTTTCTGGGAGGCCCTTCTCACGGTTTGATGAGAACATTTAAGCACACCAATCTGCCGCATGTTTCCAAGACTGGTTTATTTTCCCACAAAAAGCCACTATGCCAGTTCCCACTTTCTGAATTATGTATACAGTATATATTAAATACAGTCTATGTGAGGGACGAGACAGAATTGTATATATGGTGGTTTTAATACTCCTCATGACACCCGTAGACGCTGTTGAATGGTTAACATCACGTTTCTTCCACTTTACCTACCATTTATGTGCATATTAAAGTAGGACCAAGGGTATACTGACTTATTCGTACCAGTGGACTGAAATCTGATAAATTTAGGTCAACTCCAGACCAGGACGAGAAAGTGCAAGACAGATGGAAGGAATTTAAGTGAAGTACCTTGCTCAAGGTCACATGAAAGGGGACTCATCTGAGGCTTTTACATACATCACTAAATCACTACATAATCCATTTCCCACGTTTCAGGTTATATTATCCTCATGTTGACAAGTTCTCTGAAATTAACTGAACTTATTTCATCATGATGGACCAAAATGTTTCTGTTCTACAATAAACAACTATAATTTTTCTAACTCCTGAAAGTAATGCTCTGGGCATTTGTGATACGCGTAGCGAAAGCTCTGTAAAATGGAAAGAAAATATTACTATTATTAAAATTAATAATAATAATAATAATAATAATATACCAACTACGTTAAACATACCACCACGAAAAACCCAGATTGGCATGGCCA
>JAACJT020000105.1:12796990-12812222 GCA_009936485.2 Gymnarchus niloticus | reverse complement strand
TAATAATAATAATAATAATAATAATATACCAACTACGTTAAACATACCACCACGAAAAACCCAGATTGGCATGGCCAAGAAGCCCCAGACTTGGCCCAAACTTCATCCCAATCCCTGTCCAAGCCCCACCCCTATCTCCGCCTTTTGAGAAAAGTAACTTTGCAGACTTGTAGAGACTGCTGGACTCATCCACTTAGAGCAGACGCTCTCCATTCTGCCACTGAAGAAGCACTGTATCAAAATACACAGCCTCTGGGGAAAGGATTACCGATCTTGACCGTCCCAGTCACCAGCACATACGTCCAGAGACACAAGACAAATGTATGAAGGGACAGACGTGGTCTTCCTATGAGACAGCGTCTGACTCAAACGAACAAGTGGATGAATGAGGAGAAGCTTGGGAATTCACAAGCCGTCTCCTTGACAGTGTGTAAGTTGGCGGCAACGGGGAAGAAGGCAAGCCGCATTTCTGATGAACCACAAAGCCTACGTAGCCGTACCAGCAGTGGGAATTTAAATTATTCACTAGCAATAACTTCCCTGTAGGGTATGGTTAGGCGAGAGAGGACTGAGAAGCCAACAACAATGTACAGTATGTGTCCCTTCATCAAAGTTGGCTTTAGTGAATCCACCTCCTGTATGGTGGCAAACACACAGATGGTAACGTGAAACCCTCCAGTTGCAGTAGACTAAATAGAAACCAGTCAGAACCACTAAATGTTCTCATACTCACTACAAGCAGACTGGAACCAACAGACAGACCAGTGTGAGTGTGACCGTTGGTACCACCTGACTGTACCCGGTGTCAACAGAATTTTTACTGCTTCATGGAAATCTGCAGATTTGTATAATGATCACAAATGGTATTTCAAACAAGAATATGATACATCAACTCTGCATGTGCCTTCAGCCATAACCAAAATAACGGTCTTCATTTCTAACATAAAACATGTTTTATGTTTATCACTATTAATTTTGAATAAAAACATCTATTCTTTGACCTCATCTGTTACTCTACCTGTCATTTGGTTGCTAATTGTAATCCAATTCATATATTGTTGTCCGGAAGGCACAAGCATTCTTATTTATAATTATGAATTTCATTTGAATTGAAAGGAATCGCATTTTATTCAAAATTAAAATTCAAGACTTGTTGACGAGTGCCAGCCTGTACTTATCTCTTCGCCTTGAGAAATATGACTGTAGTCAACTGTCTGAAGAAGCAGGGACATGATATGAATCATAAACGTGTGCAAATGTATCCAAAAATGAACGACAGATATGAAGAGGATTAAACTCATGAACGTGGAAAGATGAGAAAGGGACGTAGCATGGCGATGAGCGAACTGCACCTTCTTCACAGCTGCCAGCTCGGACCACACTGACGTCTTTCTTCAGGGCGCAGGAAACGGCTTGGAGCTCACATGCATTGTCATAGCTGATGCCGTCGCTGGCACACACGGGACTGACGGGCAGTCCGTGGCACGTGGGGCACTCGCACCTATCCTGCTCGCAGCGGGCCCCCCATAAGCAAACGGTGTCGCCACACTTCTCTGATAAGACAGACATAAGGCAACTCAAAATAGACGAGGGGAGCAGTTATGGGAAAACGCAGGCTATAAAACGGGAGGACGAATGGGTACGTTTAGGTCATCGACAGGCCAAATGTCACTGCCTGCATTTCGGAGCTCATTTGGTTAAACAAGCCAGTGGTTATCAGAGCACTTTAACCCTTTCATGCATGAATTATGACTGGCTGAAACAGCATTGCTTTCCGTTATTTTCTATTTTTCTTTCAAGATAAAACAATTCTGCAGTTTGCGTTTTTTTAAAAAGATGTGTGCAATGCACTGTATTTGAGTACTTCACTGTACAGATCAAATTACTAAGAAATCTATCGGTGAATCACAATTGAAACCTTTGCTCCTTTGTAGGGCAATATCCCCTAAAGAGGGCTGCACGCGACTTTTAACTTGAAAACAATCCGTATTAGATAATGGAATTTAAATTTGTCCACTATAGCAAGCACAATACATGAAAGGGTTAATCTCACCCCAATGGGGTTCAAAGCCTTGTTCATCCCATCACGATGACACACGCAAAAAAAACTACATAAAGACAAAGCATAAAGAATCATAATCAATGACAGACACCCAAAGCCTTGTTTCAGTCAGACTTCAACCACCAAGTACACCATATGGCAGCAGATCTATTATAGGGAGTTAAAGATGGATATAAACTCACCACACTCCCCCTGCGTGGCCACCCTCAGCTCCTTCTTCTGGATGCAGGCCTGCACGTGCAGTTCACACTCATTGCTGTAGGTGTTTCCATCATCGCCACAGACCGGCTGGTGGGTGTTCACGCATTCGGTGGGACACACGCAGAGTCCGGTCTGCTCATCACAGATCGCTCCAAATGAGCAGTTTTGGCATGCCTTAGCTGAGGGAGAGGCAGCGGAAATGAAAACTTCAATTTAGGCATCACGATTCTTAAGCGTGTCCAAACGAATTCTCCCATTCGACGCGGCATGTTAGTCCTCAGTCTCAAAATCCTTCACAGTCTAATGCAGATATTGTATTAAATCGGGTCCTACTGCACCAGTGTGAGCCAAAAGCTTCAGAAACATTAAATAATGAGCTCTCTAACACTGTTTAGCGCTGATCCTAGATGTGCATCGTTTCCAAATTTAAAGGGGACATCTGGGGTAGCAAGGTAGCTAAAACCTGAATCACCGAAGCTGGTCTGTACATCAATCGATTCTGAGCTTGGAGGCATTGAGGTTCTCCAGAAACACTGTTTGGTGAAAATATTTCTCCAAGTAAGCACTGTGAGACTCATCTTCCTATTGGAGTGGCCTTCTGAGAGTTGAATATAACAAACCTTCCATGATGTCATTTGTTCAGCCTGTTTGCTCAGCCTTGAAAGCACAAGGATTCAGCGAAGGCTGAACTGTCAAGCCTTGGGTAGCATCCCACCGGCTTTCTGGTGACTCGCACGAGGCAGGCCTTTGATAAATATGTTCTTATGGCGCCTGGCGATTCAGGGAGCAAATTATTTCCCTAACAGGCGGGACCCAAGCATTTTTAATGACAACTCGCAGGGTAACATTAACACTATGGAGATCACACCGAATTAGACTTTAATTAGTAATTAACAGTGGTTAATTTACAGCAAATGAAGGGAGGTACTCAAGTAGCACCTATGCTGGCAATGACTACTTATCAGGCATTAATGAAGCAGGACTCCCACAGCACTCAAGATCAGGCGATATCAAATCCCAGGTGACCACTGGTGAACTCTCGTCAAAAACCCCGTGACAGTATTTGGTACCATAGTGGTACAACCTGACTGACTCAAGCCCAGATGGTAGGGGAAAAGAGTGCATCCCGTGAATTCGAATGAGACTCTGCGAAAGGGCAAATACCCGTATTAATGAGGGATACAACGTGTCCCGAGGGTCCTACACTGAAAAACACTCCAACTAATGTTTTTTTTGGTGCGTGTACTGCTCGCAGGTATCATCGTGCGCATGTTTCTGAGGTCAGCTCAACAGCTCCATGTTCACTGTGTATTTGACAAGTACGAGCCAAATAAACACACAACCCATAAACACCTGACACACAGTTCGACCAAAGACTCAAGACTGATGGTGAAACAGACGTGTGCTTTCTATGTGGATTATGCAACATAAAATGTAACATATGTACTATTATACATGGAAGATGTTATACATGCATTTATAGCCAAATGTAAACTGATTAGTCAGTTTCGACAGTGACCCACCTTCTCTTGCTCTTCCCTGGGCGTGTATCCCCCCCCCCCGCTGTCTTTTCTTCCCCATTCGCACCTGTATCTCCCACTCATCACTGCCTGTCTGTGACCTATATCCTACACCAGGAGTACCTCTCTGATAACCATGTCGCCTTCTACTGTTTACTCACCTACACTTATACAACTCAATTTACTGCAGAAAACACCTTCTCAGCTCCTTTCGCGTCCCCGTCCTAACAGACGAGGTTGGCAGTCATTCATACGTTCTAGGAAATAAAAAAACAATGACGAACCATCTATTATGCCATGGTCAGATTGTTCCCGAGCTGCAGAGAAGGCTGCTTTTCATTACCGCTGCCTGTCTCCTTGGGTGCGTATGGAGAAACCTACGAGAATCCGCACATACACAGGCTCCAAACCCGTCGTAAATAAGGAACGCGGAAATACGTGAAGCTCGAGTGCCCCGTTTCAAGCGAATATGCTTTGTAAACGTTATTACTGATCACAGCTAGGGTCATGGAATGAAAGGACACTTGTGGCTGGGAGATGAGTCAGTAATGAGGCGTAGGAGAAGCCCTGGCCCATAATTTCAATTGTCAGATTAACTGTTGCCGTGGCACTTTATAGCCCTGTTCCATTCATACCTGCTGTAGTCTGAAACCAATGGCATCAATAGGATCATATCAATGACTTGCTGCTGCTTGCAGCTTTAAAATAGACACTATTTATTACTCTCCAGTGAGCTGCTCCAGGGCTCCGTCTCCCAGGAGCTGCCTCCGCAAATTGAGTTTACCAAAGATACTGAACAGAATGCTTCCTCTGCTTTTCGACTCAAAGGCCCCTTTAACTCTGGCAAGAATTCATCTCAGAATGCAGGGCAAGGAGAAGAAAGAAAACGACGGCGAGGCAGGCCGCGTGAAGGTGAAGACGGGACAGGGATTCCCTCCTGACACGCCAAACCTACCTACCTACGAATCGGTTAAACATTCACTTGAACACTTAACAGCATGATGGTGACACGCAGAGCTTCCGGGCTGAAAGTAAATTTGACCCGTGTGAAGTAGCAACATTTATATACACAGTATCACCTCAAGCTTTTGGAGAACCACAGTCTCCCTACCCTGGCTGTGGGTGTGTCACCAGGGCATTAAACTGGTATGTGAATATTGCATGCATCCACAGTCAAATATTCTGTATAACCATGGAAACAAAAACACAGCTCATTGCATGATTTGGACCATGCTGATCGCACCATAATGCAGGTCTCACCAGGGAGTGAATATCTGAATGCGACTGGACAGCCAAGCCTCCTGTTTGTGTATGTATTAAAAAAACAAAGAGGAATTCACCCGTATAAACACAGAGGCAGTCCCAGACAAGTAATGCCATGCTAATGAAATGTATTTTTAATTGTTGTCATTTGTAAGTGTGAACTGGAACAAGTGGATGGCCGTTTTTGGCTTTGACTTGCATTGGGATTGTGCAGACTGCCATATTTCAGCGGTGGCCACTGGCCAACCGTCGTAGCGGAAAATTTCACGATGGGAATCTGGGGTGCAGAGCTCCTGTTTCTAAGATGATCGAGGGGAGTGCAAAATATATTCTGCCTAGGAAGCATGGGCTACTTTAGCAGGGAGTTCTCCGCTCGCTATGACACTCACCACACGGCCCTCGGTGCTTCATGTGGATCTCCTTCTGCAGGACACAGCTCATGGTCTCCATCTGGCACAGGCTGCCGTAGGTCTGGCTGTCACTGCCGCACACGGGGTCCCGCGGAGGGGGGCAGGCGCCCGGGCACTCGCACACGGCCTTGCCGTCCTTCACCACGCACACCGCTCCGAAGGCACAGCTCCTCTCCAGGCACGGACTGGGTATGTGCAAGTCTGCATCCGAAGGGGGCGGGCGGCAAAGGAGCATGGCGTCAGAGCCAAAACGGACCGGGATGCTACCGTAGGGTGGAGGGGCAGGAACTGCTGCGCTTAGCAGGCTGGATTTCGGCAAGTCACACTTCAGCATATTTAGAGCATCTTCTGGCCGCGTTACGTCACGGTGCCTTCTGCCAGTGTGGCGTATTTAGATACGGGAATCTAATTAGTTACATTAAGTAAAATGAACAAAAAGCATGCAAGGTTTACACATTCTGAAACTGAACTGTTCATATTTTCTTTATAATGTCTTCAACCTCTGGTCACGTGGCCTAGTACGGCACAGGATAGCGGCACAGTTAAATACACACATCGGCAACGGTCGACTCGGGCATTTTATCTGACTCTTTTACTTCACCGGCACCCAAAGTGAACGTTTCTTAATTAAATTAACACATAATAATAGCACAAGATATGAGAATAGTGAGACTCACCTCACTGCTGTCTCATTAAGATGCATGAATTTTGATTGCGGGTGCATAAAACATGCTTTAGTAATTAACTGGTCTAGCCAGTCATGTTTTCCAGAATCGTATTAACATAATTAATGAACTTGTCATGTATGCTTTTTCATTATTAGTATGAAATCTGTATGATCGTTTTCTTTAAGAAACACGGCATTTTTAAAATTGTGGATGATCTACATAGGTGTTCCATGTTTCTATACACAAACAAACCTATGTGTAAGTAAAATAATGATTATACTTTGAGTTTGCTGAGGCTAGAAGAGAATTTTATGGAATACATATAAATTACACAAGAATAAACGTATTCAGGACATAAAAGTCAGAAAAGCTTGTACTCAAAATGTTTACTATTTCTCAGTCTTTCGGTGTCGCTTCTCAGAGTTGCAATTCCTCTCTTTTCTTGCTTCAGGACTTGAACTCGGCAATTTATATGCATATTAATGCTTATGGAATACTGTAAAACAAGCCATGCAATGGACACCTGCCCTTTAGTGCAGAGGAGAGCCATCTTTCTGTAAATAGTGTCGAGTGACATTCTTTCTACTGGAAAAGCAATCATGTTCAAGTTGCTGTGAAGTAATCTCTGCAAAGCTCCTTTTGGAAGACAAGCAAAAATATACATCTGAAAGGAGAGCTTTGCTTAAAGATGTGGTTTTGAGCCTCTGTGCCGAGGCAGAATGCCGAGTGATAACTTCAAAGCACTGCGGAGACTCACTCCTGCACTGGGACTTAATGAAGATGAGCAGTGATGCACTGTGGCACCGTGAAGATGTGCAATTATGTGGGGGGAGTTCAGAAAAGTTGTACAGTTGCACACTGTGATGTAATGGAGCTGCATACATGCATAGTCATGCACCGGGCCTTTGTTAAGGGAACGGTTCTGCACCGGGGCTGCCTGAAGCCGAGTGTGCTCAGGTTGAGGAACGACTGCCCTTCACAAATGAGAAGACCGATTAGAAACCAGAATTTCGTTTCTAAATAGCTTGCCAGTTAAACCTCTGAATCAAAAACACATTAAATAATCGGCTTCTAAGCATTGTGATTTAACTGTATGTCGGTAGAAGGTTTTGAAAGGCAGTTTCTTTGAGGGGAAGAAGGCCCAGCAACAGCCATGACAAGCAGACCATTAAACGCCCACAGCTACTGTTAACGGTGTTACTACAATTACCTTTGGAGTAAAGTCCGACATGCTGGCTGCTCCCTGCAAAGAAAAAGGCGCTATCCGTAAAACAGGACGCCTTCCAAGTAATACTGTACACACTTCCAACTCAGCCATTAAATATTTTTATTTTACTGCCTTCCTTTCTCTTTCACTTTGTCCCACTTCTAACCCCCCCCCACACCCCACCCCACCTTCCCTTTGTAACCTGACTTTCTTAGACTGAGATAAACAGTGAGAATTGTTTTCAAGAAATGTAAGGTACAATCACACTCAGGCCAGAATATACCATTCGAGGCATGAAAGAACACGGTAGCAAGAAGGGGAAAAAAAAAAAAAAAAAAAAAAAAAACTGGGAAAGGTTGATATCCGAGGAACGACACTTTCAGTGTCCTGTGCTTCAGTAAAAACGACGGGTGCTGAACCCGGGTACAGGCAGCACAGGTCTACTCGAACTGTGGCTGAGTATTCTACCTACCCATAGAAAAAACACTACTGTGGCTGCTTCCCTCATATACTCTCCCCACACAAAACAAACGCTGATTCATTTATGATCAAAATGTGCTTGCGCTACACTGCAGTCCACTGGACAGAAACTTGGGGCACAAAAGAATGCAACAAATAAAGCATTTTCTGAAAGCTTGAATAATATTATCTATCTTGGATGAAGTGATGACTCCATATTAATACCGGATACTGCGGCAATCGAAGTAACACAGCTAACGTCTATGTTAAAGGGAAAGGCAAATAGCCGGAATGGAACTGTGCCTAATTTCGTGTAGCTTCAAAGCTACGCTATCTCCCTGATCTCTCACCTTTGCCCGTGCCACTAAAAGCTGGTGAGGAGGGCTGCATGCAGCATCGGGAAACACCTCCAGCTGTCGGAGCTGCTTTCTGATCTTTTTCTTAGGGCTTCAATCCCACAATGCAACTGCAGATTCTGTTAGTGCCTTTGTCCTGTTTTCCTTTCCTCCCCTAACAGTTCTTTCCTTTATATTTTTGTTTTTGACACCCTGAAGAAGTAAATCTTCCCTTAAATTTAATAAGTCAACCACAATAGGGGTCTAAGCAAAAAAAAAAAATCGCAGGCAGCATTGATTAGACTGCTACTAGGCCTTGTTCTGCTTGGTCTGCGAATTGAGGCATTTTCTCTGAGGAAAATAAAACGATTTTTATTTAAATAAACAAGCTTTTATATAAAAAAATCAGCTTGGTTGTTATAACTCTTGTCAAGCATTGTCTTTTTAAGACATGAGTACTGCCACACCATCCAGTCCCTCAAGAATGACCCAAAATAACACAGCAACGGGGCTCAAGGTGATCTTCATGCATACTGGGAAGTTTCGTGTTCTTTAAAAGTCAGAAATGAACAACTTAGTTAAAATGCAGCATGACGGACAGTCGGAACAACAAACAAGGGACATTTGCATCAACAGACACGGCCGGCGCGGACTTGTCAAATGATGTGACATCCTGTCGTTGTCAGTGTTGCACTTCGCCGCCAGGAGCATCAAAGACTCTGCCAGCAGTACAGCAGGCATCGCTTTGTCATACACAATGCAGCTTTAATTAGCCCAAATTCAGCAGAGAGTCCAAACTCTAGAGGATTAGCATCTCTGTCATCTTGAGCTGTCTCAGCAGCAAACCGTCGACAAACGTTTAGACACCTGTCTCCCCGTGAGAGGCACAGCCTGCATGAATTGTACTCACTGATTCATTAAAACAGCTTGAGATACAGCAATGGGGAATTTCTGGATTAAATGGGCCTGATATCAGGTTACAAAGTAGAGATGGGAGTGGGCTCTGAAATTGGGCTGCTCAGTCTCTGACCGGGGAAAACGTAAACCACTTCTAAAGCTGTAAAGTGAGAGCCCTAAAGGCTAAGAATGTCATCAGGGAGTAGTTGTCGTACCATGCCTTAACTATGTTGAGGATGGTTGTACATCATGACGACGACTGCAAAAAAACATCTGTGTTCGCACTGATTTCCGCTGGGTGCCCCAGAATCCTCTCACATTCCGAAAACATGCCGTGAATAGGTAACTTGTAGAGACTCTAGTGTCTATACCCTGCGATTGGTATCCAATCCAAAATTTGGCCTCATGCCCAATGTTTTCTGTGATTTCTGTGTGGTCTCCAAACTCACTGCGACTGTAGAATAGAAATCGATGACTTGCGCATACATCCCAATCATTACAGAATCCATACAAACAAGTGGGCTCAGTCGCTTCAGTAATACTGCAATATGCATGCATGGACACTCGGATGTTATCTGTACAGAATGCACTTGGATATTCCCTCTTATATATTCACCTTCTACCTATCAGGACTGCTCACAGATAAATGTTACCCAACAACACAGCTGAATGAGTTGTAAAGCAACAAGCTCGATAACGAAAAGCAGGCGTTCCTTCTAACTAAATCTGTGTGTGTCGGCTATCTGCAGTCAACAAAACTGTTCCCTTCCCTTATTCAAAAGTAGTTTTCACACAGTACTTGAAAAAACCTACTTTTCTTGTGTTCTTTCAAAAACGTCAAAATGAAAATAGACTTGCTCATGCTGGATTTACAGACTTGCTATAATGTATCACACCAGTAGGGGGAGGCAGAGAGAACGGGTGGTACCAGAGCTGGAAGTGGCACTGAGAGGCAGATGAGCTACTTTAAAGAAGTTGATCTTCAAGCCTGAACACACAAAAGCATAACTTAAGTAGAAAAATGGAAGCCAAAATTTGAACCACCAATGTCAACAAATTCAGGGAGGTTAGCCTATCGCTAGATTGACATTACAAGAAAAAGAATAAATCAAACCAATTATCTTTCAGAACGACACTGAAAATAAGTAACCTGTAATCCCCTACCTACGGGCACAATGCATTCCATAAAACTGGCTTGTAAGGTGAAGTCAGAAACGTAATTACCAATAATTTCATTAGGAGAAAAAAATTTAAGCCGATGAACTGAGACGAGATCACAAGATCGTATACAAGAATCTCAAGTATGACTGGGAACAAAGGCGCTGAGTTGGTAACACCAGACGAGAACAGGTGGAGGCACAAGGGTGGCTGCCAGAGAGAACAAGGTGTACCTACAAGCTCAAACTTTATAACACAAAGGGTATTCATTTACAGTATTTCAATCTTATATGAGACAACGCGCAAGTTGGGAGAAGAGGCAACAGAACGTACCAGAACCGTAAACCATAACCAGAATCCTCCGAAAGACTAAAAAAAAAAAAAAAAAAAAAAAAAAATAGCGTATGAACAACACAGGAATAGAACTATGTGGGAGATCTTGCACATGCAAGTCAAGCTGAAAGCTGAAAATGCAAATATGTAGAACAGGGGTTGTAGGAGCTACAGATAAATAAGCATGCAGTGTATTACATATGTGTTAACAAATCTGCTGTTGAAATTAATGACACTGTTCCTTTAAGAGTTATAGAATTTACGTTGGTTACGTCTTGCGTTACGTTAAGAAAAAAGATGTTTGTGGCTTAAGAAGTGATAACAGTTCTTTTACCACAAGAATGGTTAATTTATTACTTGGGTTAATAGATAAAAATGTTGCTTAATGTAGTTTATTCTGGAATTGAGGAAGGAACAGTCAAATCCATTTTTTTCCATTCTTTTATGAAATGAGGTAAATTCCGGTTAATTAGCTTTGTTTTTTCTGACGCCTCTTTTCATTCCCTTTTTTGGATATCGATTAATGGAAGAATTTTGTACATCGGGAATAATATTAGAAGGAACCAATGCGGGTGAGAACTGTTATAGGGCTACTACAAGCAAAATGTACGAAGGTGCCTAGAATATTTAGGCTTACAATCTACCCTTAAAATGACCGTGACGTCAACATGATCTACCAAACCTAAAAAAGTCTAGGAATATTTTACAGAATGGGGGGGCGGTGTCATCGATAAGTTTGTTCGTGTGGGTGGCGAAATGGCGAGGATTCTGGTGATCGGCTGTGGTACACTTCACATGACGAGTGGGCCTACTGGTTGACCAAGGTCGACCCTTCATGCACCCCTGAGGTAGAATATATCCCATCAAGAACAGCGAAATCCATTAAGTGGGATAGAAACTGGACTGAGAGTACAGCAAAAAGCCAATGCCAACAAGAGAAAGAAACAACAACAACAACAACAACAACAACAACAACAACCACAACGTGGATGCCAAGCTGTTTAAATAGAATCCACTGAAATCATACTACAGTGCATTGTACGATAAATTTTACATTAATGTGGGAAGCGCAAAAAGAAACTAGAAGAACATTTTGTGTATGACTGCGGCATTAACTGGGTAGCTGTTTTCTATCATTAAAAGTATACACTTTAGGAAGACCTTCCTCACAGCATGGTGTCTTTTTGGGACGAGGTGGGATGTGTGCTTCAGAGAAGTTAAGAGCTATGTTGCCTGGAGTTTTCAATTCCTGGCAGCCATGGAGAACAGGTCTTAAGAGGTGCCAGACGCAATCTACCACCCATATCGGGCAGCGGCAATGTAGGACTGTGTCAGTGTCAGATGATCCCAGTGGTGACAACAGAAATGATATTATTTCAAACTGCGCGGTAGAAAGCAACTCAATAAGCTTCTGAAGAAGAGCCAGGGCTACTTCAAATTACGGCTAGTCTTTATGACTCTGTCGGATCAAAACCAATTTTCGATGCTGCCATGTTGGAGAGAAAAAAAAAACAAAAACAAACTTGCCAAGATCCATGGGAACATGGAGTGTGTGAATAGTAAACCAAGCTGCACGTAATAGGATAGGAAATGGATCACTAACAAGTCGACACCTTAGGCATTAGTGAATCTAAACTATGAAGCTTGCAAATGGACAAAGAAGAAACTGCGGCAATGGACCAAGAAAAGACAAACGCTGCATGTAATGATTTACAGACAGAGGTTCAATTTTGTGGACATCCCTTCAACATGAGAGTTACGCAATCCTATGGCCCAACAACTAATGTGAAGGAAACAAAATATTTTTCTAACAAAGATTAGGTGAAATAGACAGGACAAGCAAATGAATTATATTTCCTGTGACAGAAGACTGATATTACGGTCAGAAAGAAGTCATGAGAAGGTAGAACATACAATTAAGCAGTATGGACTTTGAATCAGAAACAAAAGATAGAAAGTGAGAAATGAGCTTCTGCAAATCCAGAAGTCCCTTCGTTGTCAGTACATTGTCAAATCAACCAACGTGCTGTCTTTACACCTGGAAAAAACTAGACTGAGTTAAGATAAATCAAATAAACTACATTTTCAGTGGCACATGATGGAAGAGCTCAACTGAAAAAGCAAAAGACATGGCCCGGAGTGGAACGTGGAACAGATCATGAACTACTCAAGAGCAAGCACCGAGTTAAGGTGGAAAAGACTATGAAGGCCACGGGATTTCCAAGAAATGACCTGGAGAATACACCTCTTGCCATCACAGAAAACATTGAGAACTGATTGGGGATGTTGGACCTATTTGACAGAGGACCACATCAACCGAGGAGGGAATTCAAAGTCTTCTAAGAGGATTCCGAGAATGTTTTGACCAAAATGTCAGTGGTGAAGAAATCAAAGTGGATGACTGACAATTCCCAAGAAGGAAAGCTAAAATCAGGAAATATAAGTACCAGTTAAAACTACCGAATCTAGAATTCTAGGAACACAGAGCAATATGACAAAAAAAAGAAACAGGGGCTGTTTTTCAGAAGATTTGTTCAATTAAGCCTCGAGCGGGTGTGCTGAAGGATATAAACCGGCAAATAGCAATGGATCGAACAAAGAACAAGCAGAGATAGGTGAGAAAGACAGAAGACCTCTATAGTAGTATCTTTGCTAAAGAGATTTAATGATCCTAAATTCACGGAAGACAAGATTAGATTAGCTTTGAGATCACTGCTAAAAAGGAACGCTATAAGGACAGATGACATAACAGACAATTGAAGAAGCATCAGCTCAATGGGCTACAGAAAGGAAGAGTTTGGTTTTTAATGTACATAATAATGCACAGACTCCCTACTTTGACGATCATTCAACAGGATGGGTAGCCATACATGGAAAGCGAGCTGCCTGACGTTTAAGCAGGAGTCAAGAAAGGCCAAGCAACAAGAGGCATTACTGCAAACGCAGAAAGGCTAATAATAATAAAAATCGAAGAATATCAGAAGGCTAATATGACATGCATTTTACTCATTACAACAAAGCCTTTGAGTGTGTTTACTATGTCAAGCTATGAAATGCTCTCAGTAAAATGAGTGCACTGCAGCATGTTAATTATCCTTATGAAGATTCTCTACACTGGATAAGAAACCGTGTTCAAGACGGAATGTGGAGAGACGCAGTGGTTCCAGAGCGGTAGAAGAATTAGACAAGGATGGACATTATGATCACTCAGATATTGACAGAAGACTGACAAATTAAAGTGGGGTGACGGCAATGCAATTAAATTTGAAGAAAACAAAGGTTATGATGCCAGATAGGCGGCTAACGTTAGTCTTGGTGAAGACGTAGAGGTTATGCACAGAGTCTGTCCTTGAAACAATGAACAACATAGAATCCATCCTTCCATCCATCTTCTAAACAGCCTGCCCAGGGTCATGAGACAGCAATAAAAAATATGTTATAGACTGGCACTTGGCACTACTGTGATGAAGCACATAGATTTAGAAAAGAAAAAAAAGAAGTCCTGACACAGCACTAAGAACAATGATAAGAATTTTTGGAATGTGCCATTTCCTGTCATTCTTTATAGATGTGAGACATGGACAGTGCAGAGGCAAGCCAAGAGGAACGTCATACTCACACCTTTGAACTTAAGTGCTGTAGGAGACTTTTAAGAATCTTACAAGAAAAGCTAATGAGTGGACTTTTGATCAAATCAAAGCTGAACTTTCATTTGAAGCACAAACGAGCAGATTGGGTCTTTTCATAATATGCACGGAATTAGACGGCATCAATGTGGTGGAAGGACCACAATTCTTGGAAAAGTTGAAGGTAAAAGAGGTAGAAACAGACCAGCAGCAAGACTGAGCTCATCAGTCATCACAAAAATGAACGTCTGTGGGAAGTACTTTACCTAATGTACTTGTACTTAATTTTCTAGGACACTATATGCAAAACAGCACAGTGCAAAATTTGTCTTGAAGAATTAGAGAATTCAGCCCTTTCTGAATAGAAAGACACAAAACAAACAGCTGCCAGGCCCACAATGGAACCGAAGCTCTTATTCTACCAGAATACCTTGGTACATGAGACCCAGGGGCAAACGACCTGCTGGACTAGAACAGGAAATGAGCAACATCGTGTTTATTATTGATCAAAAATTACTGGTGCAACACCATAAGGTGCGATCTATTAAAAAACTAATTTCCACTGTTATATGCTGAGTAATGATATAGTGATTAAACCCTATCAAATAACCACGCATGCTTCCAAACACACTTAAAATGCTGTAGGTTGCTAGAAACAGCGCTGACTATTGTGTGTAATTGATGATGTCCGGACGTTGACCATCATCATCATCACAGAGCTGTTAGAAACTCAGGTCTGATTACTGCTCTCTCTGTGTGATGAGATCGGGATTAGTGATCCCCAACTGGGGAGAAAATTGGCTTTGTCACACCTTTCTACCTTCTAATGCTTTTGGGACCGCAGCTCAGAATATCAAAGCGGCTCAGCCAACAGGGCGCCTCTTGTGGGAAGGCTGAGATGAGGATAGAAAAAGGGCGAGATTGAAGACCAAAAACCTGGACGCAATCCATACACACCAGTCTCAGATAACACAAACTCACTGCAAAGTCCGGTGTATCCTGATGGGTTTTTAATTAAAGCCAGCCATACATTGGGAATAATTTGCAGAAAATGCAAATGTAAGTTCACTCATAATTAATAAATAGATAAATA
>JAACJT020000105.1:12786638-12796890 GCA_009936485.2 Gymnarchus niloticus | reverse complement strand
AAAGCCAGCCATACATTGGGAATAATTTGCAGAAAATGCAAATGTAAGTTCACTCATAATTAATAAATAGATAAATAAATAAATAAATAAATATAAAGAATGTACCGCCAGCACAAATGGGGGGGATCGTATCATTAGCAAAATCAAAGGGTTATAAATAAAGGAAGACAAACTAGAAGCAGGCAATTTAGAATGATCAGTTATACCGCTGCATTTGTGCTAACTTTATTAAACTTAAGAAGCCCTATATTAATTGGATAAACAGCAATACTGCAGTTTATTCATATAAGCCTATAATGCCTAGTTGCCAGAACACATTCATTTGTCTGTTCCTCTCACTCCTTACTGCCTTAAATACTGGACTTTTAAAATGCAGCTCGACTGATTGTTATTTGTACTTATTTATTGCAGAGTTGGCGATGCAGCCTTCCTTTGAGAACTCCGATTTTCTCCCGTGGTCCAAAGACTTGTTCAGTTGAATGGGTATCTCCAAGTAAGCTCAGCATCAGAGCGTGTCGACTGCCCCTACACTTTCACCCAACCTAAATCCTCCACCGCTGCTGACACATACCCAGTCAACCTTCCCCACTCCCATATTTTCAAGAAGACAGAGTACCAACTCCAGTGTCAACTCTCAGCAGACATACCGAAGAGAGGCACTAAAACAGACGACATTTTAGGAGAACAAAGCAGAAACTCAGCAAGAAAAGAGATCAAACGGAGTGCTGAATCACTGAACTACTTACAGTTACACATCGTATCTGAAACGTTTTGGGAATGCTTAGAGTGACATGCAATGGCCCAGGAACAAATAAAAATGTAGGTCAGTGCATTCTACATAAAGATTTAAAAAAACTACTGAATGACAAAAGTCAACCAGACAAGACACATATTAAGTCGATTCAAGCTTGTTTTTTCTGAAACCAATAGGAAATCCGCCCTCGTTATAAAACCTGACTTCACCTGTTCGCATTTTGACATCTCTTGACCTTTAGTGATCCAATCCCCAGTACTGGCAGACTTACCACAAGGGCCCGGCTGCTTGATGGGGATGTGGGCCTTGGTCTGGCACTCGGCTCGACGACGCTCGCAGTCATTGGCGTAGGTGTGGCCGTCCTTGCCGCAAAGCGGTTTGTACGACCCGTCGCAGTGGATGGGCTCACAGGAGCAGTGAGGACCGAGCCGATCCAGCATGCACACGCTGTTGAACTTGCAGTCCTCCTTGCAGTTCTCTGTCAGGATGCAAGGATGCGGTTACAAAACACACGGCAAACCCAGTAAAACATTTAAAACTTACACTAAATGGTTACACTAAATGGACAAAAGTACCGGGCCACCAGTTAATAGGGAGGGTTCACATACCTTTAGACTTAGGTAATTAAGCCATACTCATTGCTACGGCAGGTGTATAATTAAACACACAGCCGTGCAATCTCTAGCAACAAACACTAGTGTGATCCATTCTCCCACCAAAGAGATTAGTGACTTTCAATGTGGCACCATCATAAGATGCCACCTTCCCAACAAGTCAGTATTAAAGTTCTGCCTTGATTAACTGCAACTGTAGTGACTGTGATGTGGAAACTTCTATAAACAGCAAGAGCTCAGTTGTGATGTCGTGGGCCACACAAACAGAAAGGGACCTGATGACCCAACATCAATACCCAACCTCACTGATGCTGTTATGTCTGAATGGCAGCAAATCCCACCAATGATATTCAAACATCTAGCGTGAAGCCTCTCTCAAAGAGTAGAAGCAGAAGAGGACCGACTTCTTATTTATACCCTTGGTTTTGGAATGAGAGATTGCACAGGCTGGTGTCCCAATACTTTTGTCCATATAGTGCATACTGGCATGCAAAGATCAAAATGTATCTATTGGAATATGACGAGAGACTAGGGTCAAGTCCAATCAAGGGCCCAGGATGGCTTTATAAAACATCATAATGAACTATAACTACAGCTAGGGTATACAATGGCCAGTGGAACACAATTAGAAAATGTCTACAGACTGGGATAGAGTTTAAGTGGGAAGGCTTTGCATTATTTACCCCAGAACAGTACTATTTACCCAGTGCCATTCAAACAGCCCCTGAAAAATGTCATCAAATGTGACACAACAAAGGATCGGGTTCTTCTACACTGTCAGCCATAAGGTGCTTAATATGAGATGGGGTGATTAGGATCGCATTGTGGACCTGGATTTAAGGCCAACAACATTTCAAGTACAAATCTTAGCCAAGCCAATTGCTATCATACTCTTGAGTAAAGTAGTAAATTTTAAATAGCTGGTATTAAATGGCCATCCATAAAAATCATTATAATCATCAGCTTAGCAAATAACCATTGATTTGCTGATTTTGGTACCATACCACAGCACATGGCTCCGTTTATTATAGGCTTTTGAATAGAGACAGTGCATGATCTGGTAGTAATTTGACAAATGAGGCTTCAAACCTTGTAGTGGTTGGGAGTATCCCAAGCTACCAGTCAATGCTGGCACTACGTAAGGCTTCAAAACCCATGGTGGGTGGGAGTATCTTGAACTACCAATCAATGCTGGAGCTACACGAGGCTTCAAAACCCGTGGTGGGTGGGAGGGTCCCAAACTACCAATCGATGCTGACTGGATACTCAGACTCATTTATTCCATCACTAGGATCGCGTCTTTCCAGTTAGGTATGCAGCAACATATCATTTCACATGTTAAAATTTTATTCTCCAGGAGTTACACTGGTGTATTTTTACTATACATTTGCTTACCAAACCACGTCATTATCGTAGATGCATACATGTACATCTCTTGGTTTCACACTCACAGTATGGTGATATTTTTAACTCAGTAGATCCAGTTATAAATCTACTTCCTGTCACTTTTCTGTTCCGTTTCCCAGACTTTTTCAGCCTCCCCAAAGCTTACTTACCCAACATCCTCAGCTCTTCCAGCTTCTCAGTCTGAAACACTGTCCTCCATTCAGTATCCTGCACTTTCCAAACTTTGGTCTATTTAATCAGACTAATTATATAATTTGCAGAGTAGAATGACGCCATCACAAACCCCACCCTAAAGCAGTTCACACATTGCACGTGTCATTTGGAGAGGATGAGCTGATGAGCGTGGGCTGACTCACCATGCTTCAAGCATCGTCCACCGTGAACCTTCTTGAGGAACACACCCTTCACCTGGCCTGCTAGCCGCATGGCGCACTCGCTGTCGTATGTCTGCCCGTCACTGGCGCACAGAGGGGTGGCATCGGGGCGGCACAACGTCTCAGCCGGCCGGGCGCGTGGTCTAACCCCGCATGTCGAGTTAACGCTGGTCTGATTGTTTTTACAGGGATCTGAAGCAGGGAGCAGCAAAAAGTGGAAATATAGATCTATAAAATGACAATTAATACACGTCAACATGAACAGTACTTAAAACAGAGTACGATTTAGCACATACTTACTCATGTGAGAACTGTTGATTAAGCATTGTTTTAATGACTAGCTGCATTCCATAATTAAGGTATGTGCTATAATGGGGACATGGGTTTAAATCCCACTGTGGTGTAGTGGTTATCTACGAGGCCCACAAATCGGCTCACGTTACACCATATCACTCAGACTGCTGTGTTCATCTTCGGGTGGCTATACTGTCAGCTAGGGCGGTGGGTAACACTGAGCAAACAGCAAACTTCCCAAAGCCCATTGCATCACTTGATGAAGCCTGGAGAGTGACAAAATTATGGGATGCCGACAATACGCATATCTGAGGATGGGCATGCGAACGTTCATTGCTTTCAGAGCTAATGTGGGCATCGTGTGCTGAGAAGTCAACCTCTGATGGAACTGCCTGGACATCCCGAACGTTAAAAGGATGGAAAAAAAATAAGGTCCTAAGAAAGCCGGATTTGGAACATTACATGTCAATACCCGGAGAACACAGAAGAATTCATCTGCAGTGGTGCATTAAATGCCAGCTAAGCTTCAAGTGATTCACTCTCAATTCCCATGGGCGGCGAAAATGCATGTAGTTAGGTTTTGGTAGGAACATTCTTCTAACGTTTAAAGCTCTGTCCAGCTCAGTGGGAGCAGCAGGATGTTGGCCACACGCAGACACAAAAGTGGAGCAGCACCACCTACCCCACCTACTTATGAGACATGATTACAAGCAGCAGTTAACGGGCAAAAAAATAATTCCCGATAAAGTCTATGAGCTATGCCCAACATGGCATGGTACATTAGCTTCCTGCTAAATTCAAATTACATGTAAGTTAGAAGCTATTTGGGCTACGTTTACATTTGCATTTCTATTGTCAAATTGAAGACAAATTATGCTCGGCGAAAACAAAACTAATTGAGGCAATCCCTATGTAATGCTTGGAAATGAGTCCACTCCCTCAAGTTTTTGTGTTGATTTGGGCAAATTCCAGCATGGCAATAAGCGTGTTGTTTACTCGCAGTAAATGCAAGGTACGCATTCCTCACAGCCCCATCTAGGTATAACGACCCCTCATGACAAGTTAGATGGGGTGCTTCACACTGAAGTGGGAGTATTCCCGTCTGGTACAATTATCGGGTTATTTTGTAGTGACATTTCTGTTGTATTGATAATGCTTGTACACGTTATAGAGGTTGTTTTCCATGTTCCCATCTGCGTGATCAATATCTTATTCCATCCATCCATTTTCTACAACCCCTGTTTCAGCTCAGAATCACTGCGAGCCAGAATCCTATCCCAGAAAAGGCGGGGCACAGATTGGATGCGATTCCAGTCCGTTGCCTCGGCGCACACTGACGTGTAAAACCACACACTAAGGCCAGATTAGCCACCGCCATGTTTTTGGACTGCCGGGGGAAACCAAAAGCTGCACAAACACAGAGAGAGCATGTAAGCTCCACAGCGGTGTGTGTTGAACATGTCGGATACTGGAATACCGCCATCTCAATGTACATTGGATACAAGAAAACGTATCATAGGAAAACGTAAATAGAAATATAACATTTGTAAAACATGAAAAGGGGTCCTTATTACGGGGTACTGTTAGAATATCTCTCGTTAGAATTTTGCTAAATACAAGAAAAAAAGACTTACAGGAAGCATGTTTGAATGTAATTTTAAGACAACGAAAAACAAAGTTTATAAATTGGTTTTATAAAACAACAGTAAAAAAAAAGAACCATCCAAGAACTTTTCAGCCAAAAAGCAAACGGTAATTAAATACGAAATTGGTGTCTCACTGAAAAGAATTAATTGGAAGAGGAACTGAGAATTTTTTAAAAGGTTTTAAGAAAGGATGGATTGATTAGAGCAAAACTGGCCCGTAATGAAAAGGATGTGGTTAACTGGAGCTGAAAGAGGTGATGGGGGCTTGCCCAGACTGCTCCTCTCCATCAAAAACAGGACGGAGTCCACTGAACAGCCACAGCATCAGCTACCATTCATTTCCCTGTATCCTTTCTGAAATGCCTTCAGGAAATGGCCAGCACGCCCCGCACTGCTCACAAAGATTTAGAGCAGCATTCTTCCAGTATCTGTCCCTCTCAGGGGAATCCTGCGCATAACGATTTCATCCTGTCTTATCACTCGGGTCACCTTCGTCGTCAGGAAGTCAACTCCCGCTCCATGGCTTTGGGAGTAGTGCCCCCAAGGCGTGTCATAGCGCGTCCTCAGAAAGCAGCCATAGTAGGCCACCCGTGAGGCGAGAAATAGCACGTGCAGGGAAGTTTCCCAAGGAGGGGAAGAGAAAGAGGATGCCGGGTGAACAAGCAGGACAAAGGCTGGTAAACATTAAAAATGCCAAAATTGGAAAAAAAGGTCAGGGATAATAAATGCTTCCTTGTTTCAGATCTCAAAATGATTGGGATACCTGATGTCAGGGGGTTACCCATAACTGACAAGTAGACAAGCTCTCAAAAGGGGAAATTAATTTTGAAAATATATTCATAATTTAAAAAGTGACACTATTTGAAAAGCCGCAGGAAAGAAAGCTAAATGCTAAGAAACTAAATTAAAAACTTCCTTCGGTGCTCATAATCAGCACGGGGAAAACGCTGTTAAAGTGAACATTTATTAGAGACGCTATCATGTAGCTTCAACATTTATTCTGCTCGCTACGAAAGTCTAGCAAGTAAAATGCTTCAGTGATTACATTTAAATATTAACTCTTTACAGAGATAGGTATATAGAGATGAATGTTCTTGCCAGAATTCAATACTGAACCATGTACAGTAATTTTCTTTTTTCCCCAACCGAGGAACGAACGGAAACTTCATCTGATTTGTTGTCAATTCAGCAAACTAATCGAGGTAGTCGCATTGCGTATTTATGGATAGCTGCAATTACAATTTTTCTTAGGTAGTCATTTTTAGTCAAAATCGCCCTCCCTTCAGTATCTTGAAGTTCCCATCACTAATAATTCAGCCTGAAATTCCACGTGCGTTCTAAGCAAACCACAGGTGAGGTAAGGCCAATTTTAAAGGACTGGACGTACAAGGATGTATCAAATCTGTACATAAATGCCTCAACTAAAACATAACGAACATAGGAACAGAAACAACACCAACTGCACAAGCAAATTTAAATATAACTTTAGATTATCCACGGGTGACAATTCAATGAGTCGCACTGTTGCAGTTTACAGTCCTTCCCCCGCTCAGAGTGTGTGGAGTCCGCACGTTCGCCCTCTCACACATGGAGATCCTGCCCCTGCTATGATTTCCTCCCACCATCTAAACACATGCAGTTAATGTCTAACTGCCGTCTCCAAATTGCCCATGATGTGCCATTGAGCGTACGCGTGTGTTCACTGTGACGGACTGACACATTATCCTATCATCTGCCAACGGTGTAACCACTACAGTGTGGGCGGGAGCCTGGAGTCTATTCCAGGACGCTCAGGGTAAAAGGAGGAGGAGAACGTGGATAGGATGCCAGTCTACCACAGGGCACACAGTCTTACAGCATGACTAATTTAAAGCCAGAGCACCAAAAAAAAAAAAAAAAAAAAACAACACCCTACACGAACATGAACAATGCAAAGAAATTGCTGGGGAAAGCAAACGATCGCCTAACCTCAGAGGTGTGAGACTGCACGACTAGCCTGTGTGCTGTCAGATAAAGCTACCCAGACCCACATATATACACCCCAGCAATCGGCATAAACTCAATACGATCAAATTGATAAATACTAGAGGATGCAAAAAGAAGAACATTTAAAAACCTTATATAACCTTCAGAAAAAATAAAAAATAAATAACAGAGGCAAGCCCATTTCATGATTTTCACTTTAAGATGAGCTACCTTCAGCAATGCGAAAACGTCGATGTACTAAATGACCCTGCTGGTTGACGGAAATGACAAATAATGAGTGCAGGTGAGCCTGGTGACTGATGTGGGTTGTGGGTAAGTGTCTCAGCTAACGAGCTGAGAGCGCCGACTCGTAAATGGAATAAAAACACCATTATGTTAATACGGAAAGCGGGAATTACCTCAGAGTCTCACTGCTCATAAGGTATAACTAGCAGAGCATTTCAAGGAATAAGCGTTGGATATATTACTATCCCTGTACCGTCTTGTTTGGGTAATTTAAATATACTAACAAACACAATAACACACGCACGGATAGTGTGATCTAAGGATACAGCAAACAGACAATAGGAAAATGGACTCACCGCAGGGACCCCGGTGTTGCTTACGGATGTTCCTCTGGGTGGCACAGGCCTGTTTATTCAGCATGCACTCGCTGGGGTAGTCCTTGCCGTCGCTGCCACAGACGACCTGCTCTGGCTGCGCGTCACAGGACAGCGGGCACATGCACTTGGCCGACTGCCCATCCGAGGACTGAACACACGTGCTGCCATAGCTGCAGGTGACCATGCTGCAGGGATCTTTATGGCCTGAAAAAGGACGTCAATGCCATTGACCAAGTGAGCCATGTGATCCGTCCTTGAACACTAAATAAAGAGCAGGTCTTTCGGTTACGGAAACGGCTTGAAAACTACAACTTTCTGATGGTTCTCAGTGGGATCGCACGGCCTATCTGTTGTCATTCCGTCGCACAGAACAGATCACTCGGCCTCACTGGGGCCAGGCCTTGCCCCAGTTTAAATTCGTTCTTCTTTATCATCTGCTGTTCTAAAAAATATCATTTGCACCCTGCAACTAGTAGCATGAATATAAACACACTTGGCGTGCTGTGGTCCATGGAGTCGCGAAGAGTCGGACACGACCGCGTGACTAAACAACGACAAAACACACTACATTTCTAACACTGATATCTGGTTTTGTTATTGTCAACAACAGGAACAAATGCCCAATAAACCTGAAATTGCATACAGGGTGGCATGGTGACTCAGTAGGTAGCACTACTGCCCAACACCTCCAGGGCTGGGGGATCGAGTTCCACCAGCACTCTGTTGTACGTTCTCCTTCTCAGGTCTCCTCCCGAAGACACGTGCTTAGCCTAACTGGTGTCTCGAAATTGCCCGCAATGTATGATTTGGTACACATGTATGCGAGCCCTGCAATGGACTCGTCTGCCCCATGCTGTCTGGAATAGACTCCAGGCCACCTGTGACCCTGACCAGGATAAGTGGTGAGGCGACGGATGGATGGATGAAATTGCAGGCCAGATCAGACTGAACAAGTATACGTAATACAGGCTACATGCCGGACTTCAAAAATAGGGTTTTTTTTTTCCTTCCAATCCAACATCGAAACATTGTGACATTGCAGTGCGTTAAACATCCACCAGTGAAAACGGAGAGGTTCATTCTTAAGCTCTCAGTGTCGCTTGTGATAAATATTCCTCTTTAGCATCTCTAAAGTGAATAAATAAAAAAAAAAAAAAAAAAATCACATTTAACCTGTTCTAAAACAATGACGGCTGAAACCAAGCTAGACAGCCAGCTAACCAACACAGTGAACAGCACCAACGGCCTCTGGAAAATGAGACGATAATGACGCAGCTGCCAGCACAGAGGCGGTGAAACTTTCTGAAGAGCTGTCCGTTCGCCTTCAGACACAATGAGTTTCACGCCTCTCGGATGTAGCAGGGAACAGCTGGAGGCTGCCTGACAGTCCTTATAAGGAGCGAGATGACTTTCATTTGAACTCCACCCTTCAAACCCAACCCTTGTTAATCTGTCTCAAAAGTCCCAACACATATTGGCATTCCTCCCAGACACAGAGCGGGCAGCCGGAGCTACCGTGTGAGACAGACACTGTCCCCCTGTTTCCGTCTTCATTTGCACACTACGCGGCTCTTGAATTAAATGTTTAGCCAGGTAATTTAATGGCGGGGAGAGAACTGACAACCAGCAACATATTAAAAGACAGGCGTGCTCAGCTCACGAGCGACTGGAAAGGTTCTTATGTAGGCAGAAGGAGAAGCAGGCACAGAGGCTCTGCATCCCCCTGGAAATAACACCGCGAGGAAGCAGACGGGATGAAGTGCTTAAACAGAACATGCCGTGCTAACAGGGTGATCAGCAAAGAGGTGAGGAGATGGAGTATCCAGAGTGAAGTACAGCCTTCTCCCCTCACAAATGGGGCTTTCCATCCCCCAGCCACGGCCCCGTCAATGTTCACCATCCCCCCTAGTCACCGTTAAGGCACCCTTAATTGCCACTTCAAACTTTCTTTCATGCATTTTGGAAAGTCTCGAAAGCAGTCTCCAGCTCGCTCTTTCACATAGCACATTCATTTTGAGGCACTTCATTTGAAGGAGAGAGAAAAGAAAAAAAAAAAAAAAATTAGCACCGATGACAACAGAATTTGTTTGGAGAGCAATGAAACAGTCCATCACGGAGCACGCCACAACTGTGAAATCAATAGCATTATTGCACCCTATAAACGACTAACACAGAATGTACTGAATAGAGGGTCCAGTATCTGACACTTGTTTACACAGCCTTTAATTTATTTTTTTTTAACCTATTATCATTTTCTACAATGCAATGCAGTATCCATGAGAGGACTTTTTTTTTTTTTAATATGGCTATCAGCTACTATAAAATTTACTATAGTGTGCTGTAGGTATGACTCCTACAATTACTGTACAAGAAATGAGGCTTCAAAACCCATGGTGGGTGGGAGTATCCTGAACTAAACAATCAATGCTGGCACTTAAATGAGGCTTCAAAACCCATGGTGGGTGGGAGTATCCTGAACTAAATCAATGCTGGCACTTAAATGAGGCTTCAAAACCCATGGTGGGTGGGAGTATCCTGAACTAAACAATCAATGCTGGCACTTAAATGAGGCTTC
>JAACJT020000105.1:12750944-12778112 GCA_009936485.2 Gymnarchus niloticus | reverse complement strand
AATCGAGGCAGGAATTAGCATGACTATAGGAACAGCCTACCGCCTAAGGTGGACAGGGGTTCCATTCGTGACAAAAAGATGACAGTAAGAGCTAAAAAAAAAAAAAAAAAACTGGAGCTAATCACCTTTGGCTTAAGCCCTGTAGGCCCAGCCCTGGTTCCGCCCATGGCGTGGAGTTAGCATGTTTTCCCTGTGTTTGCATGAGATCCCTCTGGGTACGCTCTCTGTAGATTTACATTTAGATGTGCGTGCCAGTGTGTATCCTGCATAGGATTGAGAGCCTGTCCTTGTGCATTATGGCTCCTAGGACAGGCTCCAGGATTACCATGACCCTGTTTTGGGTAAGCGGTAAAGGACAGACAGAAATGTTCAATGGCCGTTTTCATTAAAGCGCTATTAATCTGTCTGCTGTTCATTAAATTCTCTCCAGCAACTCTCAGTTTTGGACAGTCCAGCATGAACTTCATTACTTGTGCTAAAGACACTCACAGACCTTAAACAACTGAATGGCCTAAGTGAATTACAAGAACCCGGAAAACCTTCAGGACTACTGTCCAGGGATGACACCTGAGCACTCTGAATGCATTTACTGGCAACACAAACCACAGGAGATTACATGAATAGTAATAATTAAAATAATGTACATTACTGTAAATAAATCTTTGACAGTAATTTAAAACAAATTGAGGGAATATTAAACAAGCCTGTATAACAGAAAAGAGGTCACCAATTCAGGCAGTGTACTGGAACACAGCATGATGCCACATTTGTCGGTCTTCATCTCCACCACGAACGCAACCATAAAGTCCCTGAAAGTGTGACAACCAGCCTGGGCATATAATTCACCACTGCTCAGTAGCCATGGAGCATACAGTTCAGATGCTCCTCCATTCCCAGTTGTCTCTGGATTAGTGCCCCTTTCCCAGCCTGGCATCCCTACTACCTTCTGGCCATCATGCCCTCGCCTCACTGCTGTATCTTCACTTACAGGAAGGCTATCAAAAATGTGCAGTTCTCCCACGGAGCTTCTATGAACCGACTGTGGCTTTCTGGCATAGCTTTGTGTTCTTCGCTGATGTTTCTATCTGTTGCTCTCGTGTCTACATTCGGTCACCAGATGCTCTTTCCTTCTCCTCATCATCAGAACGTCCAACTACCCATTTTCCATTCCCGCTTGACACAGGGACACTATAAGCCTGGACCCAATCCCAGGAAACACAAGGTACAACAGAGGGGAAGTCTCAAACAGGATCCCAGTCTATCGCATGATACACACCATGAGACGCTATTGGAAATTTAAAGACACAAATTCATTTGATCATGAAATGAAACTAGAGCAGTCAAAGAATTGCTGCTGTCACACCAGGAGAATCAAGCTAGGGGGTGGGATACCCCCGCAACACATTTTTAATTACTGCTCAGATTTTAAAAAGATTAAACAGACCCTCCTCATCATCTCCAAGTCATTGTTTAACAAAAAGGACAAATTTAATTGCCGTCTATCTGCTAAACTCTGAACTGAGCAGTAAGACACAGATTCTGTAAAAATTACGTCAAAACCCCTTTACGACCAAACCAGCATCCAAAAGGTTTGCTATGACCAAGCCATCACTTGGAAACCATATACAACAAAAATCACAGCATGGCCCGTAGTAACTGATAATTCACTGTTTAAATGTTTAACACACACACACACAAAGCAACATTCATTGTTCTTCTGATACTGAAGCTGCCTCTGGTCATCCACTTGCCCACAATCCATTTAACAAACACACACACACACACACACACACACACACACACGTCCACATAAGGGTATAGAATAACTCCCCAGTGAGGTAAAGAGCTAAGCACACCCTGGCCACCTCACCACTTCAATCAATACATCCTGCTGCCTGGATCAATAACACTGTAAATCACATCATTTTCTTTCTTTCTCTCCTCCTGCGGCCATCCCGGGTAGAGAAGGCGCTTCTCAGAATAAACTCCATTAAAACCCATTGAGTAATTCAACAAGCGCACTCGTATTAACTGCTGTTGTATAATGTGTGTGTTTTTTTTTTTTGGCCATTCCTCACACTACTTCCTCAGTGGTGAATGTACCATATCGCCGTTTTTTTTTTTTTTTTCCCACGCTGCTGCCAACCTGCCCGCCCATCAAAATGTCTGTCAGCTAGTGATGACAAAAACAGCTTTCAATGCAGCATAGCTCCACTTGAGGTAGTTCACAGATGTACCGTATGTACCAATAAACCCGAAATACATATTTAAGCATATCTCACTATTAAGTCAGGTGTCTGTCGTTGCGTGATGCATTAATCACCATCAACACAGAGTAGTGTGTGAAGAAGATTTCTCCACTCTGTAGTTTCCTCTTGGTGGTGCACACCGCATTTTTTTTTACCAGGTAAATGACAGCTTCTCAGGGATAGTTTAGATGGAGTGTGATTAAGCTTCTCCTGGGGTTTCCACAGTTCAGACACCATTCTCCCCATAGGCCTTAAACCTCTCAGCACACTCCCACAGCTAAGGGAATGACATGTGGGTTTAGACACAGGACTCAGTGTCACGGAGGCATGATTATTCTCTCTCTCACACACACAATCTCTCGTCACAAAACCTTACCATCATCTTGCTTCGATCTACCACAATCCAGTGGTGTTTTATTTTTATGTCCATAAACAAGACGTACTGTACTTCTTATCAATTCTCCCAGAACTACTCAGCCCTCATTATTACTTCAAATTTGAAAGAGACTTTCAAGGTAATTAAAAGTACCGTAATTAAATGAAACCTACCCAAGCATGCTAACCTTTATGAGTAAAACGTCGAATCCATTCCTAAGCACTCAGCAGTCCTATTCAACGAGAGTCTGTCCATTAGAGCATACTGAAGGAATTCTTCAAGAATAAGAATTACCGTACAGCAAGACAAAATTGAAATGTAATCTTTTGTCCAAAACACGTGTAGTCAGCAAAAGAATTGGAATTTAATTTTGAAACTCAGTGGCACATGAGAATGGAAAAAGACAATGAAATAAAAGGCTAAGAGAAATAAAATGAAGTAATAATGCAAAACAGCAAATAAATAAATGGATTACTGGTCTGACTCCTGTCCCACTGTGTGTGTGTGGGCGTGTAGTTTCACGTGCTTTTCTTGCATCGTTGTAGCCTTGATCTACATACTCCAGTTCCCTCCTACAGTCTAGAGATGGGAGGTACGCGTCCTCACATGCCACCTATTTGCCGCGTCTGCTCTGTGCCGAGCCACAGGCTTGCTACAACCCTACACCGGATAAGCAAGTGGACACAAGAAGTCTGGCAGGAGCCTTACAGGCAAAGAAATGAAAGAAATAAGCAGCATGTACCGGGCCAACAGGTTCACTGATACAGAAACAAGGGTGTCATTTCAAGCCAGCATGAAGTTGAATTTTTTTTTCACCGTTTCACAAGTATGAACTGTTAGCTTTGGATCTGGGTGACGGCAGAAGATATTAGTGTGGACGTAATGTCACAGCACAATGACGTATTGAAAAAACTCACGTGTGCATAAAAATCTACGCAAGGAATAATTTACTTCTCTCTCTGTGCTTGTGGCAAAGCAGGTTTAGTAAAACCAAACGAACGTGAAAAGCATTCAGATCCTGCAATGCCACCTGCAAAATATTAAATATATTGCTTCTGTTCCGTGATCCAAATCCAAATCCTATTGCATTGCTTGATAAAAAGTGTCACACTTGTTGCTTTTTAAACAGTTCGGTTCAGTTAACACACATGTGGAGAGAAACAAAAACAAGACAAAGTAAGGTAATAATTGCATATATGAAAAGTGAGTGTCATGGCTACGTATTTAACACCATTGACCTCTCATTACCAGAGTATGAACGTTCCCCTGGTCGCTGAGGTTGGCTTCAGCTAGTCCAGTCTCCTCCTGCAACCCCAGAATATGCAGTCGTGTGACTTGATGTCTCTAAATTCCCCATAATGTGTGTGTCTGTGTGTGCGTGTGGCCTGTGATGAGCTGGCATCCTCTCCTGAGTGTCCCCTGCCTCAGGATTGGTGCCCTTTTCCCATCCCGGCACCCCTACCACCTTCTGGCCATCCTCTCCCGAGTGTCCCCCGCATCGTGTCCGACGCTAGCCCATCTCCGCGCTCGCATAAAACACATTCGACAATTTAGGAGGCAACGATCTGCATAAACCAAGTCTTTGGCCCGCAGGTCGAAACTCCATTCCCCACATGAAAGTCACGCACAGATGAGGAGAACATGCAGACTTGGCTGGGTCACAATCCAATTAACAGTCCTGGAAATGGGAGGCCACACACTATCCACCGAGCCACATCGCTGCATACTGTGAAAGATTAATTACAGAAAAATAAATGCCCTTACAATCGGTTCAAGAAAAAAATAAACAAAACTGTACTTCAAAGCCATGACTATGTTGGTAGCACTCAAACCACATACATTATGCTCACCTTGGCCATTCGGTGAAACCTTTTGCCAGGTGATAAAAACTGCAGTTGCAGTACAGCTTCATAATCTAATTAATCACATGCGAAACAAAATCACCGATGATTCATCCCTCCAAACATCAACCTTTTGCCGATGCTTTTCAGTACTTTCACCGAGTTACCCCCATTCATTCAACACACTGGCAAGAATTTAAGGTTTTGGGGAACAAACTATATGATTACAGTTACCATCCTTCGATGAACATAATGTAGTTTCAGCTGAGCACATGAACCTCTCAGGCATGACATAAACAACGCTGGTAACGGTATTACGATTGACAGAGCCAGAAATGACAAGGAAGCCACAGTGTAAAGTCAACCTGCCACCTTTGCACTTCTGCAAAACCCTCAGCCTACTTCACGATATGCTGTGATTGATGTGAAGCCGTTAAACAGCCGGCGATTTGGGCTTCTGGAAAATAGGCCTATTGCAGGTGAAGTCATTAATTAGAGCGCTAAGCTGGGCTGTATGGAGGAGATTCTTAAGTCAGTCAATTCAGACCGACGTGACAAGCAGCTTAGGGACTTCTGAATGTCCTTCAAGATAAACACATTTAATATTAAAGAAAGCAGAGAAATGGACTCAGGGCATTCATGTGTTGGGTATTCATGTTTTTTTCTGACCTACAAAACACAATTCAAGATTTATTCATAGGCTTTTTTTTTTATATCACTGGTAGGGCTTTAGACCTGCTGAGATGTGGTTTTAATGTGCTGTACTCCTGTGGAGTCCCTTCAATGGGCTGTCTACTGCTGTGCTGCAGTCCACTCCACTTGTGCGGCATACGAAGGAGGTACTGTCAGGAGAAGATCTGTCAGGGCGTCGCAGGTGAACGCCAAGGCCAATTATAGTGAAACTCCATCCATCCATTCATCCATCCATCCATCCATTACAGGGTTGGAGAATATAAGAGCACGAGGCAGGGAAATACTAGAGGAAAGACACACAGAATCAAACACCAGTGCCATCCAAGGAAGGACAATTTGCCCAACGAACCAGAGTTCCTTGGGAAAACTGATGCAATACAGGGAGACCATGCAAATGAAGAAAATCATTATAATCGAGCATTGTACAGGTATGCAGCAGAAACAGCACTTTTTACCTGCGGCATAGATATATAATATCTACAATTAGAACAGTCATTTAACATTGTTTGAATCGAAAGCATGAAATGTGAATTTGGAAAGCCATTCCACCCATTCCAGAAAACACTACAAAACGCAAAATATCCATTCATCCATCCATCTTCCATAAAACATATGAAGCTACTGTAGCTGGCAGCCGCTCAGGGTCAGATCTGGTAGGAATTACTAATGGACATCAGGGGACATCTTGGATGGGATGCTAGTCCATTGTAGGGGGGTGCATGCACACAAACACACACAGAGACACATTTGTATTTCCAACCTTGAGGAGACCATCCATTCATTCCTATGGGCCTAACCCTAATCCTAATTAAGACAACCCTAACCTTCACCATAAGTCACACAACAAAATACAAGACTTTTGGCTCTTTTGGTTTTTTCCATCGCATTCATGGATTTTTATAAAATTGACTTTTCCCTTACGGGAACATGACAAATGTCCCCACATGGTAAAAATGTCATGTTTTTATTACCTCCTGGACATGTCCCCAAAACATAATATAAATATGGTGTGCACACACACACACACACACACACACACACACACACACACGTATGCTAATTCTCTAAACTTGTTTTTGGACCATGGGTGGAAGATCATGCACCACAGGGTGAACTACATCTAGAATGGGGACAGGATTCAAACCCGCAACCCTGACTGTATGAAGCAACAGGATCACACCAAGAATAAATGGCTTATTTTGAGTGACGTGGAGGACAAACTATCAGTGAGAAAGATGAAGCTATAACTCTCTTTTTGTCTGGTAACTATACGTAGAGGTTCAGGAGCAGCTGCAGTTAAGCACTGCCCTATCCCGGGGCTCACTTACCCCACGCAGGGAACAGATGGACTGCCGTACCACTCCAGCCGCATCACCATCCGACTCCCCCCCAAGCTAGAGCACCAGCACACTCCCGGCACTCCCACGGAGGGCCTGTGATTCCCTCCTCCTTCTTCCCTCCTGAAACCCCAGATTTTCAACATGTAGCCATTTAAAGGCAAAGCCTGGTTTGTAGCCAGTGCTAGCCCCTTTAAGATGGCCCCAAAGAGTAAGTGCCTGGGTTCTAATTAGCGGATACGCTCCTTGGGTACTGCCAATGCCCAGCGGCAGGAAGCGAAGGGGCTGCTTCCGCCACTCTCCCCTCCCCCCCGCGGCAAGCCGTTTGCTTGAAATGAGCCACAGGACGGTGATGAAATGAAGGGCAATCAGCAGCAACCTGGGACACCTGTGCGTTACACAACCTCGATTCTGTGGGAACTCCTTCAATCTCATGATAAAATGACAAAAGCAATCTTTCTACGACACAATTCTGTTTTGTTTTTTGGTAAGTCCCAAGTTCATTTGAAAAGGATTCAATTTCTATCATTTTTGGCACTGGAATCAAACCAGCACTGGCTTATACAGCATGCTACAGGTTCCAGACTAAGGGCTGAATTGTTCAGTCACTGCATTTTATCCTGCAGTCCCACCTCGCTACTGCCTGTCGTCACGACATTCCCGCCTGGCCCACCTAACGGCAGGCATTTTACAGCCAAAGACAATTGCAGTCGAGTACAGATTTGTTTAATTTATATTTCAAACCAGAAACAGTTTAAAAAAAATTAATCAATAAATGAATAATAATCCACATGCCCAATGTTAAGGCAACATGTCAGGGCAATGGAAAGTAAAAGAAGGCAATTAAATAAACAGTGACAAGCCTGTCAGGACGCTATAATGTGCAGATAACCAAATAGGGTATGTGGGCCGCACAGGAGATTGTTCTGAGCTCTCAGGATCAGACCCACTGTCCTCCTGTGCTTAAAGAAGGGGTCGTTGCCAATAAGTCCCCGCCCCCAAATGCCCATCAATAACGTAAAGTTAACCCCAATCAATCCAAGATTCAGTCACACTGCTGCCCATCCTGCCACTGAGCCTGGTGAGGTGCATGCAAGTGGGCTCAGGTTCTATGCAAGGGCCTGGCCTCACTTTCAGAGGGTCTTGCCGAAGAAAGAAAGGTCAGCATGAATTGTGCATGAGGTCCGGGGTGCAGGTTTCCATGGAGATGGACCAAGGGTTTACACCGGCACCAGCTGGGCCCCTTGTTGACTCTAAAGATCAGATGATGAATAGAAAATAAGATGCTCATTTTCTCTACTCTCTCCTACGGTTTTTCCCGAAAAATACACTCACAGTTTGAAGAAAGGCATGATGAAAATCACCACTCAGAAGAGGAGAATGCAAACATCAGAATATGCAGGACCAATGGACCTAAACTGCAACAAGAACCACTTCAAGAAAACATGAAATACTGTATATGAAAGATACGCATAGCCAGACACATGCATATGGACACCAAGGGCAGTGTCTAATTACCCTACTTCAGAATACGTCTTTGAACTGTGCAAGAGCTTCCATTCTTCTGAAACATCTTATGATACGAACCCTGACACATCTTCAGTGATGTTCCTGGGGTCGTCGGCAGTTTTGGATCTTTCAATATCAGACTCCCTCGCCCAGGTGACCCAGTCAGTGTTGATCAAACCCCAAGTTGTGTCCAGGTTGTGCTCTCCCCCACCGCTCTCCTGTCCGAATGCAGAGCTACCCCGAGGCTGCTTCGGCAGCCCTTGTGGCTCTCGTTACAACCCTCCTCTAGTTAGCCCAGTAGATGCCAAGGCGGGTGAGTGTCTTACAGAGGTACTGGCCAGTGAAGCCTCTGCAGCCTACTTCAATAGGCTCGCACTTCATTCTGCCACCCATTCTCCCTGCACTGCTCCTCCAGCTCTGCATATCTTGCTCTCTTCCTTTCACTGCCTTCTCGAATCCGATGATCCCTTGGAACAGTAAGCTCCAAAAGTATGGCGTGCTGGGAGCATCGGGAGAACAAGACTACGTCTGGCCCCCGCACTGTTGCTGCAATATCTTCTGAGAACTTGCCTGTCAAGATCAACTTTTGCTTCTCAGTCCAGTGCTGTGGCCAGTAGACCAGCAAAGGAGGAATTGGTGGGACTAGTTGCTGCTGATGGCTTCTCTCCTGCTTTAATGAAGGTGATGGCTTTGGCTCATGGCAATAGCCAGCATTGATTGGTAGATCGGGATACTGTCCCCCACCATGAGTGTTGAAGCCTCCTTTGTTCCATCACCACCCTACAGAGGCGTATGACTAAGTAGGAACAAAGGAGATGGTTTGTTGCATAAGGTGAAAGCTAATAAGGATTTATAGATGACAATGGACCAAGGAATTTTGCATTTGGTATGGAATAATAGCCAATTAATGAAAAATACAAAGTACTGTGCAGAAACCAACTGGAAGAACTGCCAAAATGCCAGATGGCAGGGTGGTAGAGGATGGACAGGCCCAGTGTGAATAAACGTATAGCCCCCACTACGAAATGTAAGTGCGATACTAGTAAGAATACTGATATCCAACACATAATTGGGGCAGTGAGTTAACCAGCTCTGGTGGAGAACGTCATTTTCTGCTGTACTGTACGGTCATTGATCGTCATATTGAAGAAATAGTCTCGACCTGGAACCAGCTATTTTTTGATTATCAAGATTATCTTCCATGATATGTGATAAAATTGACTCTGTATCCACACCACACTGACACACCGTAACTAGAAACGACGTGTGTATACGCACTGCAGTGTAACTTGAAGTGAGGCTGCAGGCGAATTACGCAGCTGTATTCCCTTGCTCTGCCTGATCTTTCCTTAACGTCAGGACAGCTACCTGCACGCTCCGTGGAACACGGGTGTCTCCAAAATAACATTACGTAGACTGAGCCCCCTTCAGTTACCATGAACTTTCAAGTTCCAGCAGATACAATGAAAACAGAAAGACAGAAAAGATGTGGTAATCAGCATTCTTCTGTGCAACAAAACTGAAAATTTTGTGTCTAGAATTACTGTACATTAGTTTGTCTCCACTCCAAAACACCTCCCACAACGGAGAGGAAATCACTCCTCAGATGAAGCCAGCTTTTAAGTTTGGATTCCAGACAGTTTGGTCTTTGCAGTTTCGTCAACTTCAGCTGTAGTTGCTGTTATAACAGCCTTTTGCTTGCTGTACTTTACCGTCTCAAAGCCGAGTCACTCAGGATTGCCGATCCTCCGTGGAGTGTAAAAAAAAATACATTTATCTTTCCTGCGTTCGCAAACACAGACTGGTGCTCAATTATCAGTGTGTATCACATATGCACATCGCGATTCTTACTGTGCCAATCTTAGCATCTGGGCAAGCGTGAGTTTGTGTGGGTGTAGGAGGAGTTATGAGCCGTTACATTTGGGAACTACATGAAAAAGTAATCATTTCATAGAGCGTTCCACAGTCACAGCTTGGCACAAAACCTCCATGCAAATCCTAAAGCAATAAAAGTACTTTTCTGGTATTTTGTTTCATGGTCAGAAATTTCCATTTTAATTCTGTTCCTAAAGAGCATTTTGCCTTCTCATTCACTAATGGGAACCTCAAAATTAAAAAAATAGCAAAACCTTAATTTTAAGGCAAATATGTGGACAAAGGAGACTTATGTAAAAGCCGAACACATCATGTTGCCAGACAACCAGAAATTTGCAGCGTATATGCCTTTGTGCTGGTGTTCAGAATGAGATTAGAAAAATATTGATAATTTGCCAAGCTCATAAATTCTACTCTTTACCAATCAATATAGTTCAGAGCAGAATTGCCAGGCCATAGGGTAGATTTTTTTTTTTTTTTAATTCATAGTTCAAAGTGAATATACTGTTTTTGAATATGCAAGACTTGGTCTGGCTATAAAATCATGAATTACACATAATGTCTGGAGGGAATTCACACTTTAAAAAATGCATGTAGGCTGTGCTTGAAAGTTTGCATTCATGTCAATGATGTGAAATGCAGAACTCTCATCCCTGTCAATTTTATATGGGTTGGGTGAAGAGGCTGTCTGTTAAGGTAGATCTCCAGATTGGATATGAGATTATAGCAGCAGCAGACTCAAGGCTCTGTGCGTCTTGGGGTGCCACTTCCTGTGCCACCAGGGGCTGGCGAACATATGGCAGCACTGAAACAGACTGCCGTTTCTGTGGGAGGAAGTCGCACCCCTTCCACTGCCACACTGATGAATACAGGAAGCAGATCACGCATACATGGGAATCAACCTCAGAGACTCCTTAAAAATGCTCCAAAAATAACAAATAATAGTCCGCCATTGTAACAGGCTTAAGGGAAAAACCCCAGGAAAATCTCTGCAGTGATTTACTAAGAAGAAAGCAAAAACAAATGGCAATGTGCATTCTCTGGTAGGGTAGCGATCGGCTAATGTGTACTGGTGTGGACATCAGCTGTATGACTTATGTGTAGCCCACGGAAAGTTCCAGCAATATCATAATCCATGTAGCAGATGGGCATTTTAAGGTTTTGGAGACCCCGATAGGTAACTCCAAAAATAAGCACAGCTCTTATCCCATAATATGTCTTTCTTCTACAGACATTTATATGACAGCATAAAACATCACGGTCTTAGTTTTAACTGTGCTAATTAGATAATATTTTAGAAGTTTCCTATTTCTCATGCATGTGAGGGGCAATAACGACACGACTGAAAGCCAAACTTTTTGGTTAATTAAGCCGCTTTCCAACAGATGTGCTCAAGAGCGGGGAAATCTAACTAAACATACCATGGAATGCAATTAGCCAAATCCCATCCTGAAAGACAAATGAACATAATTTTACAATTATAAAACCGAGTCGTGCACCTGAGGTGCATAGCTTGAGAGCGCATATTTCATATCTGGTCTACTGTCACACTGGAAAGCTCTGCTCCTCCATCCAGGATCACATCCGTTTTTTAGCTGGAAAAATTGTACCATTATTTTATAAGCACTGAACCGGCTGGCTTTCACAATTCAGCAAAAATCAGTTTCCACGTACAAATTAAAACAAGAAGAAAGAAAAACAAGAGGATATAAAGAGGGATGGATGAAAATAGAAGAAAGACAAAAATTAAAGTCTACTTGTGCACTTTAAATTTGGAAGCACTCCATACTCCATACATCATTTTTTAAGCAAAGAGGCTGTCAGAAGAAAAAATATATTTCAACATCTTTATGGCCTACAATACTAACAGCATATGTTCTCTCATTTGCTCTCATTAAGTGCCCATATCAAATGAAGACAAGCTCACCGTGGCACTCAGCTAAACCAAATTGGCTAGTTCTCTCTGGAGATCAGTCTTTCAAAGACAAGAGCTATATAAAGCTCCCTTTGCTGGAACATGGACAGTTTAACATTTTGCAAATGATCTAGTATACAGAATGACTTTAAATTGGATATCTCAGAAAATACACAGAAAATATGAGGATAGATACCCTTCACGTACAGAACCAAACCAGTCACCCATTTTAAAATAGGCTTTAAAAACAGCCTGATATCCCATAATCCTTAGCGAACAGAAATCCCATACTCATCAACGGCCCTATTTGCTTTTACATAAAGCAATAAAAAATAAAAGCTTCAAGGTCAAGAAGTCTTTCCATCTCCATATACATCATACGCTCTTTCTTCTATGCTGTAGACTCTTTTCCCAAAGGTGCCGGTCAGACCTTAAAGACCTCAGGTCTGTTCATAATTCTTGGGCCTTTAACCCTATGCAATCCTAGCACAAAGGAGCACTGAATCTGAGTGTTGGGGCCCGTAATCTAACTAGCAGATGATCTAAATGTGCCTAAAGGAGGTCCTACAGGGAGTACAGAAAGAAACCCTTTGGTTTTTGGTTTCTATCCCCTCTGTAGGAGCTGCTCCAGTTTGGAGAACAATTATGAGGTGGGAGATTCTGGCTATTTCTTTAATTGGTTCTTTCAAGTTGCTGCTTGCTCCAAATGAAAAATCTCTGGGTTCCTTACTAGAACTGTGAAAAATGGCCCAGAATATTAGAGCCCACACAACTGACTGGCTGGGGATCCTTGGGGTCAGCATTCCAAGGCCGCCTGAGGAGATGCGTCTGTGCCCAACTACTCACCAGGTGCTCACGATATTAGCCTGTTCCAACAACCATTACAAACACATTGTTCACGCAGCACACCAAATGTTTTGGTTTTTCTTCCCTTCCTGTCCTCAGTTTAAAATACGAATTTAATGAAAGGTGTTACTGTATATTTTGCCAGCCTCATCTCCTAAGGACACAACAGTGGCTTTCATTATGCAGATGAAGCTGATGTGGGGGACTTCTCCACAGCACACCAGTGTCTGCATACAAAACAGACTCTAACCAGTCTCTAATAATTAGACACTCCAAGGCTTTTCATTAAACCAGTAGTGCTTTGGCCTGTGTGCCATTCCCTCCTTCATTAGTGTCCACTAGGAGGTCTACATCACAGTAAAATGAGGCAACTCTGAGACAAACACATTCTTTCAAAGCAGGCCAGTAAAACTAAACAACAACGTCAATCATGATGTGTAGACACGGTTTCTGAAACTTTGAAATGATCGTGGCTGGATCCATTCATTTCCTGGCACTATTAAAAAATAGCGACGTTCCCAAATGCTAGGCCAGATGTGGATAACACTTCAATGGCAAAAGGAGTGTTTCTTTAAAGAAAACGTATTTCGACTTCAGGAGGTTAACAGCTGAACAGCGGCAGACTGGGTTACTCAGCACTTCGATACAATTATTGGAACCACCAGATGGTGTCTGTGAGCTCAGACACAAGGAGACCAAACACATATTGTGTAAGTGAAGTTTGAGAGGTGGCATTTTTGTTCCATGACAGCCTGCGGAAATAAAAGCTGTGTACTAGCTTGTAACAGATTTGCCCTTATTTATCAGGCCTGCAATAATCATCCCTAAAAGGACGGTAGAAAAACCCACAAAAAAAAAAAAAGACATGAATTGGGTGACATTGGAAAATCCGTTCAACCATTTTTCATAACAGCTTATCCGAACATTCATTTATTACCATCCCACCTGCATGCACGTTCTGAAACGTAAGTCAAATCGCCTGTCCAGCATACACTTCCCCCAAAACAACAAGGTGAACACTTATAAAAACAGAGAACAGGTTCAGATTGCCAAACAGACAGATGGAAGGACAACTGAATACAATCTGCATTCAAACATGATGTTTTTTTTTTTTTTTTTTTTTTTTTTTTTTTTATACAATCGGTGCAATGGTGGGCCAGTCGTTAACACTGCTTCCTCACACCTCCATGGCTGGAGGTTCAAATCCCACCTCAGATCTGTGTGTGGAGTCCGCATGTACTCTGGTTTCAACTCACAGTCCAATGAGATTTTGTAAGCTAACTGGAGCCGCTACATTGCACACGTACATCTGTGCCCACCGATATACTGGCTTCGTGTCTAGGGTTTACCTCAGCCGTGTGCCCATGCAACCCTGACCAGGACATGCGGTTAGGAGATGGATAGATGAGCTGTTTACAGCTAGGGAAGAAAGTTTTCCAGTTATTAAGAAGGAGGCTCAGTCTTCATCATGTGAGGGAAAAGAGTAAAAGACCCGATATGACTTTCCAAACCCCGTCTATCTGTTGTTCAAATATGTTTAACCTACCGCTCCTCATCCAATTAAAAGATCTCCCTAAATGGCTGACTGCAACCCTTAGGAGATAAATCAGTGTTCCACACAGTGACTTTTTCCAAAAAGATCCCGCGTATGAAGTTATGGACGTTAAACTGAGGTGAGTTGCCAAGGTGATCAACGAGCAGACGGCATCATAACACACGGCGATTTGTGTTCAGATAACGGTATCACCGTACTAAAAGGTTCTTTCAATACTCACACAGACACGTGATAAAGTCACCCAAGCCGAGACAAGCTCACGTATACTTGGAAACACGCACACGTGCATGACATTTGAAATCTATTGTGTTTGCTTACCGAGCATGAAGTCATCACTGTAACTCTGACTCCAGACAAAATTCAAAAACATACACAAAAGATCCTCCCCAACAGTTTAGAAAACGTCAGTTAAAGGTGGATCTTAGCTCGCTGAGGCATACCCACAATATATCATTTTGAAGATTTTTTTTTTAGGTTTACTATCATTTTGTGGTACTTGGACACGCTGTGAGACAAAAATAAATACACACTCACACATGCACAGCCAAACTTGTACAGACACGCAAACATACAATTTCAGGTTACTCATTTTTATGATAAAAATAATCACCATAATCTTGTTTCCCCTTTGTAAGAAATGGTCAACATGACAGAGAGATCTTTGTAAAAACAACTGGTCAAGCAATAACTAATTTCCGATTCACTAGTGAACATCTGAATGCAATGAAGGGCAGCATTTCCTAACTGGCTTGAGAAACTAGGACATATTATTCAATGCAATTGGGACTTGCCTGTTTCGTCAGTCTGGCTACTTGAGCGGAATCTCCTCACGAAGACTATAAAATATCAGCAGACACATTTTCCAAGTTTAGAATGCATTAACATCTACCATGAGCACCCACAATGATCCCTAAAGGGTCTACTAGTGGTATTAAGAGGTAAATCAATCTGAGCTGTCCATCATTACGTCGCCAGTTATGTGGTCTTGCTATAAACCATTTTAAGCAATATGTAGCAAGCTGTGTCTCACGCCATGACACCCCCAGCTTTATTCCCAGTGCCGGAGATGACTGAGTGCCTCACTACAGCTGACATTTCTCAGATATAACAGCCTGTAAGAGACTTTTTCCACAGTTAACCTGTAGTAACTGGTTAACATCAAACCTTAGCTTGCTAGGATCAATCTCCCACAGTTTCCACCTACCTACTGACATTTGTTTGGCAGCCTTCCATTTGGCTAGAGCATCTGGGGTGAATTACTTCAGTCATAACGACACTGGGCGCTGACTTTTTCTGTTACACACTGGGGAATTCTCGCTACAGAATGTCCAAACATGCTAAATTTGATTCTTCTCATTGAATTTATTAGCACTACTAACTTGATCTGGAGTCTTACATAAGAGTTACGCGTGGATGTTTACAATCGCTGTAAGCGTGAAAAAATATTTCCTCTGGAAATTTTAAGTGGGTGTCCCATGTTTGCATATATAGTACTGTGCAAAAGTCTTAGGCAGACAACGAAGGCTATTTGTAAATCATGTTCATGTTGGTGTAAAACTGACCTCATGCTGGCCAAATGTGTCACTTTACATATTTCAAAACATCTCTTCATGTCACCCCAGAATGTACAGTTACCATTCAACATACCCATGTACTTGTGGAGCTCAGCTAGGAGTGAACCTTGTTCTGCTAATCAATACCTCATTAAGTGAATTAAATACTTAAGTGCACGAGTTAAGTGAGCTGATGGTGAAAATAAAAAATTACATAGAATGACTGAGGTGCTTTCCAGGTGAGGTTTGGGAAGCAAAGTTATGCTGTTCGAGCCAGCCAACCAGATATCAGTAATATTTGGCAAAACAGAATAAATTACTTTGACTTCATGTTGCACTGTTGTTTATCAATCTATATTCTAATGTTAAATTGTGTTTTTTATGAGCAGATATTCAGTCAGTGCCCAGATAAATGGCTTTAAACATTTTCTCAGACTGTCCAAGACTTTTGCACAGTACTGTATAATGAACGGACTATTTTATCTTAATAATGAGACCAGCTGCTCGACAACCAACATCCAAAGCTCCTCTACAAGGTTCTGCAACACACAGACTTTTTAATACATGCTGTACAGAGCTAAGACCACAATGCACCCGAGCTTTATACCTCTATCACTTCACCATATCTCTCCATCCTAAGCGCCCTAAAGATGACAAGAGATTTTCAACTCCATTGTGCAAAATCTGTGACATGAAAAGATTTAATTAAGATAGCAGACTTGCTGTGATTAATTCTGCTCCTCTAAGGGCGACAGTCTCGATATCTAGAACACGGCAAGGTTTGAATTAATTAGAGGAGGAACTTTTTTTGGAGAGCAGATGAATCGAGGAACTAAAACACAACTCTGTGGCATGATATCTCTTCTCACTTTAAATGTGAAGGCAGGGGATGGAGATCTTTACTAGAACAGAAAAATATAAGAATTATTTAAGAATTACAGGATCTCACAGGAAAAAAAAAAAAAAAACAGACAAATGTTGTACTCCTTGATACTGCAGAGTTCTTCACAGAGGTCTTCCAGTATGATATATTAAGAAGGCAACCACTCTCTTCCATGACTACGGGAAATCCCACGTCTCATTACTCAGGTAGACTCTTCATTCAAACTCAAGATGATCAATCGTTCAGATTCTCTAGGTCTTAATACCAAAACCATCTCAACTGACAAGCATATTACTGCTAGAATTATACCAATGCGAGCTAAGAGCAACTCTTGAAACGCTGCACCATCTGTACAGTTTCCAAAGTACCACACAGCTCCGGTAATTACCTTTAATCAACAGAAGAGTTGATGTTCCTGTTTTTCAAGCTGAACAGTGGCGCGAACGACCCATAGAAGAAGCCGGTGGTTAATCATCACTTTAAAGGTCCCGAAAAAGTACCATTTTTCGTCCGACATCCAACAGTGAATTCGATCTGCTTAATATTCGGGAATATATACCTTGTACAGTACATGTAAAATTACAATATCAAAATCCCATCTCCTCCCTAGGTAACCAGTGAGCTATTTCATCTGGAAGATATGTCTCCTCTGGTGCCTTGCCATAGTAACCTGGTTAATGCTGGTTAGCATGGTTAGCAGTGGACATTTCAGATTGGTTAAGAGCAACCGGGTGTGATCAACCGAACATAAACTTCTGAGTCAATCAAGTCGAGTCGGTGGTGCGGGTGGTTAATAAATGACTTGCCGAATTGAGAACTGATGGAGAGCAGAAACGCTAGAACTTATTTTGAGCAGTTCAAATTCACTATGAAACAGACGTGCACATGGCAAGGCTACACGTATATAAAAGTCAGGCAAAAGCTTAAAGGCTAGGAGTGTTTAATGACTAAGCGTAAAAGTGGACTCTATTGACACGAGCTGCATAATAGAAAACTGCTGATAAAGAACGATGGCCCAAACATCAAAATTAGTATCTCTGCTAGCGAGAGCTATAAATATTCCGACAGTGGACCTAATAAGCAGCTAATGTTTAGTGTGAATTTGTAGGACTGTGAGGAAACGTATGCACCTTTCAGTTGGTGAAGCACTGCTACAATCAGAGCAGAAGCAACACTAGGAGGCGCTGCTAGTGAAGAAGATTGGTGTGTGAAGAATGATCAAAGCGTGTAGCTACGGGGCTTGGAGGGAGAGCAGCAGACTTCTGGATCTTAAAGTATTAAAAGCAGACAGATGGGAGCGTTCTGGAAAAGCAGGGTCCATAGCAGCCTTATGGCAAGACAGGGTGGCCAGCATGCAGAGCATAGCTGAGATGAAGGCAAGATGGCACCTTCAACATAAGTGCTTGTTACATTAAGTTGTGTCACATAAATACTGAACATCTGAGGAAAAAACAAGACTTTATTGACCTCCATTAATCCATAGTTCTATCTATCTATCTAATCTAATCTAATATAATCTAATTGTCTGGTTCCCTGTGGAACATGAGGCCATAGTTTTATCCTATTAAATGCTCTAAATGATTTTCTTCACTATGTTACTGCTTTATACAACTGATGGGATAAATGAGGCTTGAAAACCCGTGACAGGTGGAAGTATCCTAAACTATCAACCAATGCTGGTGATGTTTAGCGTAAGCACTGATTGGTTAGTTCACGATACACCCACCCACAATGGGTTTTGAGACCTCATTTAGCACCAACATCGATTGCATAGTTCGGGACACTCCCACCCACCACAAGTTTCAAAGCCTCACATTTAAGGCCAGCATCGATTGGTAGTTTGGGATACTACCACCCACCATAGGTTTTGAGGCCTCATTTGTCCCATATCTACTTTATATTTTATCCAGTTGCATTTTACAGTGTTCTGGCATATTTACTGCACTTCCACATGATCTGAGCCATTGAACTGTCAGCTTTCAGTGTAGACCAGCCCCAGCTATTCTGTTGGTCCTGTACTAATATCAGTTTTCACATAACAGTAAAACCATGACTGGGTGCTAAATTTCCACATTCACGTTTAATATCAGATATATTCCTGTGAAAAAATATGTAATCTATAATGTAATCTGATATACATATTATAAAGTAACAGACCAGATTTAATTATATTAAATTGGTAGCTTTAATTCTCAAAGATATTTTGCACAGGTAATTAAACTCAAAATCCTGAACTTTCAGCCCCCAAATGACATTATCTGTCAGTTTTCTGACATAAGACAACGGGCTAATTTTGAACAATTGCTATTATATCTCAGCACGACAAGTAATAATTATTCTGGATGGCATGGTATCAGACTTCAAATGGCAGCAGGATGATAATTAGAACGAGCTTTGTCGCTTTGTCAGTCTTCAGCCGATGATTCGGTAGCTTTTATTTGGAAGGATTTGGGTGCTGATTGTAGATGTACATCCTACATTGTAAAGTTGCCGTCCAGTGGGAGAAAGAATAATCAAGAGCTTCAACGACCTCTTCAATGTTCTACTATCTTAAAAGCCTATCATATTATATTGAAACCCCACAATGGCTCAATGTCCCACTACCGTAATTTCAGAAACAGCACAACCGTAGTCCTTTGTTGTAAGAAGCAGTCCATGCCTTTTAGTCTCAAATAACATGTGCAAAATAGTCCTCCTCTGTGCTCATCTCCATTATATTACTGCAAGCATTAGACTAGGAAGGAATACCTGCTACATACACATAACAGAAGACATGCTACGTTTACCTATAATATCTTTCGCTTCATAGAAAATTACGACTATTAGGGACGCATTTAAATAATGGAGAATGTTAAACGTATCCATAGGCATTATATCAATATCAAAAAAAATATTAATTTTTGCTAATTCTTTGAAAATACTTATACATCAGGCAGGTCCAATGGCTGAAGACCATGGAGTATGTTCTTCAGCTTGTTAAGTACTTAGTGTTGATGCATCGTTTTGACGGAATGCCGTTTTACCTGGCATGTCAGGTGTATATCTGGTGTTAATTGACAGCTAAATCGAAAACCTGCAAATCTCAACCATATTCCATATCCTGGAAGCCATTCTGCTTGAAGCGGAGCTCTGTGCCGTATCGCTACCTGTCATTCTGTTTCCGTGACATCAGCCGTTCGAGTTGTTCTGCTGCGAGTTTTGGTTTCACTGCAGTCAAAAAGACCGAACCAGAAAGAGAATGAAACTTGCCTTTGGATTATCATGACCGAAAAACCCAACCTACAATCAAGCCATGGCATAGATTATAAATTCACCCCGCCTAAATGGCTCAACAACATAGTATCAATCGATGTTCTTAATTGGTTCATTGAAGAGACAGCACGTCACTAAGGTACACGCAACCTCCGAGGGCTTCTCTCACGCAGACCATGTACTTCTCAGGCCCAACACACATAAAAGTCATCTCATCTTCTCAGTCATGTAGATTGAGAGTCAGATCAGAGAGTACACAGACAAATAAACTGTTTAGTGGACTAAGAACGCTACCCACTAACAGTCTTGATTACACGCGAAGCAGAGCCCCATAGCTTGAAAACCACAGTTTCACAGTCCCATTCTGTACATGTAACAATGACTGTGGACTTTTTCTCACTCATAAGAATGCGCTCCAATTCACACACTGCCAGTATGAGCAGACAATCACATGGAGCAGAGGACCTCGAGCACGTTTCAGGTCAAATGGGAAAAATAGGATTCCACATCTTACGGTTGTTTTTCTACATTAGAAATAGACCTGTTGGGAGCACCGCGACCTGGCAACCTCTGGAGTTTTAGCTTCGATTGCTACCCTGACCTTGCGTGTGAGGAATTTCCATGTTTCCACCTCTGGTCCATACAGTGGAGGCCAACCAACGTCTCTAGATATCCTGCAGCTGGTGAGTGTTTTCCCTGTGATGGACTTGCATCGCCACCAATGTGCAGCCTGGGACTGGTCCCAAGATCCCATAGTTCCACAGCAGATGATGGATGATTGATGACTGAAGACACGGCGAGTTTTTTAAGGTCAAGGTCAGGCTTTCCTCTTGAACAATTTTAATCAACCATAACCGCTCAACAGAAAAAGTGGAGGGGTAATGAGGTGATATACACGACTTTCACTTCTTACTAACTAGTCAAATAACATTCTGGACATTACGTGATGGACATTACATAGGGGATTTATCTGGTTTTGGACGAGGAGTGAAAAGAATTAATTCAGTTAAAACATTACCGTATCATTTTTGAATATGTGATATACCACATGCGGATATGTAATATAATTGGAAATACGTTTAACCTAGAACAAGAAATAAAAATCATTATATGGAATGGCCTTATGTGAAAACTGCGAGGAGGGATTTAATAGAAACTGCTTTGGAGAGTTTTATGGTGACTCATTTTAATGTGGCAGACAAACACAGACCCCATATTTTTTTTCATACCACGGGCTGGCTGTTAATTGGCTGCCGTTCACGTCAGGTTTATCATGTCCTTACACAGCACCGACGGCCTCTCCGAATGCATGACGGGTCCATCACCGGCACCGGCAGCACGGTCTAGTAACTCCGTTTCATGTCCTGCCTCATCAATATTCATAAGAGCCCATGAAACCAGCTGTTTTCTCCAATTAAAAAGTGCGCAGATCCAACATTTGGCAATAAATTGTTTTGCCTGTCCAATTATTCTTGCAGTTCAACAGCTTAAATTATCCCACTAACTGGGGAGATTAATACTGGAAGTCCTGGTGAGAATGAGGGCCAGAGCAGACATGACCGGACTGGGGATTTTGGGACGTAGGCAGCTTTTGGGAAATACCGCGACACACACATGTACTCAGGAAGCCTGGAAATATAGCAAGCCAGAGGCTGTGGCTATTAAGTATGCCACAACTGCACTGCAAACAAATGAACCTGTCAGAAAACGTGCATCAAAGCTGAGAGCTCCTGGTGCCTGGTGAATGTTAAACTCTCGTCAGGGCCGGGGGGCCCTTCATGCCCCGCACAGCAAGGAGAGTTCAACCCGGGCTCTGTAGCTAGAGAAGAGAAAGCATGCAGGACTCACCATCAGGGGGAGATACTGTGGTGAAGTGGACAGGTTTATCTGAAAGAGTCAAACAGAAAGCCGTTAGTTTCAGCAAGATTTTATACAGTCACGTAGCACGTGACAGGTATTTTCATCGATCTATGGGAAGATGTGGCTCAGCTAGCATGTGACCATGCCTCTATCAGTAGTAGACTTTGTGTTTACTCCAGCAGAGAGCTGTGTCTCATTCGGACTTGAAAAGTGGAAATAAACAAAAATGAAAAAACAAATATATATATATTGGCATGAGATACGCATGACACATCCCTCTGAACCGACATCATTGGGAAGCAACCTGTGCCATATTTTATTCTCCCGTTTCCAGCTCGTGGCGGCAGAAAGAAGAGCCAGTGTGATGCAGACTCTGGTAATGGAACTGGCAGTACCAAGTCCGGCCACACTCGACTCGTTACAGCGCGGGGGGGTCACAGAAGTCAAGCGCAAAAATAATCCCAAACATTTCATCATCTTCTCACTGCCCCTGACAGAAGGCGAACTGGGAACTGGGTGGGGATTTTATTATTTTTTTTTCCCCCTTTCATTTTTTCCCAGACACCATCCAGATAGCGGGAGGTGGTTTAAATTTAAACCCACCTCCACTTTCAGTTTTGACTCGTCAGCGGTCACGACCGAGGACCGAGGCACGGCGTTTCAATCATTTGGTAACAAAACACACGTGGCGCACGTCTCAGCATCAACTGGGCAGATTACGGATTCTCACACGGAAAACGCAACCTACCTGACTGCGACCAGCCTGGCCGAGATAAACAGACATTTATAACTGCATGCGGCTCTGGGCAAAGCGTGCAACTAGGCGAGTTAACACAGAAAGCGTATGCGTGATTTGGATTCCGTCAGTCAGTCAGTCAGACCTTATATATTTAGCCTGCAGTAATTGTACCCTTTTGGGGTCTTCTGTCTTGTGCACGGACCTGCCTGACATTGTACATGTACAGTGGGACCGATCCCAGTTCCACAGTCAGATGATTAAAATTTTGGGTGTGACTGACTTATGAGAACACACAGAAACAAACCAAAGTCATGGCTGAATTTCAGTCCGCCTGTCATCACAGACAGTCTTTAGGGAACTTTTGGTGTAATGATACATTTGCTGACCATTACCCTCCATCATTCATGATTTTTAGCATTTTGCGTTTAACCTTATTAATGCACTAATGTCCTTAATTGAAATTGCTTCAGTAATTCTTGCTTCATATGCAGAGTTCGAATGCCTTTATTGAGAATTGGAAGTGTCCTGTTTTTAATTCGAAAAATGCATCTGTGGTACTTTCAGTCAGGATGAAGCAGCGTGCCCTTAACTGCGTTGGGAAAAACGGCCGAAGTGATCGAAAACTTTTAGGATGCTGACAGCTTCTGTTGTGCTGGCCTCAGAGCTGAAACAGCTCTCTCACTACCTGCGATGAAGAGCAGAATGAGGGAGTGACCAGGGGGCGCGGAGACCCCTAAAGTGACACACTCAGCTGAGCTTTGCAAAAAAGTATTACAATCGTTCCTTTTAGCAGACATTCACATTTAAAACTCATCCTGACTTTACTATGTCTGCTATGCTGCATGTAATGTTACAGCGCTCACCAAGGGATTCAGACGATTTAAAAGGAATTGCCCTTCAAGACAATGGGTTTATGAGAGGAAAAAAAAAAAAAAAGCATTTTCTCAAAGCCATAAAAATTAATCCTTGCTATCTGCATTCCAAAAAATGACTTTGAAAACACATTATATACGTACTCATTTATCAACAGCTAACCAGCACTTACGAATTACAGCACTGGAATTTGATCTGGAAAACTTTCAAGTCTTGCAACTTATAGAAGGTTCTAGAAGGAGTGCTTGTCCTGTTGCTACAAAAAAAAAAAAAAAGGGTTCCTGAGCAAATGGGAATAATTACAGAACATACATCTTTGAAGAACGGTAATTGTTGAAATGATGCAAAATGTGGCAAGCGAAAAAGGGCTTTGCATTTTAAAACTGTTCAAATGACCATTGGTCAATGCTGTCTTCGCCAGGACAGTGGTTATTAGACCAGAAAACTTGGTAAATAGCTTAACTAAAACTTCAAAAATAGATGAAAATATTAATAAATCAAGACGACTGGCTTCTTGCAGGTTTAATCTAAAATGAAGGTCAAACCAACAAATTAGATGGTCCAGGTCAGTCATCAAAGTTCAGTAATGTGCAATATATGAATTCTCTGATGTCGTTTCAAATTTTTGCTTTCATGTACCTTTTTTGATCTCACATTTGATCATGTGTGCCCGTTTTACACTCAAGTTTACTGCTGAATCCTGCAAGCTGAACACGCAGGAAAACATCATTAATGGATTCAAAGCAAAGCTATATTTATAATATTCTAATAAATGAAACAATCCACCCAACAGAAAATACTGTATGTCAGTAATGAAGAATGCAACATACTCATGAAAAACACATCCTAAACTAAAAAAAAAAATAATAATGGCGGTATAATGCAAGTGTGTGTTTAATAAATACTGCAAATTCTCAGCTATAATGACCACTTGGTCATTATAGCTGAGAGTCAAGCCAAGAGTCATTGGGCAAAATTTCTCCACAACACTGAATGACAACATCCCCCAAACTCCATGACTTTATGACGTATTTTGTGTGGAAACCTGCAGATGGCCAGGTGAAACATTTTGTCTGCACGGTTTGTCAAGAACCGTCCACAGGTTAAACAAACATGGCAGGGTTAGCCTTAGAACTTTCCAGACCTCTTCTTGTCAAGTCACATGATGGAACAAAACCTTTTGGACAGCAACAAGTTAAATACCAAGTGCATTTCTATCAATCACAATCGCACAGGTGAGTGGGGACACACACACACACACACACACACACACACACACACACAGACACCTACAGTTGTTGAGGAAGAGGAGTACGGCGAAGCCAAGTGTAGAGGTGGCCAGCAGGATCAAGCATATGTTGCAGGGGATCATAAAATAGCGCACCACTAGCGAGACTTTGTGCTGGTACATCCTGTCTCCCTCTGGGGTGGAGATGGGATACTGACAGCTGGTCATGCTTGACTCCACACCCCCCCGCCAGGGAGTGGGCGGCTGGGGGGGCCCCAGGATAAGGAATGAGGAAGAAAGCTGGGAACTAGAAGAAACAAACAAAAAAGTGTCCAGTTTCAGCTGAAACCTAAACGGCGCTCCAACGGACGGGTCTTCGTCACTGCTCCTTCCAACAGGCAGTCCAAGGTGCCGTCGTCGCGGGCTTCCAGACCACAGCGCTCAGTCCGTCGCAGCTTCCAGCTCCCAAAGGCGACCCAGGCAGCCACATTCCCACGTACCAAGGAAGAGTGTTGACGCCAAGGCAAGGCATGGGCTGGAGCGACAGGAGGACAGGTGCGATTCCTGGCAAGGCTCTCTGGTCGGAAGCTACTGGGATGTCACACAGCCCTCTGCATCACGTCCCTCCGAATAGCCTCAGGTGGAACAGGGGTAGAGCTACAACTCCGAGTTTCACATGGTGGGGAAAACGAGATGAACAAGTGAACTGCTCCTCTCTGCCATGTTACGCTGTCCATGTCCGCCTGGCCCTGCTGCCCAGTCCAACCCTCCAGCCTGGGGTTGGTGCACTGATTGTCAAAACGCTCACAGCTGCATCACGTGAGCCTCCGCGAGGCGCTCAGGTTGCCGGGTCAAGAAGGTCCCGTCTCTCGGCTGTGACGCCACAGCTGGGGACGCCTCCCTTTGTCCCCTTCTGTGTCCCTGGGGTTCACGTGTACCCTCACCACTCCAGTCACACCAACAGCCCCCCTCCAAGCCCTCCCTTCCGACTCATCTGCACAGTGATTACAGCACAGAGAGCGACCGGCTTCCTCACACTCGCTGAACCGTACGGCTTCCAGAGCGTGAAGTTGCGCCCCACAGCCAAACCCTTTTTTTTTTTTTTTTTTTAAACACGTGGCCCCCTCTCCCCGTGAGTTCAGTTAGTAGCCAGCGCTTCCTCCCCCCCCACTCCCCCACAGGGTCAGCATGCACAAAGTCAGGGCTAGTGAAAGCAGGACAGAAGAATCAGAGAGTTGAAGTCTGTGGGACACATCTTTTCCCTGTGCAGCCAATCAGTGTCCAGAAATTCCTCGCTTGGCCACAGCTTTTAGTCAGGTACAAGAGAGGCAGCCAATGTTTGTATGCACTTTGATCAAGGAACAAACCACAAACAAGGAAATGTGCATTAAAAAGGCTTCTATATAGCTAAGCTTGTCTCCATTTTTCCAGGCCAGTTCCGCTGAACAATTCCCTCACCAAAAAGGCAACAGTGTCTTTTCTTCCTCACAACAAGAGAGTGAAGTTGTTTATCCTTCCAGAGAAAAGCAGCTCATTCAGAGCCTCAGCTTTTCACCAGCTTAGTCCCCGCCCCCCCCCACCACCTTGCCACTCACGCCTCTTCGCTCTCCGGTTCCTGGTATCCGTTCAACTTGGTCCAGAGAGCCACCAGCCCAAAATGCCAACTTCTTCTATGCGTAGCCCCACCGAATTCTCTCCTGGAAACAACCGGCTGGCCCCCACATCCACACAGAGCCAGCCGGGTGGAAGATGAGGAGGAGGAGGAGGATGGCAAGGAGAAGGAAAAAAATAACTGCAAAATGCAAGCTTGTCCGGCTCTCGCTCAGCGAAGAACCGTGGCTCTGGAGCCACTGAGCTCACCGATGCTGCTTCACAGCCTTCTGCTGCTTTCCACTGGCTGAGAGGATGAGGAGAGGGTGAGCAAGAGGAGAGAGAGGGGAGTGGAGGAAAGGCTGTCTAACAAAGAGAGAGAGTCAGTGGGGGAGGGAGAAAAAGGAGAAAGGGGTGGAGAAGGGGAGTAACCGAGAGGTTTTGGGAATACTAGGCTACGAGTCTCCTAAAGTGGAGAAGTGGCAAGCGGGAGATGGAAAGCTAGATCAGACGAATGAATGTCAGAAGTCTCTCAGCAGATGCTGGCTTTGTGGAAGAAACAACTGCCTGGAGCTCAGGGGCTCGTTGAGTTCCCATTTGCAAATGTCAAATTCTGTTAAGGAATACTCAATAAACAGAAGAAAAGCGATAGCGGACAGGTCGGATATTTTGTTTATTAAAGGCATGTCTGCTCTGACAGGCAAAATAAATACTGTGAAAGGGTCATTAGAACCTCGAAGGGCTAGAATATTAACATCAGCTGAAGAATATCTTTATTTAGGATATTGCTCGCTCTTCACCCTATTGTTTCAGAAAGCACAGGATTTCTCTGAAGTTTGATATCTGGATGGATTGCACTGTTCCTTTATAAACGCCTTCAAACATTTCTGTATCTCTCAGACATTTTCACGCCTTCCGAATGTGTGACACGGACTCGTGGACTCCTAACAGAGATGTCGAGAGGGACAATGCTGCATCTTCATTTCTCCCTTTC
>JAACJT020000105.1:12740756-12750844 GCA_009936485.2 Gymnarchus niloticus | reverse complement strand
GAATGTGTGACACGGACTCGTGGACTCCTAACAGAGATGTCGAGAGGGACAATGCTGCATCTTCATTTCTCCCTTTCTGATTTCATCTCACCTCATCCCCACTGTGAAAATTTGTATTCATGAGTACACTGGATGACGACTGATCTCAGAAAGAGGAACTGTCATCTGGGAACGAGAACCCCCAGTGGATGACGCTCAAAACTTACTCAGTGTTTCAAATATGGCATCTTTGTTGATCTACTCATTATGACATAAACAGTGGTGTGGTGCATATATTAGCTTTGCACTTCTTGTTACTGTACCACACACACACACACACACACACACACACACACACACACACGCCTCCACCCACTTCGACAAACACACGACCGCCATGTGTGATGGAGCCTTGCTCCTTTAAATGATGAATATCAGATTGCTCTCCAGCTTGTCAAAAGAAGCCATTAATCTCGTTGCACGGAGAGCCCAGTCGACAGCTCTGACCCTGTGAGACCACGTCCATATGCAGCCACGTGAAGGCCTGGCTAGCTCACCGCATGGAAACACCCATACCCCATAATGCACCAGACCATGCATTGCATGCACAGCAGGGCCAGTAATTTACAACAACTCAGCATGAAGCATTGGACACAGCAGTCCTTTGTATTGCGTCTTGGCTAGAGGTCGCAAGGGTCAGCTATACCGCCTTGACTTTATGTCAGATGTGAACGATGGGTGGTGGCACACTGGAATTCTACTCCCATCTGTAGAGAGGACAAGATGATCTTCGCAAACACTTCGAACATCTCAAGGAGTCAGACCATCTTCAGTCACTGAGGTAGTTGGGGAATGTAAAAGAGGTTGACCACATACTAAGTAACATTGAACAAATTAACATGTAGCTGCTGAGACATAAAAAAAAAACATTAATTAATAAGAAGCACACCACTATCAGAAAACAAATCTCACTAGAAGGCACCACTGAGTACTTATTCTGATATTAGTGAGCTGCAGGGGTTTCAAACAGCCAACACCGTTCTCTCCTGGCCCTTGTCTTGTAAAGTGGTTGCCGTTTGAAACGAGAAAGATCTGTGCCACATTCTGAGACGTGGGTAATTATATAAGCACCGTTTCTGCTGGCAGACGTACCTACGAAATGATTAATCCAGCTACAGAACACGCTCCAGGTTACTCAGACCATCATAAAGAAACGTGCTTCTCACACGTGTGATCACAGCTGATCGGCCAGTGGAACGAGGTGTGCCAAATACACTTCTGCAACCTGCCACAAACTGACTCATCTCTGGGCAGTGCATGAAATATTTCTTGCTTGTTTACCCTGCAGGGCTTCCGTGCGCTGTGGATAAGTGATAAGCAACATTTTATTGGCCAATAAAAATCTCGCAATTAGGATATGGATAGCGATACTCCCACATCCAATTGTAGAGTAGCAAGTTTATGTTTTTCACATTTCCAAAAAGGTAATAGCTAAGTCTTATCGGTGCTCTTTCCCTTCTACATCTTCCAGTAACTAACACACAGATCAAATGGAAAATGGTTATAAAGCAAGCGGGGAACAGTTCTTTACAAGTGCCGTAAAGTATCAAGTGAGCTCATGCTTCCACAGATCATCCACTGCAAAACTAAATATTCGTTTTTAATAGTTCGGCTTTTCAGAGTAAGGGAAATATGCAACGGTAACTATTCCTGTGTTATCCTCATCAATCACGCCACACCAGCCTGTTTCCGCGTACCTAAAACGACAGATCAAAAAGAAAACAGTTTGGGACTGCGTAGCGATTACAAAGCGGATTTGAAAAAAGCTGGATCTTACTTGATAACGGGAAACTGCTCTTTGAACTCGCAAAGCACTAGGAAGAAAAAAAAAAAATGAATGAGACTCATCTATCTGTTCAGAAGACAGGCAGCACAGACAAGGAAGACGCATCGGAGGAGAGTCTGGAACGACGGACAAAGGTGGACAGCGAGTACCAGCGGCTACTCCTCAAGGTCCTTGTTTGTATAATCACTACACAATTAAAATAAGCAAAGACCAAAAACCTTGGCTAAGAGTGCAATGATAATGAGTCAAGAACATAGCTCTGAATACCATCAGCGTGTGAAGTTCACCGCTTTTCAGAGAAAACCGAATATATGAAAGGTCATGGCCCAGCGTCTTACCCAAAGTGCTCGGAATTTATACCAGGAGCATATCTGCTGACAGCAGAGTCCTGACAAGCAGGTACATTGCTGGTGACACGCAGGTGCAACTGGTGCTGGAGGCCACCTTGCTGAGGCAACCCCTGCGAGACACAGCCAGCATGAGGTGTGACTCACGCAGCGACAGACTGTGGCACTCAGACACCCGCCTATGACATTATGACTGACTGTTTCCAGACCCACTCAGTCAATGAGCACCGGGGAAGGGGACTGGAACGCCATGCGTCACATCCAGGCAGACCAGCTACCTCAGGTGACACGTTCCTCATAAAACATCTGCTGTCTGTCCATTTCTAAGCTACAGGACTGCACACGAGCGGTGCATTCATGCAGCAAATCGTTAGGCAAATTAATTAATGACATGGTGGCTTGGTGGCCAAGGGTTCAAATCTCACCTCTACTCTGTGTGTGTAGAGTTTGCTGCTCCAAGGACAGGCAGTTAAACCTATAGGTGAATTGCCAATAGGCTGTGTGTGGGTGTGAGAGTGTGTATGTGTAAGATTTATGGTCCCCAGGAGGTAATAAAAACCTGACATTTTTACCTTGTGAGGACACTTGTTGTGTGAACACAATCAAAAAACCAAGAGAGCCTATTTTGTTGCGTTATTTATGATTAAGGTTGCGTATGGGTTAGCGTTGTCATAGTTAGGATTAAGGCTAGGGCTTACGTAGATATGAATGGAAGGACCCCACAAGGTTAGAAATACAGGGAGGGTGTGTGTGTGTGTGTGTGTGTGTGTGTGTGTGTGTGTGTGTGTGTGTGTGTGTGTGTGTGAGAGAGAGAGATTGATGGGCATCCTGTCCAGGGTGTAGCCCAGCCTTGTACCCTGTGCTGCCTGGAACAAGCTCCAGGTGACCCTGACCAGGAGAAGTGGTTAGAAGATAGATGGATTATTGAACTTCTTTTAAGAATATATAAACCCAGACAAGGACAACAGTGCAGTGTGAGGTATATGGAAGCAGCACTAGTGAGTGAGGATGAAGGCCTGGAGCTCTGATGGACATCTGCAGAGTGGCAATGCTCATCAGGGCCATGAAATGCTGTAGACACACTCCTGGTCTCTTCAGACATGTATACGATATGATATGATTGATACGATATTCTATATATATCTACACACACACACACACACACACACACACACACCTTAATTTCTGTGACTTCCAGACACTCTCTCCACAGAAATGTTTGCACAACAATCTTCTCTGCAAATCTGCTCCTGATTAGACAGAAAACGTGCTTTGTATTCAGTAACTGTCTAAGCGTGTTGTAGGATACCCTTTTCCATACCTCTCGGACATGATTAAAAAAAATCAAATGTGCAAAACTCAGAATTTCAGCCAGGAGTCTCGATGCCAGCTTTGCCCACGTGGACACCACAGACCCCCTTCTCCAAAAACGAATGCCGTTCTTCTATCGCTTGGACTATTCATGTCTTTAAAGACCGCTTGTTTTTCAAGCCAGCCATGTTGGACAGCCTACAGAGATACAGTATATCCCCAAGGCCCACAATTGACTAACTACCACAGAGCGCAGAAACTAACCAAGAATATGTCCGATATTCTCTTCATTTTAAGTATTTACAGTGTGGCTAGGTAAGAATGTGGACAAACAAACACGCTTACGCCAACGGACACAGACGAAGAAAGAAACCCCAACGACCTGTCACTGACCAAAGTTTGGAGACTCATTTTGCCTGAAACTAGTTGACTTATTAGGGCTGACAGTGACAAGCTATTAGATACAACGACCTATTGGTTTGTATTTGCAGTAATGAGCTCCGTCTCTGCCTCTACGTTCTCCTCCTGTCAGGGCTGATCTCAGATGGAAAAAACAGCAGGGAATATTAATTGCCACACAGTGGTTGTCATTTAACAGTCTTCCGAAAGTCAAAGATTTCAATAATTCATGCAACCGATCACAGGGCTCCTGTACGCTCTCTCTTCACTACTGCTTTGATTTCTTTTTAAGCACCTTAATTTTCCAAGGAGAAAAAAAAAAATGACAGACACACAGTGTTGTTATAAAAAAAAAGAAAAAAGAAAAGAGAATTAGCATGGGTACCAAGGTTCTGGAGAAAAAAAAACTAGTCATATTTTTCAAGCAGTGTTAACGTCAATCAAAACAAAGGCAGCGGATCCACATCTTTTACTTTAAGTCTGGGACAGTATATGTCAAATGTTGGATCATCACAACTTCACACACGTGCACGTGAAGGAAAGTTTCCGGGACTTATACACCTGCCTTAGCATTTCAAAGCACTTACAGTTTCAGGGAGATTTTTCCCCACACACACTAAAAGGAAACCTTCCAAAGGTCTGAAGTCCTTCCAAACCTTCCAAACCTTCCAAAGGAGCCTGAAGTCAATGCTGTAAACGCTTGAGACGGGATTGTGACCACTTCACAATAAAATAGTCGTGGCCACATCAGAAACACAAAGAGACTAATGGCGATGTCGATAATGTCGAAAGACTATCTGGAATAGATTCCAGAGTGTAACAGTAAGCCAAAATGGAAAATGTAAGTTTAACTCTTTCTGTAGAGTACTATGGGAATCAAAAAAACATCAATAACAGTGTCTGCATAAGCATATCCTCCACGTAAAACGATACAACTTAACAGTTAAAATCTCTGCGTCCGTCATCTCCTCCGGCTTCGAACTCCTACAATTCCGACGTCTTGTGGTGTGAGGTGCGGCCAAGGCTGGCGCCGAATTGTACGTCTTCTATCACACGGCATCACATATGGGGGATGTCGTTCAGATGCTACGGCGGCAACGTCCATCAGCTGGTACGGACCGACGCATGAATGAAACCGATGGGCACGAAGGGACTCGGCATAAACTGAGACTGTTAGGAGACAGCAAGAGGGGGGCAATCATCCACATGCATTAGCAGTCATCAGAAAAGCCAATGCAGGAAGACTGAACGGAAATGAAAGCCAATGGGCCGTGAAGACACAGAATGCCCACATGACATCGGGGTGAGGAAAGGGTATCATTAGAACAGAGATACAAAGCAGCGGAGTAGCTACACCGGCCAGGCAAAAAAGTCACAGCGGCCCTTGTGGCTCCCCGCTGACCTTGAATGTGCTCTTCAGCTGGGCCACCAGGGGGCAGCTGTGGAGCAGACATCTCAATGAGCCACACTTGCTAAGATTGTGATCAATGGGCTTGGCAGCTATCGATCCCAGACGTCATGGGTAAGGCTGGATTTCAGCAGGAGTCTCTGATAGCCATCATGTTACACGCCACTCGACCTCCACATACAAACCTTATCATTTAATGTCATTATTTGTAGCAGTAGGACGAGGATGAGGAGGAGGAGGAAGAGGAGAAAGAGTACTAGTATCAGTAGAAGTAGTATCATAACTGCCATTTTGATTTCCTTCTTTTTCCATTCTCTGGGTTTGTAACGTGAATGCAAATTTGGATTTTAATTACCGAAGGTTTCGAAAATGAAACTGTCTGAATTGGGCAAAGAAACATAGGACACAGCAGCAGAAAATGAGGGCTGTGGGGGACACGGAGACAAGAGCGGGACAGCTAAGGGGGTGCAGAGGAGGAGGGAAGCAGGAACGACAGCTCCAGGAGCAGAAGGGAAGCTCAGAAGGGCAGTGAGGAGATCACAGCAGAGCCAACAGAAAGGGGCAAGAAGGACATGGAGGAAAAGACGGGGGCAGGAAAGGGAGGACAGAAAAGAGAGCGGGATAGCAGACAGTGAGTGAGTGGGGAGGAGATAGTGGAGGACAGGGTGAAGAATGAGATGGAAGTGGAAAGAGAGAGCGAGAGCAGAGAGATGAAAAAATGAGACAGAAGGCAAAGTGAGAGAGAAAGGGTTTAATGAGAGTATTCTCTATATGGGGGGAGGGGTGGTCTCTCTACCTTCTGGTGACGACCTCAAGAGAGTTCACTAACCATGAGGAAAAGCCAGAATCATGTGACCTCAGACGTGCACTAAAACTAGGCCTGCAGACATGGCAAGGAGGTCACTCGTGTACACGTGAATCCTGCATCTCGAGGCAGTTATCACCACCCCTGGGTCTTGAATCTAACCATCGGCATAAAAAGGCCCTACAAAGACCTCCCTGCCTCTACGTCTTCCACCTATTTAAACGACAAATTGCCATCACAAAGCACTTCATCTGTGGCTAATCAACAAGCATGGAAATGAGCTGGAGACACTTGCAGCAGGAATTGGAAAAAAGGGATCGCTGTAGAATACTGAATCAAATAAATTAATGAATAAACTCACGGCAAATAACTGTACTTTGGAATAGGTTACATTTCCTCGCAAAGGTTGAGAGCTCAGAATATTTCACTTCATATAAATCTCCTGGCACTTCACGCGGTGGGCAGTAAGTGACTGCAAATGCTCTTTCCCACTCAAAATCATCTGCAGCCTCTCTTCATTGTAAACATTATGTTTGGGGTTCGACTGCTCCTGCCTTTTATGCATGGATGACGCCTTCGAGTTTGGGACTGTTGGCTTTAAGTCCATGACATGTCTTGCCTCTTTCGCTTTCCAGTCGTCCAGGAAAGACTGACACACTACAGCGTATCCGGGTGGGTACGTGTACCGGTTTACCTGTCGGATTGTTTAGCTTAACTCACCCACCGTTTATATTGTCTAGATCTTCCCTCATTACCAACCCACCAATTTTCCTGCTCCCCAGGCTTAAGACCTTTAATAGTCTTTGGTTAGACTGTGATGAATTTCCTTCTTCCCCATGGTAACTGCTGAGTTACAGTGAGAGAATCGCTGCAATTAACACCTGTGAATATCTAACCTGGAGCATTCCGGAAAACACCACTTCAATATAAACCATTTTGTTCACAAAACTGAAAACTTGGTTTACTCTGCACAACCATCTTCGAACTGCTCATCCTGGTCAGGGTCGCGGGGTGAATGCAGCCTCTCCCAGGCAGCACAGGACGCAAGTGCTGATGGGATGCCGTTCCATCGCAGGGCACAAAGACACACATGATCATACACTATGGAGAAAAGACACCAATTAGCCGTGCATATCTTTGAACTGCAGGAGGAAACCTGCACCACACACAGGGAATGTTTAAACTCCACACACACTCAGCTTAGGTGGGATTCAACCCCCCCCCCCGGAGGTGTATGGCAACGGTGCTAGCAAGTGAGTCAATGTACCGCCTTTCCCCCACCCTCTCCTTGTCTCTGAGGTTCTATCGTATAGTATAGTATAGTATAGTGAAGTATGGTATATCACAGTATAGTATTGCATATTGTATTATTCTGTGTGGTGTGTTGTTCTCACTGTCTGTTATCAGTTTATTGTTCCTTGTCATTATATGTTGTTTAAGTCTGTAGGCGGTACACAAGCAGGCATTTCATTGTAATTGTACTCATACCTGTATAAATAACAATAAAGCTTTGAATCCTCGAATCCTAGTAGCAGAAAACGAGCTTCATATTTGTCACAGAGTGCAACAGTGTGCCCAAAACTGAAATGAGAAATAGGCTGCCAAACGGAACAGTAACAAATAAGGCATTTAGCATGATTTACAGATCAGTTCCTTCAATTAGCTACATAAACGATTAGGCATGATTGTCTGCAATAACGGACCATCATGTTCGCCTGAAACCAAAAGGACGAAAAGAAATTGGACGGCGGATTTCATAACAGTGCGACAAGCCTGTCCAGTAAAGGAGTCTTATTAAAAGGCTTCTGGGGGCTTCAGCGATGATGCAATAGCAGTCTAAGCATGGGACACAGTACATGAGAAGCTTGTGACAAACTGAAAAGGGCAGTTCATGGAAGAGCTGCTCGAGCTCGCCTGGGCCTGACACTTCAGCCATCGAGACTGTCCTCGTGAAGACATCTCGCTAACGATCCTTGTTTTGTGCTCTAAAACAGTCATTACAGTCCCCCTCACTGTGAAGCTGCACAGAATCTCTCTCGTTCGACTGCAAGTGTGCAGCAGCCGTGCATATCTTGCACTGCTGACGGTCACAGCTGGAAAAGGCAGCAGCAGACACGGTAAGTAACCGGACGGCCTTGGGTTTGAGTACAAGTACACCCGTGCTATTCTGCTGTCCCTTTCTGTTCGCCATCTACACAACAGACTTCAAGAACAACTACTATGTGTCATAATCTAGAATAACTCTGGGAAAATTCCTCCATTCCAGGGTATATTTACAATGGAGCTGAGTGGTAATACAGGTAGCTGTTACAAGACTTTGCCGTGCGGTGCAACAAGAACTACTAGCTTAACATCACCAAGACAAAAGGGTTAGTGGTGGCCTCCCATTGTCTCAGGGAACCTATTAGATGTTACAACCCAGGGAGGTGGAGATTCTGCAGTCTCAGAAGTACCCAGGAGTCCACTTAAATGGCAGACCAGACTGGACAAATAACACAGACGCCCTGTATAAAAGCTGACTATTCTACTATTCTTTTTGGAAAAGCTACAGTTGCTGAAAGGGTGCAACAGGGTACTGGGGATGTTCTACCAGTCTGTTTTAGCCAGCCAAATTTACCGTGCTGTGGTCCGCCGGGGTCTCAAGGTGACCAAACAAATGAGCCTGGAGGGCTGGCTCTGTTACAGGGCTGACTGAGAAGACCCTGGAGGCGGAGGCTGAAATGTGGATGACATCTGCCTTGGTGACCAATGCTGTCCATGCCCTTCACAATGCCATATCCAGAAGCACCTTCAATCTTCAGCTCATGACACTACCATGCACCAAAAAGCAGTACTGGGAATTCTGTGTCCCAACGGTAATTAGACTGTTAAAATCTGCCAGCTGGAACCGGGCAGTTTTCCGAATTAGGGTAGGTAAGCCATGCATACAATAAGAGGCTCGTCCATCCATCCGTCCGTCTGTCCATCCATCCATCCTGTAATACTGCCTGTATTTCCCTTGCAATTTAGATACACAGACAGACAGACAGATGGACATGAAAGGACACCTATCCATCTATTTATTAGATCAGTGCCTGACTTGCATCATCTACTCAGAGCCAGCAGGTGGCAGCCGTCTGCCCCGCCTGTATAAGCTTTGTTTCCATCGCACTCTGCTCTCTGAAGACCATCCCAGATAGGTGACACGGCCATATATTGACTTTCCGTGAAAGCCAATCCATCACTCCACACGCCATGGAACCCTACGGGGACCTTAGCCCTGCCTAGCACAAGTCCCAAGAGGCCTAGCTTTGTCAGAGAAAATGGGGTGGGCAGCTTTAATGGGGGCGTAGGGGTGGGCAATCAATCGATGGGACAGGAGCCTGCTTTATCATGCACGTCTTGTTCGAAATTCTATGAGCACCAGATGTGGAATCCACTCAGTATTCGACTGGATAAAACTCACTGTCCTCCAATCACTGCTCCCCCCGCTACTGAACCACCCAGGGCCAAAATCTGTATGCCTTTAAGCAGATGACAGGCTAATTATCCCAACCCCCATCTTTATTTTCCGTTGCTCAGTGTGTGGACATGGCAATTCTCCACATTGACAGTTAAAGCTTCTACACGCCCCCACGGATTAATCAACCATAATCACGAGGTCTTAGTTTTGCAATATTCTTATTCTTTGGTTTAATTGCTTGTAGTTGACTTACATACGACATTAAAAGGGTGAGCACACTGTGGTAAACTGAGTTACATATTAGGGGATTAAGAAGAAAGTACGAATATCTATACAATTATTCTAAAAGGTATGCTCTGTTCTCAGAGGCTTCTCATTTTTTCTTATCTTGGTCTGTTTTTTTTTTTGGAGACATTCCATTTTTACCAGAAATACACAACAAAAATGGGATGACATTTTTTGATAATACATTTGCACCACCATGTGGAGACTTTTGGTATTGCATCATTAACATGTATGGCGGTGGTTCTAAAACTGAGGGGGAGGGTGGC
>JAACJT020000105.1:12653284-12740656 GCA_009936485.2 Gymnarchus niloticus | reverse complement strand
CCTTGAGGTGATTTTGACTTGTACACGCTAACATTTTAGGGGGGGGGTTGGAAGACGGGGGGGGGGATGGGCAGGACCAGGGGGGTGGGGGGAGTCTCATGTGTGCTAATGTATTGTATCTACATACTGGGAGAAAGTATGGAGGGATTAGGGAGGGTGGGGCACTGAAAAATATTCTTATCTGTAAAACGAAGCTTGACAGAAAAAAAGTGATCTACAGACACATGCAGTGTGAGAGGTGGGGCACCCGCCCTCTTTGCGTGCACCACCAATAGGCTTTAGCCGGCGGCAACCCACCCCCCACCCTACCCGGTCCCTCGTTCTAGGTACCATTAAAGGCCTTTTAGCACCCGCCCCTCAAAAAACCTCTGCAAGGTCCTGCTGATCTACGCATAGCTGTTTTTCTACTACACAAACTGTCCCCATTGCTATATTCAGAAAAATCAACACGACTTTTAGTTAATTCATAGCAAAGAGCTTATATACAATAAAAAAAAGATGCATGATAGTCCACCTTGAGGGCTTCACTTAACTGTTGTGCGTCCTTCCGCAAGCCGATTCCCGGATCCACACGTACGCCTGAGCGAGGCAGCAAGCTTTGGGAAGCGAGACTGTGGGTATGAAACCAAGGAGGCAGACAGCTTCTCCACTGACCAGTGTCTCAGAGGAGTAGGAAAAGACGAGCACAGCCCACTGCCTGTGGACCATTCCAGAGCAGCACCCTGGCTTTCAAATATGTCTCTTAATTAATGGAATTTTGGGATTTGTACAAATCTTTAGTTAGATTATTTGAAATATGTCCCAGACGTGCATGAGCAGGACCTCATCATATTGTGACAGCTCACCATCCTCTTGAGCACTTTGTTAAGATTGCACCAAAACTGTATTCTAGGACCTCCGTAACATGGCTCAGCTTTGCCTGTTTCTCACGAGTAATGATGTGCTAACTCTGCTTCCCGCTTCCACTAGGTCCCATATCGACTGAACTCCCTTTCCATTGGCGTGACCTTGTTCATCTTTACCTCAGTGAAGTTCTAGCTCCAGCATTAACGCACAGCTAGCAGCTAATCCAACTTTATCAAGGTCCCGACTGCACACACGGTACCTTTAACAAACCGACTGATACCAAAGTCCTCTTGTCGAAAACAGTATTAACACTTCGACTCTTCTGCTACTTTCAGAACCCGATTTCTCGGAGAAGGATTTCTGTCATAATAGATTAGCAAAAGCAGGCAATTACAAAGTCATTAAAGCATAGCTGCCACAATTCAGCGTTTCCTTGTGATACAGCATAGAACGAGTCATTTGAGATTGTTCTTTTTATTGCTTTTTTTTTTGTATGCCAAAAATATTTTTAATTCAAAGTCCGATGTTTGTATTTTTGAATCCTTTAATGATTTTGCGTCGTCACCCAAGTCGGGTAGGGAACTGAACTGACTAGTTATCCTTTGTTACGCTGCAGTTTACATTTAGAAGACGAGAGGCAAACTGGTACCATTTCTGTAACAGCAGACTGACCGAACTGCCAAGACAAGACTCTGCATTTATTATAAATCGCAAGTCAAATCTTTCCCTGACAATCATGTAACTGACAGTGAAATGAACTTTTACGAAAAAGGAAACAATACCAAAAATGACCACGGGGCAGCTGTGGGGGGGGCTACTGTCCTACTGCCATCATTTTAATGACAAACCATGATCATTTATCAAACCGCTGGTACCATTTACCGCTGGTAAATTCGGTAATTTAATGCCACATTCCCAATCCGATTAAACATTGTGTCATTGCACTTCTGAGTCGTCTAGTTATATCATTTGTGAAGTAAGTCCAGGGAGGAGGGTGGATAAGTTTCATGATTGAAAATATTAATATATGTGTAAATATAAGTCACCTTTGACATTTTTTTGTTTCTTCATTACTGGTTTTAACCATCATTATGTATCTACAACAAGGAACGTATTAAGCAATTTAACAAAACTTCTCCTGTAACTTCTGGCTTTTTTTTTTTGTGTGTGTTTTCCCCACATTCAACGCCACAATCTGGATTCTAGAAGGTTAAGTAACTCATGAAATAACGTACCAAATATAAAATGCTTCAATAAATGCAGTAATTTTTCACATTTTTCATAAAATATTTATCTGTATTCAGTTATTGTCTGTGTAATAAAAATACAAATGTAATGTTTGATTAAATTCAGCTTTCAGTATAGCTTCAGTTTACCACTAGATGGTAGCAGCTACACTCTATGGAATAGAGGTCATTTTCCCAAATGTGTAATAAAATTAAGTAAATCTTTTACGAGCACATAAAAACCTTCTAATTGCAGAGGATTTCTCAGCTAACATGGCTTGAGGTACACAGAGTGTCTCATTAGGTGGCTAAGTACAATCAAAAGGCTAAAACATCTACAAAGCACATTGGATTTACCGTATTTTATGAAATACCGAATTCGGAAGGAATTAATATTTTCGGCATACAAAACAACAACTGTAATGTGCCTACTTCAGATCTATTTTGTTTAGTGCGTACGTATATTATGTCAGGGTTATATCTTCAGTTGTTTAATTGAAAACTTTAAATAAAACGTTGTGGTGTGACTATGCTCCATCCAGGATGAACGACGCAGAAAGTAAGAGGTTATAATCCAAGGTGGAGGAGAACGTATATTATTGTCGATTTTCCATGAGAGAAACGATGGCACAGGGAAGACGGAAGTTCTTATGGAAGCCCGCAGCCAAAGTGGGCTAGGAGCCCGACGCCGTAGATAATCATGTCAGTGTTCAGTCAGAGGAAGATTACCTAGTATTGTTTGAATTGTTTTGCTGCTGACCTTTGATGCTTTTGCCTACGGCTGTTTGATTTGCACAGCCTCTCCAGCAAGTCACTACAAACACCGTTCTTTACATTAACACGTAAATATGCCTCTGCACGTCGCTGAGGTCATTAATGGAATTTTTATAACAGGTGTTACAGGCTGAAGCAGCTGACGACAGACTAGAACGTCAGCAGAAAACGATCTATATAAAGGGTAGTCCAGATGTTTTGTTTTTTTATCACTAAAAATGATAGTGTTGTTAGGGATTAGCATGTGGTGTACTTGTGAATCCAGATGTCTCGTGTATGCTAGAGCTGGCCCTTCGTCTTCAGCACAAAAAGCAGCTGTCTACATCTGGTCACTTTCTCTTCAGGCGTTCGGCAGCCACAGTCAGGTTTACCGGGTGCCCCGGCTAAATTTCAGTGCCTCGTGTCCTTTCATTCCAAGTCTGTGGCATTGTATCACATCCGACACGTGTCGTGCCTCAATGTTTGTATCATATATTCGGAGTAATCGAAAAAACTGCGTAAATAGCAAAATAATCACCGATCCATCCATGCATCTGCAAAACAACTTCATATTCATGCTCATATGGGGAGCCTGGACCCTATCACAGGCACTTAAGGGCACAAGGTACGGGACACCCAGGACGGGGGGGGCAACTTATCATGCGGTTAGAGTCACACACTCACTACGGACAATTTAGAGATGCCAATTACCCAACATGTCCATGGGCTGTGAAAGAAAATCAGAGTACCTGAAGGAAATCTGCAAAGCACTGGGAGAATATGCAAACTCCGCACAAACAGCAAAGGCGACATTCGAACCCGCAATCCTGGAGGTGCGAAGCAACAGTGCTAACCCTTGAGCCACCGCACCCTCCGTCACACATTTTTAAAGGAAAAAAGCAAGAGAGCCGTTTTTGCTAACAAACACTGTAATTTCACTGTAATATGGTGGCTTTGATTACAGAGAAGTGCATTAGAAGACAAGAACGTCTCTCTGCTGACCCTACAGTAAATGTCTGTGAACAGTACTCTGCCGTTTTTGAACCACTGATGGACTCCATTCAATTTACAGCCGCATTCCAAGTAGTTATTCATGTTAGTCACCTTCGACAAGATGCAACCTCAACAACACATAGCCACATGCTAAGCAGGAGTGACAGCACTGACACACCGATCCCCAGCCAGCTCTACGCCTCAGACCGAGCCTAGCTGGGGGGTAACTCCTAAACACAAGTGTTCCTGTAATCCACACCAGTGTTTTTACCCTAAAGTTAAAGACTGAGGGTGAGCCTGAATCCCACAAATTTGCTTGAAGACCATTCCACAACTACAGAGCTCTGGAGAATGCTCTGCTCCCCAACGCAGCCCTTTCCACCCTGGGAACTAATAAATAACCTACCCCTTGATAAACAAGTAAATGAAAGGAGTTGTAAGAGACTAAAAGATCATACAAGGACTTTGGGTCAAGGCCTATCAGAGCTTCAGAGGTTAGTAACAATACAGTAAAATCAATACAAAATTAAACGGGAAGCCTAAACGAGACTGATATGGTCCAGTAAGAACTCTGGCTGTACTATTCTATACCAGCTGAGGCCTGTGTACGGATCCAGCGGTACACTCAGAAGCTCGCAGTACTTCAGCATGGAACTTACAAAGGCCTGGTTTAGTTTTTCCACATCAAGGATGGACAGTACCTTCCAAAGCATGGTAATATTGATCAGATGGAAGAAAGCTGATCTAACAATATTTTGAATGCCTAAAAGAGAGTCATGTATGACACCAAGATTTTTAACCACTGTACTAAGTTTAACAGGTGCCCAAAGGGCAAGCAACAATATTTCAGCAGTATTAAGTCAGAAGCGGTTACTGCCCACCAACTCCTCACATGTAATAAACAAAACAGTCAGCTCTTTGGCATCTATGACAGCTCTGTGGTTGGAATGTTATGTATAGCAGTGTAACATCAACCTATGAGAGGAAGCCCGCACCGGTCAAAGGGAGGCAGCATAGACAGTAATGGGCTCAACTCTGTTGACATTTGACCCTGGGGGGACACCATACTTCACTCTGGTGAAGTCAGACTGTTCACCTGGAAAAACTGGTAGCAACTCTGTGAAATGAAAATCAGGCCAGGGCCACCCCTCTAATACAAATTAAAGGTTTTAACTGCTCCAAAAGTCTGTCACAGTCTACAATGAAAAATGCTGCACTTAGATCTAAAAGCACGAAGATCAACGGTCTAAAGCCATAAGAGGATGATTCATTACCTTCACTAATGCAGCGTCCGTACTGTGATGTGGTCTAAACTCATACTGAAATAATTTATTGGTGCTATTTCTCCAGAGAAAGACAGCAGAAGAGCAAGTGCTATTTTTTTTTCCCCAAGATCCCTGAGATAATCTGAAGTTTAAACCTAGGCCTGTAATTTCTAGGTCACTAGGTTCAAGATTTGGTTTCTTAAGGATAGCATTAATGAGAGTGACTTTAAGAGGATATATCCAAAGCTAAGAGACAGGTTGATCATAAATCACTTTTAAAAGCTTTGCAGAAATATCATCCAGCATACATGATTTACTGAAAGACGCCAGGTATAAAACCTCAGGTTCGTCTAAGGGAGAGAAAATTTCAAAAACCTCTTCAGTGGCTCTGCTGGCCAAACCAGACCAGGAAAGATAGCTACGCTCAATTTTTTTCTCTACTTTCAGTTATTTTCCCCTTGAAAAATGTTACAGCCACTGCCGGAACCTGTGGGTCCAATGTTGCGTGATTCCTACAGGGTAACCTTGACGCAGAATCAAAGAGGAATCTCACATTGTCATGTTTTCTATCAGCCAGGAGAGATACATCCGCCTACCCCTGACCAGGGCTTGTCTGTAACTTAAACAGCTTTCTTTCCGGGCACCACTGAAAACCCCTTATTTAACCAAATACTACTTACACTCTACAGTATTATGCCTGTATGTTTCTTATCTTGAAGACTTTTCTTCTTAAGCATAGCAACTCAGGTCAAGGCTGCGATGAAGCAGATGTTCAATATTTATAGAACCAGGTCAGTGCTAGCGGCTGAGGAAGCCTGTTGAGAAAGGCTGCTACATTGGGTGAAGTAACAGTATGACAGGCATTGTGTTTGGGAATAGATAGAGTAGCAAAGCTTAACTGCTGTAAAGACCCTGCTGAAGGAGCAGAAAGTAGGCTGACTAATTACCGCAGATTGACAGGCAGCCACTAAAACTAAATCCACAAAACTGTCACCATCCTGAAATATCCAGGTGTACCCCTCTAAGCCATCAACCTTCCCTGTCAGTCCAGTAACTAGCCTACACTTCTCATAGGTAAATAAAGGGCCCTTGTTAGCAGGGTGAAAGTTAGCGATGATTCTAAGGCCCACACCTGGAGGACCCCTAGATTATATGCTACACAGTATTTTGTACACAGCAGTATGAATACATTCAATGTTCTTTTAGGGGACTCCAAACGTATCGGCAACTACATGAAAAGGATAATTAAAACATATCGCACTGAAATATTCATGCTGAGAGACTCCAAGGTTATTTTATTCACCTAAAAATAGAAATATTTCCGAGCATTTTCAAATATACTAGCTACTATATAAATAACAAGCTACTACATAAGCTTGTTTTTCCAACACAATCTGTTTAGGATTTTAAAACGAGGCTCTTCCAGTGCGATAGATGGAGTTAAGATCATTGGCCGACATACATAGACTGTGTCACAAATCAACACACCCCACCATCAGGAGAAAAACGTTTCCTCGAATGCCATGTGCAATCCTGTCTGACACGCCGGCAAAACATTAACGTTAAACATTAGCCATTAGCCGAAGAAAGGCGTCACTGTACACTGAAAAACAACAGTCACTGAGATCACACTGATTGTTTGAACCAGAGAGAGAACAGAGAAGGAAAGGATATGAGGCCAGGGTTGCTACATTGTATGGACAAAAGTTTTGGGTCACCTGCCTGTGCAGTATTTCATTCCAAAACCAAGGGTATAAATAAGAAGTTGGTCCTCCTTTATCTCCACTTTTTGGGAAAGGCTTTACGCTAGATGTTTAAATATCATTGGTGGGATTTGCTGCCATTCAGTCATAACAGCATCAGTGAGGTTGGGTATTGATGTTGGGTCATCAGGTCCCTTTCTGTTTGTGTGGCCCACGACATCACAACTGAACTCTTGTTGTCTATAGAAGTTTCCACATCACAATCACTTCACTTGCAGTTAATCAAGGCAGAAGTTTAATACTGACTTGTTGGGAAGGTGGCATCTTATGATGATGCCATGTTGAAAGTCACTAATCTCTTTAGTGTGATTCATTCTGCCACCAGTGTTTGTTGCTAGAGATTGCATGGCTGTGTGTTTAATTATACACCTGCCGTAGCAATGAGTATGGCTTAATTACCCAAGTCCAAAAGTATGTGAACCCTCCATATTACCTGGTGGCCCAGTACTTTTGTCCATATAGTGTATATGAAGAATAGATAGAAGAGGGCAAATTCATGATAAAGACTAGAAAACATCAAAAGGACCAGCGAGACTTTGGTGATATTTAATTTAAAACAAACAGCACTCACTGAGGCTTCTGCAGGGGTAAAACTCTGATTTTTCAAATGCATATCTGGGTTGGATTAAGAGACACTGCATGTCCCCTTGCTGAATGGGCTATAAGACCTTGAGTAGATCGGTCAGCTGTCCACTAAATCACAGGCCAAGGAAGCTGGCACTAACTAAGCCACTCCCTACTACTCCTCTATGCGCTACACAATATCTACGTCTGCTGGTAGTCGGTATGATGCCAACTCTTAACACTGCAATGTGTGTGCTTCTTAAAAAATACACAAGAATGCATAAATATTTACAAATACACAAGTACCTTTCATCCAATTCAATTCCCGAACTAAAATGTGAACCCCAGACTTTTATTTGCTTATAAAATGAGTTTTGATACTTTATACCTGGTTTAGCTGATTAAATTGTGATTATTTTGCTTTGTGAAAAGTCGACCTGGTTTGAGAATAAGATTTCATATACATATAAATTAGCTAAAGTATAATTAGGTGACTGACGATGACTGACATGCCAATTCCCATGGATGCCAATCAAAAGGTAATGCATTTATAATAAAAAAAACCACGTCAGTATAAATTAACAACAATGCAACCTTCTAAAACCAATTTCACATATTGTAAAATTACTAAAAAAGAAAATCTGTTCTGTTCTTAGATTTTTGGTCATATGAATTTATGTACTCTCTGTAAAGTATTAAATAAACATTGCAGAAGGGCTGTTTTGAATATGTTTTTAGTTCAGCCCGATTTACACAATCAAGAAAGATAACTGGAAAGGACTGCACTTAGTAGACAACCTTTCAGATACTTTTTCAAACTGCTTTGAATCAAAGCAGCTGATGCCAGTAGAAGTTTGTTAACAAGACCTGCTGAGGACAGCGGTGGGAAGTGTGTTTAAGCATAGAGGAAATTTATTCCGCAGCATGTATTGTTTAAATAGTACTCTCTAGAATACAATTTACCTCAGTATTATACTGAGGTTATCATTTAACTTCATTGTCATTATTGTCTCCATTGAGTTGTTCATTTGGCGGTGGTCCATTTCATAAACGTACGAATACACGGTATGATGTGTGTATAGACGGCAAAGATAATCCAGGCACTGGTTTGAATGAATGTAAATATGCAGACGCATCACTAAACACCACAAAAGCCTTATTTCTCAGACAAGGCTATTTTGGTTTTTTTTTTTTTTTTTCCCCCCCCAGACAGCACAGTGAACACATTGCCCACGCCCCGGGTAGTCAAGATCTACTATTGTGTTATTCCACTTTTTTTTTTTTTTTATTTAGTTTAATTCCTGAGAAATCTAAGTGCTGCATTCTTCCACACGCTTTGATTATTAAGGCAGGCACGCAAACTGAATATTCCGGATCCACTGTATTTTGATGTCTTCTCACGTGCTTGTCTGTAACTTACAGTACAACACGGGTTCCTCTGCTACAGTACACAGCATGCATCCGTGTCCACCTTGTATCTCAATACTGACCTTAGCTTCACTGCGGCTGACAAACTGAAGGACACGGTAAGGCAGTTTGTGCCAAACAGGCCCCAGTGACTTAACGTACATATGACATCATCCCAGCTCTCAATAAATCATATTGACTTCTATTTTCTATGTGCCGCTGTGCCCTCAGATTTAAATTAACCTTTTCCCCCTCACATCTTCCCTGCCATATCACTCCAAAAGGGCTGCCCACTCACCTTCAGGCAAAATCCCCCTGTCAATGAAAGTCATCTCTCCATTAACAAATTATCCAATTAAAGCCACCATAATTCAGAAGTACTAAAGGACAGCGCTCTTCATCACCACTAAGCTACCCCATAAATACAGTCTGTAATTCTGATTTACGTCGACATCTCCACGGAGGCTGTGTGATCCATCAGCTATCCTGTGAAACCCGCTCAAATTTACACACTCCATCTGAACATGTAATATAAAATTTAGCCATTTTAAATAATTGTGTAGCAGGTCACTTTCTCTGTGTGAAGATACCTACCACGAAACGATCGGATGATCAACAATAAAGAACATACCATGCGTCAAGGATACCGGGCAGTTCAATTTAATTCAATTTAATTTATTTTTCATGGCAGGCTGCCAGTGGTTCCAAAGACCAATTTACCCAAAGCACTTAACAAAAATTTATAACAAAAGTTAATGTTATAGAGCTGTTACTCCATGTTAAATGAGAAAATGTTGAAACAACAAAATAAATTTAAAAAATGAATAGAATCCAAGCATCATTTGGAGTAATTATGGCATACCGCAACACTTTCCTCAAGTATGCAGTGGCCTTTAAATGTTTTTATTTATTTCTCAGAAGTATGGGTGTATCCAGGAGCCGTCCTGTTTTCTTGCATTGGGATGCATGCCAGAGACGGTCTTATTCAGCAGGATTTGTAGATCTGCATGCACTGATGAGGTCACCAGCATTAAATCACAGAGACCTCTAATGACTGGACCGGAGGCCCTTGACAGATAAGATGAGTGCTTCTTGTTAAAGGCGCTATATAAACAATATTGAATTGGATTGAATGGAATTTCCACCGCAGTGCACTTCTGTACCCGTTCACCTGCCAAGTTTGCCGCTTTCCCGTAGCTGTACAGGAAAATCACTGCAAAATTCACCATTGCCTAAGCCACCAATACTCGCATTAAAGATATAATCAAGATCGATCGCCATCGTTACCATTTTGTAAGCGAGCTGTGATTTGAGATTTATCGATGCGCAATGCGGAAAAATCCGGGTAAATGCTATGCGACACACAGGTTTACAAGACTAAGCTGCCTGGGTTGCAAAAGTAATTACGTGTTCTGACAAAAACGCCTTTCAAAGATTTATGTAACTTGCACAGTGTTTTTAGTAAGGCATGTACAGTAGAGCAAGACCCAAACAGATTCAAATGAAGGAATGACCTGAATGCCTCAACTTGCCACTTTCCTATAGGTGCTGAAAGGTAAGCTAGCTTATAACCGAGTCTCTCGTTTCTTCATTAATCTCACCAGCTTTGATTTTATATACAAATATCAAGGGGCCGGCCCTGTATTCACAAACCCTTTGATTTCACCCACTTATCAAAATCTTTAGTACACACAGGCTTTTCAACACGTCAGCACATCTAACAAAATAAGGGTTTTTTTTTTTTGTCTTTTAAAAGAAATCGAAGTGTTTCGAAGGTGCTTTACAACTGTCAGTTTGTTATACATACTATATCAGATCACTTAATCTGAACGTAGGCTAGGTCAATGAATAGATCTAAAATATAAACACGTTTTTGTGTTTAAGTAAACAAGAAAACCACTGTTTCGTCTTAATGATGATCACAGGGAACAGACTTTGCGTAAAACTGATGGCAACGTGAAATCCAGTCGCTCCCAACGCTGGGCTGTGAAGGATGATTGATTTACTTCAACCAGGAAGTTCCGTGTTTTCAAACTCGCCCTTGGTACTCGGCTGTGGTAGGCTGCCAGGCCTCCATCCATCACACCACGTGGCGGAGAGCTCGAAAAGAAATAAGGTTCAAGACGGGAGGAAAGACTAACCTTGTACCTGTGAATGATCGGCTGAGTGAGTTAGCTAACAGCCCAAAGCAGCTGTGAGTCCAACAAAATCGCAAAGTATACCAGTTGAGGAACTGAGTGCTTCCTTATTCTGTTTTCTTATTGCCCCTCCATCTCTAATAGTATCTCAGCTAGACGTCCGAGAGCTGACGTTCATTTTGGTCGTTCGCTCAATGTTAACCGCAAAAGGCTCCGCAGTCAACGCCAAGGCGATGCTGCACCTGTTAGAGACAATAATGCTAATTTTAGTTCCGTTATAATGTGCTTTTGTAAGAACCATTGCACGTGTTACACACCAAAGTAGGCCCACCTCACTGGAGCTGCAGTCACACGGACGGAATGTAAAGGAACATCAGCCACTGAGATTTGCGAAACAGAAAGAAACGTAAAGAAATAACAGAACACCTAGTTGCTTTCATACCAAACCATCTATCTGAGTTTAATTGCTCACGACGTGCATCAGTCACCCACAACGCAGCATTACATATACTTCAGAATTAAATTTCTGGGCTGAAGAGGTGCCACAGAAATGTTCTGTTTGCCTTGTATGAAAGATTGTATGACAAAGATGGGTGCACGTATTTGACATTGGATGTTGTTTAAATGAGGATCATACATCCATATGTCCAGGGAGAGTACATGTTGCTCATGACTATATCTTCATGTGGATATTGGGGCATGGAGAAATCTGTATGTGGAAATTCCATCTTCTCCCTGTGCCTCTGGAATCCTCCCACAGTCCAAAGAAATGAGATGAAGCTGAGTGGTGTCTGTAAATGTGTCGTGGTATATGACTCTGAGTATGTTTTACAGTAGCTGTTTAAGCTGTTACATCTCAACAAGGGCGGAATCTCCTCAGAAGAACAAACATGCAACTAACGAACACATCACAGGTGTCATTGCTAAGATCCCAAAACTTTTCATTCCCCTGCTTTTGGCTGAAGGGTCAAGTATTGATTTTTTCCCATTTCTTAGAAACAAACAGGTGTAATTTATAAATTATCTCCAGCCAGCAGGTGGAGCATAATCTTGATCTCTCGCCTCTAATTCTCCACCCTAGATGCAGCTTGACACAACGCGACAAATCGCCGTGCATTTTTTTCCCCCCCACAAAGGACAGTTGACAAAACTACCAAAACCTGTAATATGAAAGTTGGAAACAAACATGGCTATAATTAGCAGAGCAGTCACCTTTCAGATGTGCAGGTAGAATGAGCTTCATGCAAATCCAGATTCCCTCAACCCGCAACTGCAGATTCTTAAATTTCAATTTACTGCCAAAACCAAATAATTCATATTTACGGATTTTGCTAAAGGCTCGATTGAACAAGGTTTTCCACAGCATATCCAATACATCCAATAGATATCACAGAATAACACCTCTCAGATCACAGTTAGTGCCAATAGAGAGAATTAGCAACACAAAGAGCCCAAACCATAGACGTAAAGTATTTGTTTGTATCCACTGCTGACAGCCGATACACCATCATCCCCTTGGGACAGGGGGGCTCCTTTGCTGTTGTTATTTACGCACTGGACACGTGACACGTCCACAACCGATCAGCCACGCCCATCTTACCCTCATTCCTCCTCACCAGACTACCAACAGCTGAGTTCAGTTATTCAACTGTCGGCTTCTTTTAAATTGCCCAGTTCCCCACACCTCAGTGTGAGGTATTGAGTGTCGTCACCCTACTATGTGGCATCGGTTTCCTCTGTCTACCTGCAGTGTTCAACTGCCTCTCTTCCTGGTTTTGGATTTGTTCTGTCTGCCCAAATTTAGCTTTTTTGGATTTTGCCTGTTTTTCAGAATTACCCCGTGTACTGACCCTAAGCCTGCCCACCGACCATCGATCAGCCTTAAGCACCACCTCTCTCCGCAATTAGACTCATCCTCAGCATTCATTACAACATGACTGTATGGAGCAACACGGAACTCAAAGGATTCCAGAGATTGCCTTTGTGTTCCCAATGGGGTGACACCGAATTTTGCTTTTTGGCAAAGTGTCTTTTCCCAAAAGGCACACATAGCCTGAGAATAACTATATCACTTGGATGAAATTCATGTATTAATACAACTTATCTATTGAGTCAGAATTCAGGATTTCACTTTAGCTCAGGAATATCTGTAATGTTATTCAAGAATGACAACTGTTCTTCTGGACTGAAGCAGGATATCATGTATTGTCATGTAACAGGAATTAAAATTTCATTTGTGGGATGAAATACTATTTTTATGTCTAAATGATTTAAGATTGGCACCCCAACCTGGGTGTTCCCCACCTTGTGCCCTAAAGCTGCCTAAGATCCAGGGCCCCCCCGTAACCCTGAATTTTAAGCAGCTTAAGTAGTAAATGAATGAATCACTTTTAAAAAAAAAAACCATGAAACTTTATGAAAATATATAACTCTTAACGTTCAAGTAAATCCTCTTTGTTTACTCATGTCCTTTTCATGTAGCAATAAGTCACAGCTGTTTATGTCGTAGCTCTACCACCTTTCAGCAGTGAAGCAATGGGTTAATCACAGGCTTAACCGTGCTTTTTGTTAATATGTGTGACAACTGAAACTTACAAGAAAGAAACACTGCCAGACCTTCATGACCCTCTCACTTTTTCTTTTTTATTAAAAAAAATAAATCTGTGTTTTTTACCAAAAAAAAATTTTTTAAAAAAAAATATAAAAAAAAAAAAAAAAAAAAAAAAAAAAAAAAAAAAAAAAAAAAAAATCTGCCAATTTTTTCTGGGAGCAAATTGAAGAAATAATACCCCACTAATTTGTGGTTTTAAATAGACATCATTATAGAAAATCATTACGTTATTGCTGAGATGAGCAATGAAGATAAGTGTAAATATTCTGCTTTGTTTTCAGAGTACAATTAAAAGTTTTCTGTTCCTTTCTTGGAACAGCGAATGCTTGACCAGTGGTGATTAGCAACTTTAGGAGTTTAGAAAGGGAGATTAAAGTTACTATGCTTAATTACTACCCATTTCATGGAAAGTGTCTGAACGGCTGATATATTTGTAACTCTGGATTAAAAATTTGCATTCTTGGTGATTTAGCAGAGAACCTCGCATAATAACAGCAAAGAGGTGATGTCACCAATAGAAAATGACGTTGCGTTGCAGTCGTCTGACAAACAGTACCTACTCATCGTCCAGTCACTTATCCAGGACGGACATGTAGTAAACACACGCACACACACATAATCAACAATTCATGAAAAACAGTTCACTTAACTTTTGGATGAAAAAAAAACAGAGGGGGCACTCGGAATTTAAAATGTGTTTTCTTCATTATGGCTTTGTGTCAAGTCTTTAGTTCTTTGTTATTAAATTTCATATTTGTGAAATGGAAATCCGTGATCTTCAAAGAAAACATTAAAAAAAAAATAAATAAAAACTTTTAAGCGGCAGGAATGCCAACAGAGCTCCACTATCAAGACTAATAACAACACTGTGCCACTTGATTAAAACTGAGTGGTGGCTATTACCCATCATGCTTTATGACTGGTTATTATCCATATGCGTAGGTTGGACACCCCTCCACAGTGTGGCGTTCTTATCCTTCTCAAACGCACACGTACAGGAGCAGGAATTCAACACAGGTTTTCACATGCTTCTGAAAAGACCCCAAATCACCCACCATACAAAAATGAGCCTTGACATGCCCAGCTAGAAAGACACTTCAGACACTTCAAAGGTGCTGCATTTCATATGCAAGGCCTTTGTCTGTGCAAACACCCACTAGCGATAATATTCATCAACACAAGGTGGAGCCATGCCAAAATGGTACCGAAAAATGAAACAACTCCGCTGTCTAAAAATGTGTAAAAGAAACAAACCCCACAGAGGCACACCTGCCCCTCAAATCAACGGAATCCTATAGCCGTTACCTGAAATTTACAGCAAATTCTCAGTTTCCTCAAAAACTCCATCATACATTTTGCCAGCAATATACAAATCCACACACAAACTTTTTAGCTGATAAACTTTGACTTCTTGGCTAAAGTGAATGTTGACTACAGCATTTGTTCCAGAAAAGTGGCACAGATGTGTATTAAAAATATTGGTCCAAATGTCTACTTAAAAAAAGATCATCTTTGAGAATTCAGTATGTTGAAAACACTAAGGGGGATTTCAGAAATTCCAAATTCAAATGGCAGGTCCTTAATCTCATTTGCATTACAATGTCAAGTCCTTGTTTCAAAGGGGGTAGCCTTAATCACATTCTCTCCAGGGGAACCCAAGTCAGCATTCCAGGAATCCTCCATTTTTAAAACCGGTACCCAAGCTGCTTCGATATCGAGAACATAGAAAGTATATGGATCCAGCTGTTCCTACACATTTAAATCCCAGGGGCGGGTCAACGGTCCTTTGGCCCTTGGGTGAGGCACCATGCACCTCTCAGCAGTGACCTGTGTTATAGTCAAAAGAAACCCAATGCCTTTTTGACTGTTTAAGGAACCGGGCAATGAACAGCAAGGTTTACAAAAAAAAAAAAAAAACAAAGAACCAGCAAAGAAAAACGTAAAACTCATGGAGACAGCATGTGAATACGTTTTACTCTTGCTAGGGATCTTGCCAATTCCACCCCAGTTGGCTGCACTTAGACCCTGACAAATCCAGATAAGGTCAGCTGGGTTCATTGCCTATGGCATCTGTGAGGCAGGTGGTCAATTTCCATGGTAACGGAAAGGATCACATCAATTCAAACCTCTACCTATAACCTTATACCAGTACAAAACTGGGAACCAGCTTATTCAATAAATGCTTATGATATCGTAAAATGGAAAGAAACCTAACACTCTCACAGAAATCAGTTTATTGATAATCTCTAGCAACAATAGCTCAGATGGTTCATGGAAACAGACTGCAGCTTGTATGAAGAGTTCGAGGCTTCATAGCTAAGTTATGTTACAGTTCATATTATAAACTGGGCTTCAGGACATTTCAAAAGACATGTTTCTTTAGGTGGAAACCTTATGACCAGAAAAGTAACATACAACTCTTGCTTTATAATGTACGTGAGATCACTCCACCAAATAATTAGCTGTTCCATTTCACCGCTAGACTCCTGCTGCAGTCATCAACCGCTGATATCAAAGGAAACAAGGAACAGGTGAAAACTAAATTACTCGTCATATTCCACTGTTATCGGTAATACATCCCGTTAATTTCTGTAATTGTTCTGCTTCAACTTACAAAATTGAACTTCAAAAAGCAAAACACAGATGCAAAAGGAAAATCGGAATTTTACACTCAAGGCCCTTCAGTAGACAAGGACTATGGAGCACGACAATCACACCAGACGAAGGTGGTGGCACTGAAATCCTATCTAACCAAATGATATCAGAGATCAGCTGTGAAATTAAAGAACTCTCCTGTAATTAAATAAACCAAACACTAGACTAAGATGGCTCCATCTAATGCCAGACTAGCAGTGTGATAAGATTCTAATTTACCAGTCTTTAAGATGCAGAGCCACTAATAGGACTCAGTGATAAAAACCACTCCGGTACTGTGCAGCCGAGGGATAGACAACTGTGAGGCCTGAGTTGCATAGCACTTCTGTATGACCATGGAATTATGCACAAGGTCTGTGGAATTAGAAGGAAAGCTGTAATGAACAGAAGAATTGAGCAACTGGGCTATACTGAACTGAAGACTTGGCCAGAAGCACTGGAATGGGAGCTGCATTCTGATTGGATGGCCATTAGATTACACATATCAGCAAAGGATCTAAGCATTTTGATTGGCCATGGCAACAAAATTCATTTTAGTGGAACCTCTTATGTCACAAAACATTAATGGGAAAAATGGGGGGCTATGTCCCACAGTGGACAGTCGAAGCACTGGGCAAGATTTGGGAGTGCTGGGACTCGCGGTTTGGGACTGGCAGGGACTTTTAGGCAAGAAAAAAAATAAATAAAAATAAATAAAATAAGATGAGCGTGTAAGCCACGTTGTGGCTGGCTGCCCAGTCTTAGCACCTACCAAATACCTTCATAGGCACAAGAAAATTGTGAGCTATCTGCATTGGTTGATCTGCAAGGAACTCGGCCATGAATTGCCTGAGCACTGGTTTGACCACGACCCACAAGCAGTCACAAACATCGGTGCCTCGATCACAATTATGTGGGACATGGTCATTAACACTGATAGAGCCATGCTGGCGAACCGGCCTGATATATTTGGTCTACGGCAAGAAGGCAAAACCACGCCTCCTAATCAATGTTCCGATCCCAGACGACACTAATCTTCTAAGAAAAGAAACCAAGATCTGGCGATAGAAATAAATCGAATGTGAGCCACAAAGACAAAAATAGTGCCACTTGTCATCGGAGCGCTCGGAACCCTAAGGAAGGGATTCAATGACAAGCTGGAGCTGCTCCCCGTGGAACCTTGTGCTAAAGAGCTACAAAAGATTGTACTCTTAGGAAATACGCACATCCTGAGAAATTTTTTTAATGTAAAGTGACACTTGGGTCTCTGATTGAGACCCGGTTACTTTGTAAAGACCGGCTTAAGGACCGTGAAATGAAAATAAAATAATAACAATAAGAAGTAGTATGCAAATTTTGCTTAACCCAGTGCCGAGGCTACAGGTATGGCATTTCAGAAGATCGATTACTACGAATCAAAGCAATGCATTTTACATAACACTTTAGAAGTCTTGTTAATGCTCTCAAGAAAACTCTCCAAAATTGACCTTTCTTATCTTTCTAAGGCATAAAAAGGGTAGCAAACATTTCTCACAAACTGGATGAGTTTTTCCCTTGCGATGTTGCCCTTGCTTAGCTTTCTGGGGACATTGGGCCTGTGTAAAGCGCTTTATGGCAACGTCGTTATAAGTGAAAGAGATGTAAATAACATAAATTGAATCCAACTACAAGCATCACAATGAAGAACGGGAAAATTCCGTGTAGATAGCACTCAACATTGTCCAACTCCAAGATCTGCTGCTGTTGCCACACCTGCCGTGGCCCCCTGGGACCAATGTCAACATTGCGATGCTCAGGTCTACTGCAGTAGCATAGTTTTGTATCCTCCATCCACACCTGCCCTTTCTGCTTTCGGCAGCCAGTCAGCTTATGAAGCAATTCCTGGTTTGTAGGCAGAGCTGGTGAACCCTGATTTGGTATGAAAGTATGGTGTTGGCATAGGGGGCAGGGAATCTGGTTGTTTTTTCTACCCAGCGAGTTAGCCATGAGGCAGCATATACACTCCAAGCAGAAGGTGTGGGTGCAAGCAAGAATCTTCGGAGTTTTGGGACTGAAGACTCTTCACATGTCAACCAAGCATGCATGCACACGCTTCCCTGCTCCTATCTTTCAGAAGCTCAGGCACAATTTGCGTCCCACCCATCGTGGAGCACAATTACTAGACCAAACCGAACAACTGGAGAACTTGCTCATAGTAATAATGGGATAGAAAAGTGAAGCAAATACTGGTTCTACTTCATATAACCAATACACAGCGAGACTGCTTAAAGACCGTAAGGTCTCTTGCTATTTGGTCAGAAACATACAATCATACTTAAGAGAACACCACCAGTCGCAAATGTGATGCACTTCAATGTTCTTCATCTTCATCATAACTCAAGTTCTCAAAAGCAACCCAAGCAGAGCTGTTGCTTATCACAGTGAAACGAATTTACAGAACCATAGCAAAAGTATAATAAAAGCACAACAAATTAATGGCCAGTGCTCCAACTACACCATCGAGAAGACTACTGAGAAGCAGCCTTAGCCTTTGTAAAAAGCAACAGCTCCCTCTGATTTAAACTGGAGTGCCACAGTGACTCAAGGGTAGCCTCACACCTCTAAATTGCTGAAATTGTGTAACTGTGTGGGATTTTGTGCCTTCAGACTCATCGTGATTCTCTGCTTGACAAGACATTTTGGAAGATGGATGATTGGACTAAATTGTTTCCCAGCTAGTTTCCACTCGTAGACTTGTGCTTCTGCGTTAATTCTAACAGTCAACCAGTGAACAGTGTTGGCCTTTTTTTTGTTGACCTCTCAATTTTGCGATCAACTTCTCCACCAAGTTGTCTCTGGTCATCGATACATGATTCTTACCTGATACGTCTGTTTGTCAGTTGCGAGACCAGCAGTACATGACAATGAGAGAATAGGAGGAAGAGATAAAACAAGGAAATCGGGAAGAGTCCAATCAGATTTGAATAAAAATCAATCAGTGAGTGGGACTATTTGACAGCACAGCAACACAATAAACAACGGTGATGGATTAGCATTACAGAATATCGCACAGTACACTTAAGCAAAGTGATATGCACTACCAATTTATTTCCATTCTGTTCACACATTAAAATGAACATTTCAGTGCTTACACTCCACATCTGCATGTAGGCCAGTAGCTAGCACCACGTACCTCCTGGTTTTAACTGCAATTCACTTTGCTGATGACATTTTCAAGAACTGTCTTATATGGCCAGTCCGACAAAAATGTAAATCAGTCTGTCTTGTAGCAACAGAGTGAGAGTCACTACCGTAACCGCAGACTTAAATATTTATTTCTCTGCCTGTGAAATACGCAAGGGATAAGAAGCATATATTTCTCAATTCCAATTTTCTCAATCAGACAGAAAGCGTGCACCAACAGTGCCCCCTTCTGTGGTCGTGAATATTTAGCATAAATGCCGTGAAACAGCAACGGTCTCATTTCACGTGGCCCAACCATGAATATGACAGGACCAGCACTCTCCCCATTCCACGTGTCATTGGCTGCAAACCGCTTCACATTTCTTGAGGACAGAAACTCGCAAATATTGAAGAAGCAGTTCAGCCAGAACAGGGATTTCCAGAGCTGAGCAAGAAGCAAAGCACCCCAATCTCCACCCCAGCCAAATATCGACAGGAGCCCCACAGATTTGTTGTTAAAAAATGATTAAGAAAAGAAAAATGTGAATGATGGGGCATTATAACTGAAGCAGCAAATCCTTGAACGCCGGAAGCTGCAAATATGGGGGGGGGGGAGCCTTCAAAATTGCAACCAAGCAAGCAAGCAAGCAACCAACCCACCCACCCACTGTCTGTCTCTCTGTCTGTCAAGACTGCAAATGAGGGGGAGGAGATACAAAATTGCAAGTGAGGAGGGGGTTCAAAACAGGGTAACGATGACCGATAACTCGATAACTGATATCTAGAATAAAAAAATAAACAGGTGCTTGATAATATGACAAGGGTTTGGATTGTATTTTTAAATAATTGAACAAAAATAGGTACAGAACTGCAGCTCTGCAGTGATTGCATCAATGTATATAAGTTACCAACAAACAAAATGAAATGTTTAGAATCCATTGTTTCTGCATACATGTAAAAGGATATTTTCTACAACCTCCAACTTTGTCATTATTGTACAATGTGCCTATTCTTGCTGTAATATTCAAACGTGTTTTTAAATAAGTTGCAGGGACACTAGATAGCACTACTGCCTCACACCTAGAGGGGTTCAGATTTAATGTTCAATTAAACAGCATACGTTCCTTCTTAAAAAGAGTGCGACTATCAAGCAAGTAAGGTTAGTCCGTGTAGTTCTCCACCTGTTAGTCCAGGGAAGGAAATAAACGACAAATAGTGACGTATAGCAGAATACATGTTCAATCTCTGATTAAATCTTCACTTCATTCAAAGCAGATGGAGCTTAACATCTGCTTGAGAACAATGTCCACATGCATCTTTAACCTAACATGGGTTAGAACTAACCTGTTCTATGCCAGTAAAGTACCAGGCTTTTTTGTTCAAAGTATTTTAAATCACTCAACTGGATCCAATTACAAGTTATTGCAAATAAAAAAACATAAATTACTGCATATAATTCACATAAATCACATTATGTAATGGTGTTCAAGACGACCACAGGGTTGGCTAACTTAAAAGAACATAGAAAACTCTCAATTTCTAGCATTTTTAAATCAAATCAAAATATTTTTATACAACATTTAAAACCAACACAAACTGAGCAGAAGTGCTGTACACGATCAAGATTCAACATCATAATAATAACAGACCTAAGCTAACCCTAAGATAACGGATACAAAGAAAACAAATGAATAAGAGAGAACAGTAGAACAAAATGTAACTATCAAGGAATATTAAAAACCAGTGAGAAATGGTGAGCATTTAACCAGGACTTAAAGATGTCAAGACTGGGTGATAATCTCATGTGAATTATAGCATTAGTTACCCTTAACCAACATGCTGGTGAAATATTTTTCAGCCATCGCTGTCATTTCTGAGAATAAAGACTACAATTTCTAAGCCTTTTATATAACAATAGGGTGTTATGTAATGTGGCCCGAAGCTCACACGTGCTTCAATGATACGACATGGCATGAGTAACCACCTAAAGAATTCTGAATTCCATTTCTTTAACAAATATCTGACCCGACAGCAGGTTAGGGAATGTGTATTAAGGAGGTTTAGCACAGACTTTAGGAACTTAAAGAGGGAGGACAATGAACACCAGAAAAGAATTTGAGTAAAGTGTGCTGACTTCAAGTAAAGGGAAAAAGTAATCATGCTCTACTGCAGCCTTCATTAAGGAGGGAGCACTTTCCTGCATTGAAATTCCATAGGGAAGTTTGCCAAAACTCTAAAGAGGGTTTATTGATTGCACTTAAGCCAATAGGTATGCAGGATGCAAGGCCACAATTCAATTTACTTGAAGTGGAAGACCGTGTCATCCGCCAGATGCAGGGCATGTCTCAGCAAACAAGGCTACATTAAGTAGGATGGGCCAAGAAGATGACAGGTCATAAAGAGAGTTGTGTTCACCGCCACATGATCAAGCACTCTCCATTTGGACAAGTGGCTTTTAGAAGCTGACTTTGCCCATCACCCCCCCATGAAATCCTTTCTACCATTCATCCATTCGTCTTCTAACAGTGCATCCTGGTCCAAGTCGCAGGGGGACTTGCAGCCTATCCTAGATAGCTTAGACACACCATAATACGCGGATACACAGCCATACACACTATGGGCAAGTTACAGATGCCAGCTGGCCTTATTACATGCTACTGGACTGCAAGATGAAACCAAAGAACCAGGTAGAAAGCTGGGGAGAACATGCACACCCCACCTACACAGCAGAGGCACGAGGTGACAATCATACCCATTTACACACATAAATGTCATTTCATTGCTTTGCCGGGCTATGAGGCTGTCAATAGTTCATAAAGAAGAACACAAACAGATTTAGAACAATATTTACAGTCAAACCTTCATTATAAAGTTAAATTATTATTGCAATTCTTTCCATGTCCCATATTTCATTGGCACATTTTTAGAGGAATTTGTTTATCTTTTTTTAATCAGTAGTAGTGCAACAGTGACAGCACAATTGGTAATCAGGTCATAAATGATTGTAGGCTGAGTGATTGAAGCCTTGTAAGCAGTGGTATGAAAGGCATGGCATAAGTTCTATACAGAGCAGAGGCTTTGCACTTTGATCAGAATTCTTCTTTTAATACCTCATTGGTGGATTCTCTTCACCAGACATGCAGCTGCACTGCAAAGACAAATGAGGCTTCATGATAAATGTGCTTTTCAGTTCATGAACACGCCGTGGCGTGTCGGCTCGCGTGGCGGTCAGTGGGAGATCCAGTCATGTGATGTAGTACTTTCTCATTATTTTCATCATTTACTTTTACAGCCTTGCTGCCTTTTGATAAAACATGGAGACTCCCTGCCTTACCAATGGGCAAAAAGAGTATGGGCAGAAAGGAGTTGTCATTAAAAAAATTTTGACTGCATCAGCAGTACATTACGAGGTGACCCAAACATCACCATAACTGTACTAAGCTCCATAAATAATGCAAAATTTTTATGGCTTAAAAACATTTATTTTGAATAAAGCTTTTGGCAAATTTGAAAATATTAAATATTAATGTAGTGTCTCCAGCATTGGTTGGTAGTTCAGGATACTCCCACCAATCAGGGGTTTCGAAGCCTCACGTAGCACCAGCATTGATTGGTAGTTCAGGATACTCCCACCAATCAGGGGTTTCGAAGCCTCACATAGCACCAGCATTGATTGGTAGTTCAGGATACTCCCAGCAATCAGGGGTTTCGAAGCCTCACGTAGCACCAGCATTGAGTGGTAGTTCAGGATACTCCCAGCAATCAAATTTTGAAGCCTAATTTATCGTATTACTACCGGAAGCCCAAGTGGGCAGTTGGTTTAAAGTGCAATTTAGGCTTTAAAAATACTCAGACTCAAACTCTAAGAAAAAATCCCATGTTATGAATTAAATTAAGTCAATTGTTGAAACGGGAAAAGCATGCTTTATTCTACAGATAAATGCAAAGGAGTTATTCTTAAAAATGCCATTTTTAATGCTCATTGGTATGCAATGACTCAACATTTTAGATTTTATAAGGTAGTTACTTATAAAACATGCTTATTAAATGCTATCCAAAATAGTTGCGTAACTGGTAACCTTTATTAAAAAACATTTTTGCCCGATTTCTTTCCCTAGCCAAGGACAGCTTTTGGAGTACAATAATAAGTTAAAGCAGTCTCTATAACAAAACAGCAGCTGAATTTAAATTGTACTGTCCTTGGCAATGACTTGGGACTGCTAAGCTACATCAAACTGGGGAAAATGCAGCCCATATTATTACAAATCTTAATGGGACTACATATAATAGAAAGCCGACTCCTTGAGTAACAAGGCTCCAGAGTATTTAAACTGTACTTAAATCCAACTACAGCATTTATGTAATGCTTTTATATAAAAAGTAGTTTCATCTTTATATAATGGTATATGGAGCCACAGCTTGCATGCTACCATATATTTAAATGTATTTATGTGTCAATGTATTTAAGAAAAAAAATACATTAAATAAAAGGATCTTAATCACTTGGCTAAACTTTTTAAAGCATTAATAGTGAATGAGTGGTATGTTCCCGGAAACAACCGCATCCTTTAATGAAATTAAATGCTTGATCAAAGAGACTAATACTTTAGACTGTAAAGCTTCAAACGTTTGCGCAGGTACTGAATCTGCATCCAGTACCATAATTTGGCTTGATGGTGTACGTAGGGGTGAGGGGTCTATTTCAGAGGCTAGGGAACCAATTTTCAGAAAGCCAGTGGCAAGCTAGAAACAGGTGGGATAAAAAAAAATAATTAGCTAATGCAAAAGGCATAGGAATTACATTTACAATTTATTTCCTTGGATCCAGAGGATAAATGATCTCACCATTTACAAGAATGAACAAGGCAGCAAGCAGAAGGAGGATGAAGAGGCAGTGATTTATTTAAAAAACAACATTACTGTAGCCTATCACTGGAAAGGCAGCATATCAGCTGACTGATGAGATGCAAACAAATCACAGGTCAGCTTCAAATAATTCCCTTTATGGGCAACATGACTATTCTGTTTCAGAAAGTAGTGACATATTAAGATAATACTTTGCATTACAAATTATGTCATCAGAGCAGCTCACTGGGTAACAGTGTTGCCACCCACTTTAATGGTTATGGGTTCAAATCCCACCTTCGCTCTCTGTGCGTAGTGATTGCACATTCTCACCCTGTCACCCGGGTTTCCGCTAGGTACTTCAGTTTTCTCCTGCATTCCAAAGACATGCGGCTAGGCTAATCAGTAACACTAAACTGTCCATAGAGCATGTGGGAGTGAGTGTAAGTGAGTTGATGTGCTCTGTAAGAGACACAGACATGTTTGGGAGGGGGAGAGATTATACCTGAGAAAGTGAAAAGCAATTATACGGTAAAAATAAACAGAACTCTACCCACAAGTTTACTGATGAAAAAGCAAATCGATCTAATAAAAATGCTGTGACCCATGTAAAATTGATTCTAAGGTAAATATCAAGCTTTTAAACCAGACTGCTGTACTTCCTGATGTTCCATGCCACAGTAGTCTGTAAACTTTCTTTCCGTTCACTCTGTGTGAACAGCTATAAAAATAGGCCACATTTCCTTCAAACAATTTTAAAAATGTCTGAAATATCAGTCTGCTAGGACAAAGTAGTACTGCAGATTAGAAAAACAAACTGCAATAAGCCATGCAAAACAAACATGGTGCTGGATGCCAGAAAGGCTGCACAGATGGCCTGGACCCCCCTGCATATGAGCCACTTCAACGCCAGCTGCTTTGCGCTGCCGTTCTCCCAGAGCTGCAGGCCACAGTCAAGCCTGTCGCACCCGAAACCCAGGAAGAGATGCAGAGAAGCAGAGCCAGCGCCTCTAACCTGACCAGATCAGCTCCTATTCTTGTAGGGCACTTCATTTGAGTTTGTTACTGAAATTGACTTGCTAATGTTTGACCACAGTTCAGTAATACAAATGAAACTTGGCCTTCATCATATTAAAGTACAGGCTGTGTGAGGATCACAAGTCTAAAAGACACAATAATCCAAGCTGCTAATTTAACACATGCATTTTGTGAAAACATTTTATTTTTTTTTTTACATTGATTGAATCGGCTCGTACAGCTTCGTTTTACTGAAGCTGGATTCTTGCCCCTGGTTCTCTAAACTGAAGCAGGGCACTGCGAGAGATGTTGGCAGCCCAAGTTCAGACATTCAGCTGCTACCCCCTTGCTGACTGGGACAAGCTCCAGGCTCCATCTTCTCAGCCCGTGACCCAAACCAGTACAAACTATTAGAAGACATGTTACACCATACTGTCATGACAAGTACCTTGGATGGGTTTAGTTCAGTACTAACCAAGTCAGTAATAGGTCTTTACACTAAAACTCAAATTCTCTAATAGTGGTGATTCAGTATATTTTAAGTATACAAGGCTGTTCAAAAGTTTCAGGCACTGGTGCAAAAATGCTATAGAGTGAGGATGCTTTCAAAAATAATGCATTCAAAAGTTTTTATACATCAGTTAACAACATACAAAGTGCCTAAACAAATAAATCGATATTTCATGCACCCACTCTTTGCTCATGCCTTTAAAACAACATCAATTAGCTGAGGTACGCTTGCTCTGATTTCATTTTTAAAAAATATTCCATTTTAATTTAGTCGGTTCCAAGGCCATATGTTGTCTTTGAAAAGTAAAATTCATGATAACAAGCAGAAGATCCAGCACTAAAAGGAACGGTACAGTAAACTGACATTTTGAAGCCCGGCTCTACCAAAACATTTCAAGTTAACCAATGTCAATAACAGTCTATCAACTGTGTAACTCCTGGGCACACCCAGTGGATGACATTGCACAGGTTCATAGTGACTTACAGCGACTTCGAACAGCAAGCACCCTAGAAGATTCTGACAGAACTCAAGAACAAGGTGTCACAGGAGTTCTGGGTAACCCTCCGGGCCATTTTTGGTTCTCTTTGTGATGCAGTGATATAATATCAGGAGATACAATATAACCGCAAATGGTTACGAGTGGGTTCAAGCACACATACCAACAGGAACACCACGCACTATTGACTAAAGCAAAAAGCAAAAGGAGCTTTGACCATTGAACAACATGGCTTGTAGCATACAGTGTGGGCAGGCACTTGAGGGTATAGGCACTTGAGGCATGGCCTGCAGACAGGTAAACTGTCACACAAGATTTTTGGGATATCTCAATGCGAGTAGTTTTGATTAGGAGGTTGACGTAAGCAGTGCTGGATTGGTCAGAATGGGCTGAAGCATGCAATACCGCCATAGACAGGCGGGGGTGGTTAGCAATTTGAGCGTGGCCTGTAGCCACGTCAAATGGCATACATGGGATTTTTGGGATAATTTTTGACCAGCTGGGTCTGCTGATTACAATACCGAATGTGTCCAGATTGGACGAAAATCCTTGAACTAGTATGCAACGATAAATATGGCAAATTTGCCAATAAATTAGGTTGGATCTGCAGAATTATGATTGGCTGGGCATAGAATTTTGCAAATTAGAGATTTTAAACGTTTTGATTGGCTCGGAACCCTGTAGAACCCAGGTCACAAATTCGTTGCTATGGAGTAGGCATAGGCCGGTATGATAACCGTAAGCAAAAAATATCACGGTTTCACGGTATTGCGATTACTGTGTATTGCTGTCACACCAGAAAAAGAAAAAAATTAGAATCACGTAATAACGTGAAAAGTTTCGTGTTATTACAGTATATTTTTTCACGTTATAACAATATATTTTCACGTTATTACGTGAAACGTTTCACGTAATAACATCACGTTATAATGTGATAATTTGGTGGTCGGACTCATTCTTTCTTCTGTACAGCCCCATGTATTTTAGTCCTTCTTAGAGTGCGCATACTTATTACAACGTCATCCACCGTGTTTAATAACAGCAGAATCTCGCCATGTTTCAACCCAAATATGAAGTAGAACTTGTTTAAATCATGTAAATGAGCTACATTACCCAGTTTATTCTCCATGCTGTGCTGTTCCGTGCTGTTTTTAAGCTTGTAATTTGTTAAAATCCAATGCAAATTTACAGACACACTGCTCAGCCAGCTGGGTTACATTTGTAAACTTGTTGTAAATTTAATTTATATAGATTAAGGAGCTGCGAGGAGGCAAAAAATACCTACTGAGTTACCACAGTGTCCATGATTTAGCCATCATTTTTTTTTTTTTTTTGTTTTTTTACTCCTAACCAAACGGCAGACAAGTCAACCAGCAGGTTTATGGCAGAAGCTGACTCACACTGGATACTGCCTATAAAATTAACTGTTTTTAGACAGTAATGGATTACTAAATACTGGACCTGGGAAGAGAGTCCTCAGTGAAATTGTCCCGTAAATTTTTAATGTACAGATTGATGTATGTTGCTGTACAATGGAGAGGAATCACATAAGATTAGATCCTGCTATTTTCTCCCAGTCCCAGAAAACGCTTCCAGACATTAATGTCTGAACCCAGACCTTATTATAGCCCATTTGAAAATTCTTCGCCTGGTCATTTTGTTTTTCCTGAGTGTTTTCCCTTGTGCCGATGCCAAAATAGCAACTTACTATTTACATTCCCCACCACCATTTCGATAACTAATCTCCAAAGCTGGCTCTGAAGAACCAATAAGTGGGCCGCCTACAGAATTTGATTCCGGGCTTGTTGATTTACGTTTCATGATCTCAGTTACACTTGAAGTTGATGTCAGTCATCGTACACGTGTACCAAAAGACACCTGTAGAGCTGACAAATACTGCTGGCATTGCCAATTCTTCCATAGGTTCCACTTTAAATAATCACATTATTCTCCTTTTTTACCTTGGCAAAATACCTAAAGTGTTACCAGTGTCTGCAAATGTATACGCATGCGTGTGGATGTTAACCGGAAGTTTGCCGACACACTATGAAATCTCTTCTGGAACAGATTGGTCATTCACTACCATACCCCCCTCCCCCAAGTTAATACATTAAATATTTCCTCCTCTTTGTTCAAAGTTAAATGACTCAGTCCTATAGATACACAAGCACGAAGCAAAGATTATGCTGTAAATGTGCAGCGATATTTCAATTTTCGTGATTACGCAATGACAGCAGACAAACGCCTTTATTACAAAGAGTTTCATTTGGGAATTTGAACTACATTGCTCACATTTCAGGTCTTCTTATGACGAATACTAGAAAAAGATCAAGTCTGAGTGAAAAACTATAATATGACTTAACCAATGTCATGTCCAACCCTGATCCTTGAGGACCAGAGCCTTGCAAGATTATAATAAGTAAATGATTGAGCAATTCCATCCATCCATTAATTTTCCACCACTTTATCCAGATCTGGGTCTAAGCAGAGAAGCTCAGACCTCCCTCTTCCCAGCCACCTCTTCTAGCTCCCCCAGGGCGATATGGAGGCATTCCCAGGCCAACTGACAGATATAATCTATCCAGCATGTCCTGGATCTGCCCCGGTATCTCCTCCAAGCTGGAAAAGCCCAAAACACTTCCAATGGGAGGTATCCAGGAGGCATCATAGACAGATGCCTGGACCACCTCAGCTGGGTCCTTTAGATGCCGAGGAGCAGCTTTACTCTTGGCTCTACTCTGAGCTCCTCCCCCTCTAAGGCTGAGTCCAGACACCCTGCAAAGGAAGCTCATTTCCCCCTCGTGTATCTGCAATCTCATTCTTTTGGTCATTACCCATAGTTCATGACCATAGCTGAGGGTAGGAACGTAGATCGACCAGTAAATCAAAAGCTTCACCTTTCGGCTCAGCTCTCTCTTCACCACGACAGACCAACATATCGCCCACATGTCTGCTGACGCTTGCACCGACCCACCTGTCAATCTCTCGGTCTTCCCTCACCCATGAGCAAGACCCTGAGGTACTTAAACTCCTCTTCGAGGCAACAACTCATCCCCAACCTGAGTCGGCAATCCACCGCTTTCCGACTGAACACCATGGTCTTAGACTTGAAGGTGCTCATCATCCTCCCGGCCACTTCACACTCAACTGCAAACCGCTCTAGTGCAGGCTGGAGGTCACAGTCTAGGTGGAGTCCAACACCTACCGGGAATGAGTCTGACATACTGCCAGCAGTGCGAACCAAGCTCTCACTCTTGTTGCACAGGGACCAGGGCCTGATATTCCATACTCCCTATGCACCCCCCAGAGGACACCCTGAGGGTCAGTCATATGCCTTTTCCACACCCAGAAATCGCTTCAAAACCGATTGGGCAAACTCCCAGGAACCCTCCTGTATCCTTGTGAGGGTAATGAGTTGGTCTGGTGTTCCATGACCAGGACAAGAACTGCACTGCTCTTCCTCTATCTGAGGTTAGACTAGCAGACAGACTCTCCTTTCCAGTACCTTGGCACAGACCTTTCCAGGGAGGCTAAGTGTGATCTCCCTAAAGTTGGAACACACCTTCCGGTCCCCTTTCTTAAACATGCCAGTCTGCCAGTCCAGAGACACTGCCCAAGACCTCCATGCAATATTGAAAAGGCATGTCAGCCAAGACATCCCAACAATATCCAGAGCCTTCAGGAACTCAGGGAGAATTTCATTCACCCCTGGAGCCCTGCCACTAAAGAGTTTTTTGCCTACCTTGACCCCACTAATGGGCAAGTTCCCTCTGAGTCCCTGGACCGCTTCCTCCAAGAAAATGGTCTCAGTGGGATTTTGGAGATCTTTGAAGTATTCTTTCCACCACCTGAATATGTTGTCAGTTGAGCTATACTCCATCCTTGCTGCAAACAGTATGGGCAAAGCACTGCTTTTCCCTCCTGAGTTGTCTAATGGTTTGCTAGAATCCAGCCAACCAAAAGTCGTGTTCCACGGCCTCACCAAACTCCTCCCACACCCAAGTTCGTGCTTCTGCACTGTCAAAGCCACACTCCGCTATGTGTGAATGTACCTGTCAAATGCCTACATAGTCCCTCAATCTATCCAAGCTCAGTATGACTTCTTTAACCTGACGGCTCCCTTCACCACTGGTGTCCACCACCTGGTTCTTGGGTTGCCACCACGACAGGCACCAACAACATTACGACCACAGCTCCACACAGCCGCCTCAGCAATGGAGGTGTGGAACATGGCCCATTCAGTCTCAATGTCCCTAGCCTCCCTCAGAATGCAGTAGAAGTTCTGCTGGAGGTGGGAGTTGAGAATCTCCTGGACAGGGGCCTCTGCAAAACACTCCAAGTGCAACCTCGTTATATGTTTGGGTGCACCAGGCCTGTCTGGCATCCTCTTCCGCCATTTGATACAACTCACCACGAGGTGGTCATCAGTTGACAGTTCAGCTCGTTTCTTCACCCAAATGTCCAAAATGTACGGTCGCAGATCTGATGATACGACTACAAAATCGATCATCAACCTACAATCTAGGGCGTCCTGGTGCCAGGGGCACTTATGAACATCCTTATGCTAGAACACAGTGTTCGCTATGGATAATCTGTGATTAGCACAAAAATCCAACAACTGGAGCACCATTCAGGTTCAGATCGTGCAGGCCATTCCTCCCAATCACACCCTTCTAGGTTACACTTCTGTTACCTATGTGAGCATTGAAGTCCCCAAGTAGAACAATGGATTTCCCCAAGGAAGCACCTTCCAGCATCCTAACCAAGGTCTCCAAGAAAGCCAGATATGCTGAATTGGTGTTCAGTGTGTAAACACAGACAACCATCAGAGCCCATCCCCGACCCAGAGTCACAGGAGGGCAATCCTCACATTTACTGGGGTAAACTCCAGCGTATTTTGATTATTACTGCCGTCTTACTATATCGTTTGGCACCAAAGGATTTTGTGTAACCCTAACCATCTAGAATAGAAGTCTCAAAAAACATGAGAAAGCTCAGCTGGAATGCAAGGTATTTCAAGGTCATGGATGCTGTTGTTTAAACAGTCAGTCAGTCTGATGATGAAAACCTGGGTCCCGTTGCCCAAAGCGTTGCTCTCTGACAGTCAGACATGTAATATGAGCGTGCAGTAACTCACACAAATTCTACAGCCCTTTAGGAAAAAGGTTTGAAAAAGAATTTTAAAAAACGTTTCACCTGCTGAAGCATGTGAATATTGATTTCTCCCCATAAAGAGGTAGCAGAATCTGATGCCAGCCACAGAGAGAGAGAGAACAGCCCCACTCGAGATCTTCCATATCCAACCAGAGTTTGGAATTAAATACATTTAAATAAGTTCTTCAGTACAGCTTCACTCCTCTTAGCACAGAAGCTAATTACTGTATCAGAATTCTTTCCTTTGCAATTTAACTTTATCTGCTTTTGGATGTCAGTTTATTTACAAGACACATTCTTCTGAATAATTCTACTCATTTTCTAAATGGCTACTATTTTAACCCAATACATAGACATGCAATTCTGAAAGTTCAACAAGCCATTAAATGACAGGTCCACAAAGAAACGTTAAATAATAAAAGGAAAGAACAACAAACAGAACATATACAAATCAATTCACTAACTCTACACCTCAGTGAAGAAACCTGAACGATCTTACAATTCACGCCTTGCTCTCAAAAAGCAGGTCATGTATTATTTCCCAAAATGCAAAAGGAGTGCATTGGCTGGCAAAGGATTTTCCTTCAGAACTTTGTAGCTGAGGAAACGTCTTCCAGTAAACATGCAGAACTCGGGCTCAAGTCTAGACTACAGATTTTTCTTACAGAGAAGCTAGCTTTAGGTAGCTGCGACACCCCCCGCCCCATGGAGCTGGGTGGGGATTAGTGTCATTGACTTTAGATGAATTGTTCCGTCAGTGCTGCCTCCCAGGTTCCAATGTGCAATTCAAGCACTGATGTTCAGGGACTCCTCCTGCCTTTCCCTCCCAGCTATGCTGCCATACCGAGCCCTGCTGGAGTTCTCTTATTTTTGAAACCACTCTGCTGTCTGCTTTGTTATTTATGCTCACGCACCGTCCTTACCCCCTTCCCCATAGTGGATACAACGGAGGAATGGCATGTCCACGGACCTACCTGCACCACCTCACCTGCTCGTCACCTGCCAGATTTTACCTAAGTACCTGCCTGCCTACTTGTCTGCCTTTCGCCTCGCCTACTTGAACGTGCACTGCCCGGTGCCATTAAGACTCTCGCGGTTTCTTTGCTCCCTTTTTCCTTGCCCGTTGCCTACAGAGCTCCGGCAGAGCAGGACTGAAAGTACACCGTGACGGTTCTCCCTGTTAAAAGTTGTGCGTGTATAAATTAAGCTGAACCAAACTCAACCTGATAAGGCCAGGTTCCCATTATTTAAGCAAAGCTTGCACAAGGTTCCCCCGGCCACAAGGACATCCCATAACACCTAGAGGCCAGAGAAACCTCACAGGATGAGACAGGGTGCTTACACATTCTCTCAACTTTAGACAAGGAACCAGAGAGGTTAGGTCACCTTGGAGGGCTTTCTCAAAATCTGTTCTCCTAGTGTACACTTACAGCAAAATCCCAGAGAAGTGCACGATTGAGTGAAAATGCACACAAACACACTGAGGTACCACAAGCATGCCCATACATGGAAAGGCTGCGTCTACTGTGTCTGGTATTTCACAGTGATATACCGCCACAATCAATGCGGCTGTGCAGCATAACAGCTCCTGCACTCACAGCACGATGCGTATAGCTTCTGTCTGTGGCACGGTTTTGCCTCTCCACCCCAGGACAATGAAATCATGTGCTGCAGAAGAAGGGATTTTAAAAGTGGAAAAGCAGAGATTGAGCTAACAAGGACGGTGATTTCTAAACTTTAATGTATTGCCATGAGAAGGATGTGTTCCTCTGGCGAATGGGGAAAAATACAGACAGACAGTTCTGTCGTGTTACACGTGGGATATGGTGGAGGTTATAGAGGAGGGGGAGGGATATGACAGTTACGACCCTCCTCTCACCTGTAATCATTTGCTAATTGTACATGGCAGGGTTGCCTGTATTGGTGAGACTGTGTGTAATAATCTTGTTCTGGGGGGGTTTGTCCTTTTTTTTTTTTGTTTGACGGCAAAACGGACATCTTTATGCTAACCGATTACCCCACCTGTTATGCCCCAAAGGGTACCAATAAAATTTCCCCATTCCATCCCCCAAACACCTGTGTCCAGTGGATCTGTACATCTGTACAGCTGGAGGAAGCTCTGTTGTTTTATTTTTTAATATCATTGTGGAGAAGTAAGGAGAGGTGATGAGGGAATGAAACAGACTCCCTCCTTCCCACGTCCCCCCCCCCCGTCTCATCTCATCAACAAAACACTACCTTACTCTGCCGCTATTTAAATGTGCATGACCCACAGGCACTGGCAAAAGTCCACAACAAGACACAGAATGGGCAGATCCATGTGTGCGTAGATGTTTCAGCTTCATTGTGGTCAACTATAAAACAAGTGAACCTTTAAGGCACTGCCGGAACATGTACAAACATTTCCTCAATTTTAATAATCATTTCCACAATATATACAGTACTGTGTAAAAGTCTTAGGCAGTTCAAGAAAATGTTTAAGGCCATTTATCTGGGCAGTAATTGTATTTTTCCTCAGACAAAAAAACAAAATTTAACATTAGAATATATATATGAATAAAGAGTAATAGAAAAACTAGTAAAAATAATTTCTTCTGTTCTCTAAAATATTACTGATATCTGGTTGGATGGCTCCAACAACATAACTTCTGTTCCCAAACCTCTCCTTGAAGGAACCTCAGCCATTCCATGCATTTCTTCATTTTCACCACCAGCTTAGTTAAGTGTACAAGTTAACTAGCTAATTCACATTATGAGGTCCTAATTAGTCAGACAAGGTGCCACTCCTAGTCGATCTCTTTAAGTACATGGGTATGCTGGATAATAACTGTATATTCGGGGGTGAAATGAAGAGATGTTTAAAAATATGTCAACTGAAACACTTTGACCAACCTGAAGTCATCGTTTTACACCAACATGAATATGATTTAAACATAATCGTCATCGCCTGCCTAAGACTTTTGCACAGTACTGTATGATGATAACACCATAGTCGTTCACTTATCAAACAAGAAACCAGCAGTTTAATCGACAGCTTTCTCTCATTCCCAAATCACTCACATATTAATCATTTACTTCCTCTGGATTAATTCATTGCACAATTATAAAGTGCACTTATAAGCAATGAAATTGTAGATTAATTTTAAGCAGTAATAGTGAAGGACCCTAAAATAACTAGCAATATGTAAAGGAATTCCCAACAAAGAAGACAAAATATCAACTATAACAAGATGCTACCTCTGTAACATAGTATCATGATTTAAACCTCTGGCATGTTTGTACACAATGAATCCAGCTGGTCAGGTCTGCCTTGACCATTATGTGAGAAACTGTGCATTTTGGATTTACACTGGGCTCCGAGACCTGAACATTTTTGCCAGTATTCAGCTTAGCAAAAAATTATTTTTATTTGACCACAAAAACATTGATCAATAATCCTCTAAATGCAGCCGGCTCTAAATGCCGAAACTCACTTGTGTCATAGATACCCTATATAGGCCTAATAACCGAAAGCCTAGTCTTCAAATGGTTATTTTTATATTTAGAATGTAATATCTTCTATGACTAAAATATCACTAATATTACCAGCAATACAGCTCTTCCGATTTTCCCAAATAGATTACAGGATGATTTATTCACTCCATTTCTGAAGAAGTCACCATTTTATCAAAACATCCACTTTTTTGATCTCTGCCTTGCACGCCGTGATCTTTGCATGCACCGGCTAGACTAACCGTATAAACATCAAGGCACAGACACAAGTACCAACAATCTCACTTTGTCGCCGTTCAAAATTTTTGGTCTCTGTGCATTTTTTGGCTACATATTCAGATCCAGACCTTGACACTCAAGCGCAATTCAGAGAAAATTTCCTGTCACACTAGGAGTGAGGAATAGCTGTGAAACACACAAATGTGTGACGTTTCAATTAGGACAGGAAGCAACAATAAAGATGAGAGGAAGATACTCAAAGACGAAAGGAAGAATCTGGGATTTTCTTTGGATGTGCTTTCAATGCAGCAAAACGAGAATTAAAGGCAATCAGTGGGGGAACAAAGAAGACTGCCAGTGGACTTCACCCAGCCTTCGGACGTGAAAACTCTTCCTCGAGTCAGAGTCCTGGCTCACCTTCCCAGCATGCACCACAACCCCCTTTCTCATAGCAGCAAATAATTGGGCAAATAAAATCCGCTGTTTGCCGACATAATTCCAAGTTCTTGCATTTTGCCATTCCAGTGTTCGCCACTGATGACAGTTCCACATTTTCCACTATATAAAAAGGACAATGCATTGAAAAATAAGAGCATGTATATTTCAAGACTTGTGGTAGCTTGAAACCTCACCACAGTGCTGCTCAGTGCTAATGGAAGCATCCAAAAAACAATATTTTAATTATAAATTTAGTTTCCACAGTCCAATAACACACAAAAGAAGGCATCTATTTCCGCGCATTATCACTGTCAGGTCAGACTGTGGTCTGTACTGCGTGTCACTATGCGCTGTGTTTACAGTATACATCAAGGCAGATGTGTGAATTTTCTTTGGCAACTGAATGAAGTCCACCTTCTGCCCAGAAAAGTGTCACATTCATGTCCAGAGGGCCCAGTACTCTTCAGGTCAGAAAACTAGTCTGGAATTCAGTGTGCCCTTGAGAACGTCTTTTTTTTCCCCCCTCCTCTTCCCAAATTAATTTTGTTCACATGAAAAGGAAGAACTATGGTTGGGCACTGAGACAAAAACTGATTCACAGGGTGCCAATTCCACAGTGCTACTCCCACACTGCAATGGTGCATCAAAGAGATGCCAAATGTTTGATTTGTTTCACTGCATTTCATCATGTGACCTGCAGCACTCAGCCAGGAGAGCGGGGCACAATGAAAAGTCCACGAGAGACATACGGATTCAGAGTTAAAAACTCTTTTTGAACCATTTGAATTAGCCCAGAATTAACTGCTCCTCAAGGCAGATCTGACAGGAAATGAGACTCATCAAACAGAATGGACAGCCGAACAAAAACGCATCTCTGAATTGTTCACAGGTGGTGACAATCCATCACAAAAGCCATTAGCCAGCTGTTCCTCACCATCGCCGCTCTGGTATGGAGCGCAATTCTGCTAAAACGCGGTGTCGTTTACTGAACCCATCAAGGTCCTCAGTTCAGATTATTAATTTCCCTTTTTTAACCAATTAAGTGCACTAGATGACCATAACAACGAGCAACATTGAACAAGCGTCACCATAGAGACGTGTCAGAAATGGCTTCTGGGACAGATACAACAAAAGAAAGATCTGAAATAAAATCAAAATTTTCTCAGATGACAGTCAGGTATCCCCAAACTGAGCAGGTCTTTCAATGACCAGTCCTTGAAGCCTCAGAAAACCATCTACGCGTAGTAGTTTGTGAGCACTTCATAGTCTTAAATAGCTTCTCGGGTCTTTGGAATACTGGTAGAAAGAACTGTGAAAAACATTTGTAGACTAGAGAGAGGAAAAAGCATCTGGATCCATAAGAAACATCTGGCCAGATGTCTATACAGTGATACATGGGAATCTCTCCATTTATGATGCATTAGCCACACTATTACACACTCTCCTGGAGCTCTCACCCCAGTACAGGATTCACTGCCTTACAGTGATCCTCTGCTCCTTCACGTTTCTCCCATAATATCCTGAGTGATTTGCAGCAAAACTTATTTGTTTGTATCCAACCGGTTACGCACAGATGGGTGGAGGTAGGAGCCTTAATCCTGGAAGAGATCCAGATTGCTTTATTCCCAGCTTCCTCGTGTGTTAGCCAAGCTGATCAACAGCAGGCATCCACTAGGGAGTCATAGCCACTGGAAGACAACAGAAGCAGGAACAGACCTCCAACAATAATAAGAGAAATAGTGGCTGCCTTGTGTCCCCTGGACCAGTGTGACAGCAGTGGGAGGGGAAGGTCTCAGACAGAATTTGGGGGCTTTTCTTACTAGCACCCTTGGGGGCCTTGCGGTAAAACATTTGAGAAAGGAACTATTTACAATGAGAGAGAAAAAAACTATATCACGTTCATGACGCACACAAACTCTTATACACGTAATACAGGCCTTTGCAGTAAAGTCAAGAGAAATGGACCTCCAACCTCTGTCAAAATGAACAGTACCACAAAAAAAAAAAAAAAAAAAAACAGCCATTTAGTTCATGTTCAGTTCACAGAATCCAAATACCGATTTCCTTTAACTGTAAGGGCAAGACAAAGTCTAAAGTGTGCAAGCCTAGACCAAAAGTTTGGTCGTTTGTGTACAGCAGTGTGTACTGCAGTGGGGGAGTACCTTTGAAATGGGCAACATGACTTGGGAAGGAATCCAAAATATTGGACATGTCACAGAAGAACATAACCAATTTCAATATCTCCTGCACACCACACAGAGCGTAAATCCCATCCATTTCATTCGGCTTTATTTCAGTGGTACGTCTCAGACACCTACAAACTGAGGATGGTTCTCAGCTCCTTTAGGTTTTGCTAAACCCTTTCCCCACAGTGATGTGCATTATTTATCTGGCCCTTTACTTATTTATCTCTCTCAGGCTCAGTCACTGGACAGAAGCTCACCAGCTGAGGCTTAGCACTTGGGAAAAGGCTTCTTATGGAGCTGAATAAAATGTAGAATGATTGTCATTTGGTCAAACCCCCTCTGTGTTCGGTCACATGCGAGTCAGTAGGTGTGGGACCAGGTCATCCAGCTTTGGCGCCAAGCACAATTTCAGCCGTGGGGTCAATCTCCAGATTTGAACTTTTCCTTTGGCTGTATGCTCACAGTCTGCACCGATGAACAGACAACAACAAAGCTTGGCTTCAGAGTCAGTGTGTGGCCTCAGCTCCTTAATCCACACATCCCACCCCCCTCTCTTCATGCATCCGGCACTCTGTGACTGGGCTCTGCTTTCTCCTGCTGGCCACCTCTGTAGACTCACATGGTGAAACAGGATCTGTTTGCCCCGGTTTGTCTCAATACACGTTCAATTTGTTTAAAAAAAAAAAAAAAAATTAAAAATCCGGCTATAATTACCAGGATCATTTTAAAATAATAATAAGTCATCTGAAGTGGATATAAGATGGAGATGCTGCTGTGACGTCTGACTGACAGACACTCAAACCGAAAATAATTTGCCCTAATGGCAGTTTTTTTGGCAACAGGATACTGTGAACATGCGGTTATGTATGACACTTCTGTAAAAAAGTCATCAAAACAGGTCCTACCCCAAGAAAAAATAGAAATTACTCCCACATCTTTCAATTAAACTTCAAACATGCAAGGGAGTAGGAAAAAAGATCTAACAGCTCTGATTAGCCCGACAAGTACATACAATCACACTACAGTATTCATTATTCAATTTTATTGCTAAGGACTGGGTTGAAAATGACTCAAGCAGCAGTGAAAGGGAAAGTTTGAGTGACTTGTAACCATGAAAATATCTGAGCAAGATCCCTCCCTACTTTGTTTATAATGCTGGAATCAGGCTAACAGCATCGAACAGTTTCACCAGGAACTCAAGTGTTTCAGAAAGCACATTTGTCAGATTGTTACCCTACTTTTATATAATCTGTGTTGAATGGACCACTGATTGCTCTGGCTGTCCATAGACAACCATATTAACAAGTAGACCTATTTCATTATATAATAGTCAATCAAATTGTAACAATTTTTCACGTGTTATACCCTTCTAATATCGTTTGGACCATTCTCACCAAAATACGAGGGCATATATTACAAAGCCATTTTTGTGGAAAACGGGTCTTGTGGTGTTTAAGCAACCGCACGCAAGATCCAGTAATCAAATCATAGATACATTGCAGCTGTATTTCTGAACAAGGTACTCAAGATTTAATAATTCCTAGGGATAGCGAGATTAGAGGTCAATTGATACCTCTTTTCAGTGGCCGATGCCTAAGTTTAGGGAGTACAGAGGCCGACGGCCCATTATTTTTTTTTCCTTCTTAAAAGAAATTAAATAAAAGGTTAAGCAGTTCTGCTTCTTGCAATATTTAACAAGAAAAACACTAATAACAAAAAATGAAACTTTTTACTTTTCATTTGCATTAGAAATTAAATAAGAGATGAAACTACGCAGAGACTACAGTGACACTGGATGTATAATTATTAATGTTGGCTGGTAATTCAATTTGAGAGCTATGATCATTTAGTACATTGTCTTTGGTGTTTCACCACTTCTGAAAAGGCTGCCTGCTAGCAAGCACTTTAATTTATCAGACGCATGGGGATGCATATCAGCCGATGCCAATTTTCATAAAACCCTCAATTATCAGCCAGACCAATTAATCGGTTGACCACTTAGTGCGAAACCACTTTTCCCCCCCATCTCGGATACTGATACTAATAACACAACCTTAAATATATCTGCCGATACCAATGCCAGTCTGATCGTAATTCTGTTTAGTCTTTGTTGTCTTTTGAAATCTATCGAGATGGTTTGTTTGGCCTATTCTGCCCGCCGTATTTCTACTGTATGTTTTGCATTGTGGCTGTGCAGCTATGCCATACTGCTAAGTTGCACAATTTGAGGATACGGAGACCATTACTGTTCCTTTACAAAGTAAACCATTTGCCTTTACGGTTGTTTCCGTTCAGTCATAGCTTTACTACATATGGTATACCCAGATGGCTTAGAAGATAGTTTGTATCAGACTTATCTAAAAAATGCTGAAATTGTAAAGCAAATACTTCCCTGAACAGGAAAACAGTGGTGGTGATCCTATTACTTAAAGTTAGGGACAAGGGAGTGTGTTCCATCTACAGAGGATCACACTTGTCAGCCTCCCTGAGAAAGCCTATGTCAGGATACCAGAAAGGAGACTCCATCTGATGATCTAACCTAGGATTCAGGAGAAACAATGCAGATTCAGACCTGGCCATACAACAGTGGCTCAAATCTTCTCCCTCACACAGTCATATGAAGGTTCGTGGGAATATCCTAACCGAGTCTACACATGCTTTGTGGACTCGGAGAACACGGATGACCAAGTGCCCTGGCATATACTGTGGGAGGAGCTGTCAGAATATGGTGTACCGGGGCCATAATTTGGATGCTATCCAGTCCCTATATGAAAGTATTAAGATGTGTCCAAATCTTGTGCACAAAATCAAAGTCGTTTGGAGAGGGTGGTGGTCTCCATCAAGATTGTGTCTCTTGCGTCTCAACTCCTATCAGATTTTCATAGACAGGATCTCAAGGTGCAGCCACAACAAGAACGATGTCCAGCATGGGGGGCTAGATGTGTAATCCCTGCTATTTGCAGATGAGGTTGTGCCTCATCCGACCGGGACCACCAGCACATAATTAAACGTTTTGATGCCGAGTGTGAAGAGGTGGGCATGAGACTCAGCACCTCCAAATCCAAGGTCATGCCAATCTCTTGGAAAAGAGTGGACCGCTCCTTTCAGGTGAGGGGGAAGAGTCTGCCCCATTACTGAAGGGGTTTAAGTGCCTCAAGATCTTGTTCATAAGTGATGGTAAGAGGAAATGTGAGATTGACAGGTGGAATGTTTCAGTAAGTGCAGTTTTGCAGGCACTGTGGAGGTCCATTGTGGGGGAGGAAGAGTTAAGTTGTAAGACGAGACTCCAGATTTTACCAGTCAATCTACATCCTGATCCCTATGGTCAGGAGCTTTGGCTAATGACTGAAAGAATTAGATACAAGATGCAAGTACAAGCCGGCTGAAACGAGGTCTCTCTACAGAGTTGCCAGACTCTCTATCAACGACAGGGTGAGAAGTTTGGAGACCCAGAGGGACCAAGAAATCGAGTCTGCTCCTTCAGAATGAGAGAAGCCAGCTGAGGTGGTTCAGGCATTTTATAAGGATGTTACTTGAATGTCTCTGACAGGAGTTGTTCGAGATCATTCAGTATGTTTGCAATTCCAATTTACTAAGAATAATGTGATAAGCATTCGCTCTGAGCATAGTTAATGGAAAATTTGAGATAGTCAAGGGTCAATTTCCAGTTCAGCTCTAGAAATGTTACAGTAACTAGTACATGGCATATAGATTTAACACGTTTTGGTTCTGATGAAACAATTAGACAATATCATGCTCATCGATTGTGTACCTCTTTAGTTCCTTGACCGATGAATTTCCTCACGCTTCCTATGCTTTGTCCTTTCTCTGAAGGACTGCACTGTCAGTACCCTTACTATTATTGAGAGCTTTTGAGCAGCCATTAACAGTCATATTACTTAACTGTGACACAATTATGTCACGACACATGGAAGAAGCCCATTGCTGTCCCAAGATATTTAATAAGAAATACACTGAGGGTCTTCTGAAGTATTCAGCAATCAAAGAATTAATTCAGCAATTAAAGGATTCCGCCAAGTTAACACGTACTGTAGCTGACAGACCGCTAATGGACAAAACCTTGTCTGTTCATTCCTGAAAGCTATCACTTCCTTGCTACTGTTTGTAAAGACAACACTTCTGGGGGGTTGGGGGTGGGGAAGGGGGGGGTTCACATTCCAAAGTTAATCAGTGGACAGCTTTAGGTCGGCTGGCACGCCTCGCGCCAGTCAGGCCACTCACTCACAAACAAAATGCAAAGAAAATGCCACTTTTAAAAATGATTTCTATCTATTGTTGTATTATAAGGCACCTCCAAAACACAACAGCTTAGAACATGACTAAATTGAGTCAAAAATTTTTGAACACCCTCTGTTTCATCATCATTCTTTATATAATCTTCAAACTTTGGGAGATACCCCGTCAGAACCAAAAGAAAATGAAGAAACGTGAAAAGTGACGACATGGTGTGTACAATCACCGGACTTTAACCCCACTGTGCTGATTTAGAAAAACTGAATAGAAACTCAAGGCTATACAGCTAGGTTGACCATGCGTCCTCTTATTTCCCCAAACATGTTCTATTTTTGAGACCGAATAAATGTGTCCAGCCGGGATTTATAAATTGGCAAAAACGTCTGGGATTCAGCTTTTGTTTTCGAAAGTCACTATTCATTGTCCGTCTCCCCCCTGCCACCATCCTGCCCCCAAAATATGGTCACCCTAATACAGCCAGCTGAGATCATTTGTGTACAGACTTCTCAAGCATTGCTGAAGCAGACTTAACAGAAGATGAATGCCTCGCCTATTTTTAATTTGAGAATGGTGATTTTCAGCATTCGCTAAATATTTTCCATGATTGGTAATCTGTGCCATGTTTTCTTTCTGCATGTGGCACTGACAGTGCTTAATCTGCTGTAAAGCAAAGAAAATCCCAGTGTTCAAAAACTTTTGACTGGCAGTGTACATGAAAACAGAGGGACATTCCAAAAAGGGGCCAGACAACAGGTTACCATCCCGCTAAGAACATGTCAAGGCCAAAGCAAAGCAAAGCAGAGGCCAGCAGAAAGTTTCAGATAGGCAGCTGTACAATTCCGAGAGTTTTTACTCTTTCTTTGCCTGAAGGTATATTTTAATTTCGAGCATTGTTTCCTGGCAAACTCGGTCAGCCACTAATTTATGCAGCTACCATTTTTACCAACACAAATACTTCTATTTTAATGGTGCATGTCCATCACAACACCACCATAAACATGTGGAATGTAAACATTTCTCATTTTTTAATGAGAATAACTTCAAACTAAGGCCACCCTGATTCCTTAGCAATGTGACATCCTGAACATAGAGCACTTGTTCTGAGGGTTAAACAGCCATCAGTTACACTTTAAATTTCTCGGTCCTCTAGTAACACATCCAAAAAAAAAAAAAAAAAGGAACATTAAAAATCTTAATCATAAAAATCCTAGCAATGGGATGTCCAGATACTTACTAGCACCCCATTGAAATTTTTCCTTAAAGTTGGTCTTCCTGAGAGGGAAACCAGACTGATGGTTGTTTTAAAGGATAGAGAGTCATTACAAATTAATAACAAGCATAAAGTCACATGTATATAGCCAGAGAGAAAGTGCCCAAAAACAGGAAAGCAGCACAGCAGATGCTGATGAAATATTTACCACACCGAGTACCAGGTACCTCAGGATGTGAGGAGTCATGCTGCTCTCAACTGGTTTTTATCCCACCCCCCACACACACACAGGGCGGAAGTCAACTCCAGGAATCGAGCATTAAATTCACATACATTATTCCGATGACTCCTATGATTACCCGTACCATAGGGGACCCAGTCAAAGAGCAGACAGGCTCTAAGGAGAACTCAATGATGTAAATCATTTTTATCCTAAAAATGTCATTTGTGCAAACAGATCATTTAGTGTTTTGTGAGTTATAAACATCAGATGCTGGAGGTTTCTGCAAAGGAGACCCTAAAGAGAATGTGCCATATTGTTATGAAACTGTTTCACAGCACAGCTATAATACTGGTATAAAACTATTAATATTTTCCCTAAGTCAGAATTCACCTCTAAGCATTTTTGTAATGAAGTGGTTTGGGACCAAATATGTAATTTCCCTATCTAGAAAGAACAGAGGGCAGAAACCCCCCCCCCCCCCCCCGCTGTTTGACCAAGCTTCTGCCTTTTGCATCTCACGTGGGAATCTCTGCATTTAGAATTCAAAAATGCAGATAATTCAGTAGTGAAACTTCTTATCCAGGACCTCAGAAGGTGGACCAGGTTCAATAACTCAGAAGAAGATCCGCTACATAAACATACATATCTCTGGATGGTGTCTAAGTATATTACAGTCAACTGTTCCCAACACATATACTAGTAGAGCACAAGTGCTCATCTAAAACTGAACATTAAAGTCTTGACCGCTGTCATAGCCCTCTGTTTCTGTACTCAGATTAAGGATGATTGATTCTTTTTTCCCCTCTAAATACACCAGAACTTGAGTACACTGTTGTGTGTCTGCACACAACTGCAACGCCCAGCTTTACTCCCCCCCCCAGTCCAACCATTTCACTGCTCTGCAGTGAGGATACCAGCAGTGACATTTCATGCATCCCCTTCAGCTTCCACTTCCTAATTAAAACAACACAATACCACCATTCAGCAGCCAGCATCCAAGTTTGTAAGACCATCTCAAATTCACATTGGCTTCTTTTTCCCCCTCCAAAAAGCACAGCTAAGGCAAACTCATAAGTAACACGGAAAAGTAAAACATACAAACAGCAGGCCTTTGAGAATTCCGCTTAGGTGCTTTTGTATCAAGTTAAGATCTTGGCAGAATGAGAGATATTGCAAAAAAAGTACACTTTACAATTTGTACATCAAAAACTGTAGATCATATCAGTTGAGCTTCATCACATGAAAACCTGCCACGGTTTGAAATCGCTTCGACACAGAGGTCAGCTAGCCACAGAACCGTAATTGAACCCCCTTCACAGCAATCTCTTAATGGAAAGAGGGAAAACCAAAAATCCAAAAGCTTACATTTAACAAATGTTTTTTTTTTTTTTTTTTTTAATCTGTTACCACAAAAGAAAATGCGTGACAATGAAGGAGACCAGAAACACACATAAACGTTTGCAGTTACTTGTATCTGAGGTGAAGGCCCCATTAGATGAACAGCTGGTCCAGTAATGCCAATAACTGCAAACAGTTTTCCATGTTTTCAATGAGCAGACGTTACCACTTGGCTTCTGCTCCAGCTTCTAGAACACAGAATGCCAGCTGGCTGCTGGTTATCCACTTTGTGAAACAAGCAAGAAGAAGGACTATAATATTGTTCTACACTGGCAACTATGAGGAAAATATACGATGTAATATTCGAAAAATTTCGAGATTCTGCCGCTAAATATTGAAATGTCTGTGAGGGACGTATAGAATGCGTGTCGTTAAACTGTGCACAGAAATCACAGCTAAAATTGCTCACAACAACATTTGTGTAATACAATGCGTTGAGGCTATGTGTTTGACTAAACGACCTCTAGGGAAGTAAAAAAAAAAAAAAAAAAATTTACCAAAGAAAGTGTAAGAAAATGATGCTAAAACTACTAACGTTTCTGGAAGGGAGATTTAGAAAGACCACAGCCAATGTTATGACAGAGATGAAAGAGTCTTAAACTGCTTTGCGTGAAAATTCCCCATTCTGGGGGTACATTCCGAACAGCATAAGGGCAGAAGTGACAACACTGGGCTACTAGCCAAACATCTTAGCTGAATCAATGGAGCACAAAAGTACCAAATGAATCATTCCTCCACCACACTCATACCAGTCTGCACCTGTGCTTTTTCCCACCACCTTCAGTCTCTGCACGTTCCTTTAAAAAAAGAATAAGATCAACTTCAGAAGACTGGCCCTCTACTTCTTTGTTGGCGGTAATGTGCAGGAGATATTGTCAAGAAAATTAATACTACCCTAACATGAGCAAGGAAAGTGTCACATTGACTGACACTCATCTAGAATGTAAATGGCAAAATCGTAACACACACCTACTGCCAAAAACTAGGCCAAATAAGCCATATTCAGAAGCAACATTCATCCAAGGTGAACGAGTTGTTTAAATATTATAATAAACATGAGTGCGTGATGCTCCACATTTGTCGCAGTCACATTTTATGGATTTGTTGCTGCAAATTTCGCCCTAAAGCCCAAAACTACAATCTAGTGTTATCATTTCAGACTAGGCCATCCAGTAAGAATGAGTACAGGCAGTCCTCAACTTAACGACAGTTGGACTTGCAACTAAGTTTCCAATAGCTCGTATAATTAAATTTTAACTTGTGCCAAATGGTCATAAATGAAAAAAAAAAAAAATATATAAAATGACAGTCCCACTCACATTTCAACTATTGCTTACAGTAAACTGGTAAAATGTTTATGCATTATTCCATACAGTACTATACATTATGTACCTCAGCACCTATACGACTAGATCTCCGTAAAATCAGTTTTTCCCGAACAAATCTCGTAAGTGGCATTTTTGTCATCTAATATTCATTCAGTTTGTTAAACAGTCTATTATTCTGCATCATAATCAAAGGAATTGTTGTCCACCAAGAGCTGAGTAAAGAGCTTAAAGTTTCAGAAAGCCTCAAGTATGGGAAACTAAGAACTCGGATGTTTAAGTACTTGATACGGACATCGCTGAAGAGTGGTACAAGCAACAGGCCCCTGACACAGGATAATAAGATATGGATTTCAGAATAGAGGGGTTCCAAGTGGTCCCAAAGGTCATTATAATTAGGTCCATCTCATTCAAAAAGCCCTCAAGATTCAAGAACCACTGCTGCATGAAAATGCAGTATCCAGCCCATTACTGAACTATTCCTGTCAAAATTGGCAGCCAACAGCAACTGAAAACTAGCTTTGGGACAAACGAGGCTACAAATGAGGCATCAAAACCCAGCAGCGATTGGTAGTTCGGGATCCTCCCACCCACCACGGCTTTTGAAACCTCATTCGTCTCTTCTCTACTAAAAACTGATGCAATTTTCTTGCTGACAACATGCAGAGTAGTACCAATTGCTAAAGAGGCTTCAATACGAGGATGCGCATTTCATCGGGATGATTTCACTAATTGAAAATTGCTTACACTGCATTACAGTATCTGACGTGACGCAAGAATTTTATGTACAACACCTAATTTTAAACAAACATAAATTTCACTGCAAATTACCTTTCACTTCCAACTACACCTTACAAGACAAAAAAAATATGGCACAGTGTCTCGGCATTCAGAACTGGAACTTTATACTTCCAAGGCTGCGTGTCAGAGTGTGTGAATCTACATGGGTACAGTTTGTGTGTTTTCTCCAAATCCAATCAGATTTCGTCACAGGTACTCTGGTTTCCTCCCATAATTCAACAAGATCTCGTTTGATGAATTGGTCTCTGCATTGCCCAAGAAGTGTACCATGAGATGAACTGGCAGACCAACCAGGGTGTGCTGTACCTGGGATAGGCTCCAGGTCCAATGGGACCCTGTACTGAATAAATAGACAGGGAAGCATCAAGCAAAAGACTCAGGGGTCAAAGTTTGAGGACATTATGTGAAAGTATTATGTGTAAACTACTCTGTCTTCTCCTGATGTGACAGAACTTCATGGAAAAAGTGTCTAGAAAGTATACCTTTCCAGCCATTCAAATTAATAACAATCACAAAGCTTCGTTCTTCCAAAAGTCAGAATCTGTTCAAGGGCAACGAGAACTGAATGCACGAGACGGCACCCTACCAAAGCACACCAACAGAGAAAATGAGCTCTATGCTGTTTCCATGGGGACCCAGAAACCAAAAACACGGCAAGAAACCCTTGTGAAAACCTGACACATTCAAAGTATGTGGGGTTTTTTTTTCTTCCCAATGATGGAGACAAGCTTATACCCTTCCATTACAGAAGCATACTGGCATGAAATTACCATGAATACTTCCTTCATTTCCCAGTATCTGGGACAGGACCCAATAACTCCTACACAGTCACATTCTTGGCCTGAATATGATTGCTGTCCTGCATCAGTTCAGCTGCTGATACAGATAGTTGGTCGGAGTGCCACCTCTTCTGCCTAATTTGATAATAGGCCTGGCAAAGGAACAACCGTTGATATGAAAAACTAGCTCCATGGGAACAAAGGCGGCTTTAAGATCGCAATTAGTGCAGTACAAATATTTAAAATAGCCTTCAGGTCATCCTGTTTCATGTAGAGGAATAAAAACAGATGCTAAGATACACACACAAAGAAAAGTCTGAAAACTTCACAATCTCATTACATTGAAATGCAAGCAATTAATACTAGGGTTCCATGTACATCCAAGGCACTGGCATATTTGCTTGTAGGTATGGCATTGCATTTGCACCTCTATGGAAATTTACATCTTTATAGTGACAGTGTTACAACAGCACTTAAGATGCAATTATGCAGTGTGATATATAGTAATTGTCAGGAGCCGATGATAATTAAAGCTCAAAAACAAGGTCCTGGTTTGAAAGGTCTGATTATGACGGACAAACCCCAGAGGGGAAAAGATCCGACATCATGCCAGTCAACCAGCTAGTCTTTCTGGTATTTTATTTCTGACTTTGGTAGCTATCTACAAAATCTAACTGTAACGGCATTACATGCTATTTATATGGGAATATTCATTATAGACTGTGTGGTAAAAGCACATCTGATTAAGCATGCCTAATGCATCCGCTATAATTATGGTTTTTTTTAAAGATGTAACATTGTTTGTAATCTCTGATTTATGTGCTTATTTCATCTTTGATCTATGCTAGCACCTTTTTGTTTGTTTGTTTGTTTATTTATTTATAGCAGACTGTTATTCAAAGCGACTTACAAGCAAAGCAGGCAGGATGCCATGAACTATTTGCGTGAAACCCGTGCGAAAGCAAAACGGAAAGGCTCTAAAGTGACGTCACACGCCGTTCCTTCCTGATGGCTGTGGAACAGGTCAGCAGAGCTCCGCTCACCTTTGACACAAAGCTCCACTGCCTCCAGATTGCGCAGGGTAATCCTCATCAAACTGGAGCTGAGGATCAGCTCATTCTTGTGGGCCGGCCACGTCGATTCTGGTGCTAGGTTGACGAAGAAGATGCGGGTGTCTCCCGTCGCAACCTGGTTGTCGCAGATCCCCGGAGCCCCGAAACCACCAATCATCACCTTGGTGCCTCCGTCCAGAAGAACGTCACCGTTAACCACAGACTTTCCCTTCAGGTAACGCCACACCCTCACCTTGAAGAGATAAAGTACATAATAAAATACCAGCTTCTGATCATTCATATTTGTGGTTATTAAGCTGTTCCGTCAACACGTTCCAGCTCTGAATCAGAGCACTCAACACACCTGCAGGGACCTGCCAGCCTTAAAGGGCTGGCATAGCTACAGTATGTGTTTCGGGGGGAATGAACGGATGAGTCAGGTTTGTGCTGTGCTGGCCATGGCCTTGAGGACTCTAGATTCTAATCTCCAACTGATACCAACTTTTTTTTGTTCCAAGGGAGTGTATGTCCAAATTCTTGAACATCCAGTAAATGAATATACTAAGTTATAAATTTTAAATTACCCCTGGAGGAAAAGCTAACGCGAGTCACAGAAAGCACTATAAAGGTGATGCTACACAAATGTTAACATGCCAAAATGCACACTGGAAAGGGACAGGATAGCGCTGAAAAACAAAACTGTGGTTATTTTACAAAGTAATCTGTTGAGATTATCCAGTGTTCTTCAAAAATCTGGTGGTTACAGTCCAGAGACGAAAAGCCGTATCATCGGAAGCTTGTGGAAGGAAGTCTGATAAAGAGGCATTTTATCTGATTAACAGTATATACAAGGTTCACAAGCCGTGTGCCTTGGCGCCTCAGGGCGCCTCGTCAAAGTCTCAGAGGTGTCGCGGGATATTTTAAATGCTCGGAGTGACTACTTCATATATAGCACTATTTGGGTATTTCTTTTGGCCTATGAGTGCCTTATAATTATGACTCAGACGCTGTGGGTGAAGTGAAAAAGGAATCTTTGAGAACCTTGGGTATGTACAGTGTGATGTAAATGGGACTGCCTCGTGTTTCTGAAAATTCCTTTTTAATCAATTCCAAAGTTTGCAGTTTATGAAGCTTCAAAAACATTATTACACATTGTTCTGATGTCATTTTACTATACTGTGCAAATATTCAAACATAAAGTATTTAGAACCAATCGTCGCAAACAACACATACAATTATGAATAACACGGTATTAATTTACAGATGAAAATTTGAATACCTGCTGGAAGAGACCCGATAAAAATGAAACGAACACGGTATTATTTATTGATTTATGGTGTTGAAAAGCTGGCTGTCATATTGGGTTTAGCGCTTTTAAGGAAACCTCAGGGGAATCAGGTACAGATACTATTAAATGGTGTTTCCCCCTTACAATACTGCTCAACAACATCGGACGGACTTTTTAGAAACTCTAACATAGTTGGGAATATTTCAATTTACATTTCGAGCCACGTGACCCATAAGCCTGACTGAGGAACACTGCCCACCAACAGCACTTACACCTGCAAGCAGTACACCGATGTTCCGACGATCTTCGTTTCTTCTATACTTACTAAGCATCTTCATTTCACTAATTAATCTATCAATCAATTAATCTTTATTTATATAGCGCTGTTTCAACCACAGGGTATACAAAGTGCTTTACAGGCATTTAATTAATGATGTGGTGTGTGCAGTATCCACCTTTTCAATGTGTGTTTAGGAAATACTACTATGTTTACAATAGCCTTTGGAAAGCCAATGATATTTAGCATTTCAGGTATAAATATACAACTTTTCAAAGGCAAACTTCGCATGCATGGTCGAGTTTTAAATATGTTAAATATTTTTAAATACGAGTTAATAATTTAAAACAGTAAGATATTTTCACTACTTCATATGCACATACAGTTTAATGTCATGGTAAGTAGTCACTTCAAAACAGTTTAACCCTTTAGACGACAGCCATCCCACCTTTACCTTGCATGAATAGGTGTTGTGTACCGGATCCATGTTCACGATCTCCTCCACGGTCCCGGTTAAAACTACATTGGCCGATTCCTCTCTTTCCTCCAGTTCCATTTCTGGACAACTTGCATGACTGCGACGCTGGTACAAAACCAATACCATAACAAGTGCCCAGCCGCACAAGTTAGTGACCTGTCTCTGCCCGCCCCCCATAGCCATGGAGACTGATCAAATGCTTTATCTACTAATTCCGCAGCTTTCTCCAGTAATCTTCAAACGGGAAATGAGAAACAGATGCCCGCTATCAACAAACTCTGTCCTAACACGGGCTCAGAGCGCTAAATTCAGTGCATCTCCATCGTTGACAACGTGGTGATAATGCAAGGTTACGGAGGAGCTGTGTCCTCAGGACAGACTGCGAGCTGACATACGCTCGGTTTCTCTCTCTCTTCCAGTCTCACTCATTCCCTCTCCTTCATTTGCATGAAATCTAAATTGCTGATAACAGGAGTCCTCAGTTTTCCCGATTCTTTCATTTGTGTGAAACGCCACCCGGTGGAGAATGGCATGCCGGTTTCCCAGCAAACGGGGAACGGTCCCACAACGTCCGATAACGTTCTTAACGTTCCTGTAACGTTCCCTGTTTGCTGGAAACTCGGAGGAAGATGAATAAAGGCAAACTGAAACTAAAAGACATGTTAGATTTTTTTCTTGTGTTGTACGCTGTTATTTTTCATTTTATTCACTTTTTTCATTCATATTTAAACTTACTGTAACCCAAAGTGTCATGTTATATAAACCATGAATACGACGTAATCGAACGCTATTCAAAATTATATGCTTGATAAGAAATGTGCTCGAAATGTGTATTCCCCCGCCCACCCCCCCACCATTAATTTAGATAATCCTGCCCACTGGTGTCTTTTCACCGTATTGCCATTTTAATGATGATTTTGGGCTATTAATATAACTTCGTAAGTAGGCCATATGTCTGCGTGTCATGTGATTAACTATGTGTAATTTCCTTACAATTTTTCAGTGTGAAAAAGATTGACTGATTGAATTGAATAAACAGCATCTCCGTTCTTGTTGGGCAGCAGGTAATAGAGAGGTAAGGACTAATAAAATGAGGGGGGTTTTTTTGTTTGTTTTGGAGAATAGTTTTGTAAAACTGACATGGACTGCATGTACTTGTCAAACTATGGAGCACTGGAATTCAACAAATAGAGCTGTCACCTCACATTTTCAAGATTAAATTGGACCCCAGTTCTGTGTATGTAGATTCTGCATCCTCTCTGTCGTGGGTTGCCGCTGTCTTTGGACGCAGGGCCACGAGGCATAGAATGATGAGGATGCAAGTGCGAGTACAAGCAGTGTTTAGAAAGGAACCACAACTGGACTGTGGCTTGAACTCAAATGATAAAATAGACAAGATAAGTTTAGAACCATAGGCACAAAACATACAAACAGATGTGACAAGGGCATTACCTTCCGGTAAACAGGAACAAGACTAGGAGAATAAAAACAGGACTGGTGATGCCGCTTACACTGGCATAACAGAACAGAATAGAATGGGAGTCCATTCCAGAAAGCAGGTTTAACTAATCCTATACTTAAACCTGAATTCTGATTGGAGTAAACTGAAAGCCTAACTTCAGGATTTGTTGATTTTCCAAATCCCTCCAATCACAATTCAAGTTTAACAATAGGATTTGTTTGGACCGCTTTCTGGAATAGACCCTAGAACAGGAAAATGAAACCAAACTACCAAATGGAAATACATATTTCAGCATGGACAACAGAAGAATCTAGGCTTAAGTAAAAAAAAAAAAGGACCCAGCAGAAACACATGAAGATAATCAGGGCAAAGTCAGCTGACAAAATTGGGAAATGATGAACATGGGCACACCCAAAACCTGGTCAGTCCTTGGGAACCCAGAGTCCCTATGTTCTTGAGGTTTTCCTCCAAGTTCTGCTCCTTAGGACATGCAGTCAGAATGAGGTGAATACTATTCAAAATTGAATGATGGTTTGTGCTGTGGTTCACTGTATATATTACATTTGGTGTATAGTTTATAATAAAGTTAGGGGCATAATATCAAAACATTTATATAATAGACAAAGTTCATACTCATAGACACCTTCTGTCCCTGAAGGCAAAAATAACATTTCAAAGATGGACCTTAAAATAATAAAAAAGTTTGGCAAACTGTAATTGGATGTCTGAGTGCATCATATAATTTTCATAAAGAATCTTATTTTTACAGAATGTATTAGAAACTGCTAGCTGCAGTCAGACACTAAACTGAAATGCATTTACTGCTCATAAGGCAAACTATGAAATGCAGGCTTCATTTCACCACTATACCTACTAGATAGAAAAAATATTCTGTACATGTAACTCATAAACCAGGTGAAGTCGAAATACTGTTGATAACAGTACTCCTGTTGTGAAGAAGCAGACTGAGTTTTAAAGGCACATTTGCATCTTGGAGGATGTCTGTAACAATATCAGAACCAATTTATAGTATTACTGAGCATCCACACCACAAAACCCTGCTTGTTAATGCTATTTCTGAGAGTATGCATGATGTTAATTTATTTTTGTATTTAGTTTTACCTTGGTGTAAGACAGGATGATCAAAATACTTTTAACAGACTTAATCAGTCTTTCTTAAACCTGACCGTATTTGAGATTTGTGTACAAAACATTATGGAAATCCTCCTAACTTTGCTTTGCAATTGATTTTACCATCAAAACTGCTTCTGCTTCTTGAGACATGGACTCAACAAGGTGTTGAAATCAATCCACAGGGATGATGGCTGATGATTACTCCAGCGTTTCCCATAAGTTATGTTGAGTTGGCTAGTGGTGGATCTGTTTTCCAGAATACCTTGCTCCATCTCATTTAACAGATGTCCATTTGGACTCAGATCAGGTGGATGGGGAAACCTTTGGGTTTGGTTGAATTCATTTCCATGTTCATGGAACACTTTCTGGATCGTGTTACCCTTATTTCACAATACATTTTCCTGCTGGAAAACAAAATTCATTTGCAGATGGGTGCATAAAGCCTGCCCCACTTGTTTCAACATATGCAGTTTTAATGACCTTTGACACCAGCGTTTCATTGGCCTGAAAGCTGTAATAATCATTCATGATTCAGTCAGAATCAGAATCAGAATATCTTTATTGTCATTGTAACGAGTACAACGAAATTAAGTACATGGGTCACTGCTTTGTCAATGGCTGGATGTCTTTTGCGTTGCAGGCCATTTCAGATAGTAAAGGCACAAACGAGGCTTCAAAATCTGTAGTGGGTGGGAGTATCCCAAATGACTAATTAATGCTGGTGCTAAAAGAGTCTTCTAAACCCATGGTGAGTGGGAGTATCCCAAACTTTCCAGTCAAACCTGGTCCTAAATGAGCCTTCAAAACTCATAGTGGATAGCAGTATTCCAAACTAACAAGTCAATGCTGGTGCTAAATGAGGCTTCAAAACCACTAATGCTGGCAGTTTTGGGTACCCCCACCCATCACAGGTTTTGAAGTCCATTTATCCCATCACTAATTTCAGGTACACTGCAACACCATTGACCTTAAAAAAAACAAAAACAGGAACACTGCAGTTATGATCAAAAGTGCTTAAATTTTTTAAGCACTTAAGTCCACATTCTCTCTCATATATATGATCCATGTCTCCTTTTAACCTCTCCTTCATCTACGCTCTTAAGTGAATTTAAAAGGTGAAATCTATTAGGAATCATAGCTTTCAAGTCATTTAGGGAAAACAATGGTGTTTCCACAACCGGTAAGACAAATAGTTAACATGATTACTTGGCTTTCTCCCTGTGAACCTCTCACAATACTTCTACCTGTAAACCACTCACAATATCCTTAGTGACACACCACCCGTCACAAAGTTTCAGGAAACTACTGAATATCATTTCTGGTTCCACAAAAAGGAATTATTTGAAGTAGTTGATTGTGGAAATGCAATTTCAGGAGCAGAGACTGTTGAAGCATATACCCCTGTCGTCTTTACGGCACTGTTGGCCAAAAATGGGTTAAAGAATTTTTTCTTATTATCTAAGTTAATGTATATAAATTCATGGACAGCAAGTATGTTTATCAGCTTATTTATAGTACTAACTATGAGGGAGAGACCAATGGGGACACAGGCACGAGGAATCCTTGAACGCCAGCACTCTAACAACACACAGAACATGCAAAGCAGGAGTGACAGCACTGACAGAACAGTTCATCCGAAGTCAATGGCACTGATCCCCACCCAGCTTTACACCTCAGTTTAAAGCCTTAGCTGGGGAGTGAGTAGCTACCTAGGGTCTCTGTAAGCTAGCCTGAAGAGGTGCATTTTAAGCCTAGACTTAAAGATGGAGGTACGAAGGAGGTGTAAGTCATTCTGTACTCCAGAACTTCCCATTAAGGTTTAATAAAGTTTATACCTGGTGACTGGGTACAGGCCATGGAAGGCATTTGACTTCATCCTGGTATTCATGGAACCACCCTAGGAATTTGTTTAGCAGTCTATATGGAATATGAGAATAACATGAATGAATGAATTTGCACCAGGTTTACCTAGTTCCATAAAATGGTCTTATTCCATGACCATTTATATAACCTTGCAGAGTAGCTATTACAACTACTGTCTCTGACAAACTTCTCCACGAACATTGTTCGGCATCATTGTACACTATATGGACAAAAGTATTGGGACAACAGTTAATAGGAGGGTTCACATACTTTTAGACTTGGGTAATTAAACCATACTCATTGCTGAGACAGGTGCATAATTAAACACACAGCCATGCAATCTCCAGCAACAAACACTGGTGGCAGAATGGGTCATACTGAAGTGTTTAGTGACTTTCAACGTAGCACCATCATAAGATGCCACCATCCCAATAATGGCGCCTTTCCTCCACATGGTACCAGCTCAACTAGACTCTACTCGCTCGGCCTTCCATTTCCATTGCAGAAAGCTGATTCTCATGACTCTGCACGCAATTCCTGTAACGTCATCTTCAACATGAGACACAGGAAAGAACAGTGGCTATTTGTTACAGCAAAGAGAAAACTTTTATTTCAGAAGAGGCTGAGTGCAGCAAAACAAAACACCGCTGAAAAACAGTGGTCTACTCGGTCGAACACCCAAACAGACGGTCCACGGCGGCAACTTTGCAAATAGTGAAAGATCTGAAACACACATACACAGCATACCCATTTTAATATGTAATATTAGTTGACCATGGCGTGGTTTTGCGGGCGTCCATATTGGTTAAAGTTAAAAACAATAGACCGTCAGTCGAATCCAATATGGCTTGCTAAAATGTTTTGACCAGTATACCTGGTCATGTGTTGATAACGCAGTGCTGTTGATTCTCTCTGACCAATCATTGTCTGCAGTGTTTTCACGTGACTGTTTTGGTACCCACTTGGCTCGACTGGAACCGCGTTAAAGATGGTACCAAATAACAGGACCTGGCACTAGGCACTATCCTCAGTTTTGCCTAGTGGAAACCCAAAAAAGGCGAGTAGAGTCGAGCCAAGTCGAGCCGGTTCCATGCGGTGGAAACACACCATAAGTCAGTATCAAATTTATTGCTTGGTTAACTGCATGTGAAGTGATTGGAATGTGGAAACTTCTATAGACAACAAGAGTTCAGTTATGATGTCATGGGCCACACAAACAGAAAGGGACCCGATGACCCAGCATCAACACCCAAACTGACTGAAGCTGTTATGGCTGAATGGCAGCAAATCCCACCAATGATATTCAAACATCTAGCATAAAGCCTCTCCCAAATAATGGCGACAAAGGAGGACCAACTTCTTATTTATATCCTTGGTTTTGGGATGATATACTGCACAGGCAGGTGTCCCAATACTTTTGTCCAAACAGTGTTACTCTGTTAGTGGCCTCATGTTGCCGTGACAACTCAGTACTGATCGTCAGGCCACTTTTACCACTGACACATACAGCTAATTGCTATTCAATGTCATGTAAATCACCTTTTTACTTGAGTTTGTAATTGTGTATCAGTGACCTCAAAGTTAAAATACTGTTTCCATTACTTTTTTCAACCATACAAATAAATTAACTGTTAAAAATACACTGTGACATTTGCAAGCATATTCAGGTCTGGCAAGGATAGCAAACATTTCTCAAAGTAATGTGCTAAACAGATGTAGCAGGTAGAGGATGTTTCCGAGTGTGAAGAACATGAAAGCTGAGGCTACACACTAGTGATGGGACAAATGAGGCTTCAAAACCCGTGGCGGTGGGAGTATCCTGAACAACCAATCAATGCAGGCTACCACCAGAATTGATTGGTCGTTCGAGATATTCTCCCACCCACCCTCATTTGTCCTATCACTACTACAAACCTTGAGTGGGTCAGCATTAAACAATGAACTGACCCTGACTCCAGCCCAATCCTTCCCATGCTATTCACCCAGAGCCATATTCTGACCCAGGTAAATTTCGCCCTGCCCTCTTTGTGATTTCTGAGCACAGCGCCATCCCAGACATTTGAGCTATTGTGAAGGACTGTTTTAAGATCTCTCATTCCGAATGCTCCTTTTATGGTTAAATGTGGCCCACATGTAAGGAACTGATACCAGGAGATTGTAGACACTGATGTACTTTGTAATTAAAGCTGAATGGAGAGGATTTAATAAGGTATGCATTAATAACAAAATGAGCACAGAAAAGCTGACATTATGTTAACTCGCCCTTCAAATGAATGCTTCTCTTCCTGGAGTGTAACACTTCCTAAAACACACAAGGCATCAGATTTCCCTTCTTTTGTCTCTCCACAGCGACGTGAAGCCATTGAAGTTTGTAAGTCAACATGCTGTAAGCCAGTTAAATGGGTAATGCCTATGAACCACCTGTGGATGCTGGTTTTACATCCAGACAAACTCTTTATTACTTTTTTAAATTAGCTAAGCAGAGCTCATATCCTTTAACAGTTTAAAGCTATAATGAATTCAAATTATTTACATCTGTGGAAAATTAAAACAAAATATCTATTTTGTATATTGATGTTTTGTTAACCTTAGCTGTATTCAATGTACTGTATATTCTGGTGTAGGTCATCTAATTTCATAATGCGCTAAGGGGCAGAAAGTTCTACCTTAATTATGATTCATGTAGGGTGGTAAGGCTGCACAGTGGTTAGCACCATTGCCTTACACCTCCACGGTTAGAGGTCTGAATCCACCTCAGAGTTGTTGGGTAATGTTTCTCTGTGTACAATTGTTCCCCAGCCTTGTCCTCTATGCCGCCTGGGATAGGCTACAGGCCCGCTGTGAGCCTGGATCATTAATTCATTACAACCTAACTGTATTTAGTGGCTGCTTAAAAGAAAAACCAGAATATGAAAGGGAGGCCCGGGAGGTAAAGGATAAGAAAAGTTCAATTTTTAATGTATGGTCATGTAAAAACCGGTGGCAATATACTGTATGTGAAATATAGTGCCATTGATGCCGATGAGAATGCATCTCTGTATAGCACTAGTGAAGCTTTTAAATATACAGTACGTAATAAATCATTAATGAAGATGTAAAAATGCTCTAATACAACACAGCTGGAACAGAGTGTAGTAGAACTCCCTGCGCTCCATGAACCTGTGATGGAGTAGGACCAAATAGAAGCATACTGAGTGAGTGATCCACGACATTCTCTGCCCAATACACATGGCTTAGCTTTCAATATTATTCTTATACAGAGCCAGGACATAGCAAATGCATTGTCACATTGCATTAGAGAACCCTACGTAACTCAGATGTTAGTGGGTAAGATCAAAACATCTAGCCTTAGTTTATAAATGATGGCTGGAATGGAGCAGACCTGAGATTCAGAAACACCAAACAAGGACATAGTTTGTGCTCCATTCATGCACAGGTCCACTAACTGCCATGACACAAAATGGAACATGCCAGATTAAGCAGTGTTTTCCTGGGAAATACTGCTAGATGTTACTTTGCCTTGAAAGCTGAAGACCAAAATGTAGGTAGGTTCCATCATCTGAGTTTCACATGTGGGAATGTTAGAATCATTCTCTTATCACCTAGTGTCTGAGCACAATTGCAGTCATAAAATGTTCCGAGAGTGTTACATGACTAGATTATCAAACCCAAAAAAGCTAGGTACTTTCTGCTGTGACTACAAGGGTTCTGTCTGTGGCAGCTTGTATACAAATGTTTACAAGTACAGGTAGACAAATTTTCTTTAATCTGACAGTTACTTATGTTTGCATAGAACATCCACTTGGAGACCTCATTATTGGGTATACATAGCTAATTTTGAGTAGGACCCACTTAAAGTTCAGTGAAGCCTTCCTGTACACCAATGATGTACTGAGCTGTTATTTTTAAACTCGTGCCCTTCCTTTTAGCTTTGATGAGTCTGGCCATTCTCTTCTGACCTGTCTCCTTAACAAGGTGTTTCTGAGCTTTAGATGCCTCACACCATTCTCGGCAAGCTCTAGACAACAGAATGTGTACACGTCCGCAGAGAGTGACTGCTCCTGAGATGCTCAAAAACCATAAATTGCACCAATTTCAAAATTGCTTAGATCGGGCATGTTAGCTGGTGTAATCGTAGGTCAAATTGTACATGAACAGCTAGATCCTGACTGCTTGCTGTATATAAGCTGTTGCAGCCACCTATCTACAATTTTAACAAGCAGACTATTTGCATTAATAAGCAGGTATACCAAACCAAGTGGCCACTTACTGCATGTGCTTTATACTCTGTACAGTATTTGTATTACTAATAATCTCTAAAACAACATTTGATGGTACTCTTAATGAATTCTACCAAATAAACTAAAGGTAAACATTCAAAATTCAAGCAATGAGGATAAATCAAATAAAGTGTAAGACACTCTAAAAGCAACCAATACACACAGATAGAAAACTTTTCAGCATGTGCTCAGGAAATCATTCCATGATCCATGGTCCTCATCACAGACTCCCATAACATGTCGCTCAAAGTCACCTGCTCTGCTCCACACTTTCCTAGTCTAGATCCTATTCCTCACGATCTTAATTCCATTATCTCTGTGCCATTCGGCGCCCTCCCATCTGCTTCCTGTTTCCACATGGCTTGGCCGGCCGTGGAGCCATCAGGAACAGCCTGACACCTCAGACATCAGCAGTGGTTCCAGCTTATCAACGATTACACAATGCCTGTTAGATATGTGGAGTCAGTGGGGGTCCATTTAAAGAGCGTCTGTAGAAGCTTGAAATGTTGAGAGAGATAAATACAGAGAAGCAGACACTAACTGAGACATGTTTTGTTACGTGTTGCTGGTCCTTATCTGGCTTTTCTCATGCCTGTGAGTGGCTGACATAAGCTCAGGACCTGGAAAAAGGGACTGAGTTAGGTGGTCCGCTACATGTATGTTGGTTTAGTTGGAATATGCAGCCCTTCCCCTCCATCATCTCCTAGTTATGATTATTGTTACTACTGTAAAGTTCCTACAAAGGAGAATTTATAGATCAGGCTGCAGGAGGGAAGGTTAGGATTAAGGTTAGGGTTAGGGTTGGGGAGATCCTGGAGCTCATCCCAGACAGCACAGGGCCCAAAGCTGGGCTACACACTGGATAGGATGATATGTCATCGCAGTGCAATATGGCAAGTCCTAAGTAAAACTGTAGCGATACAAAATGCTTCGTAAAACTAAGATTAAGCATCTTGTCTGGTTCATAATGCAGGTTGTAAAAATGCAAGTCCAGACTAGTTGGTGCTCAACTAGACACATGCATTTGCTGCTGTGTTTCTGAGGGCATCTCAATCTGAGAGATCAAACCCAAAATTGTAATGACTATAGGCAACACATGGACTACGGCTAAACAAAGGCAAACAGAGAATACTAGAACACTAGGGTATATGATTATGAGCATCAAAGACAAAGTCTGCAGCGGAGAAAGCTACCAGGAACCAATGTTAATACTTCTACATCTACAAGCAGAAAGTTTGAACGTAGAATTCTCTGCTCTCTCCGCTGGTCAGGGATAAGATTGACTTTAAAGTTCTTTAAAGTTCTTCTTATCTATAAAGCACATGAAGGCCAACCACCTGGTTACTTGATTGAACCGATTACTGTCCACAGTCTAAACTGTTCAAGTAAATCGCAGAATGCAGGTCTCCTTCTCATCTCACACATAAATTAAATTACTGTGGGCCCTAAAGCCTTTAGTTACAGGGTCCCCACAATAATGGAATAGTCTCCCAGTATGTCTACCAGATGCCAAGATGGTCTAATTTCTGAAGTCATTACAGAAGTCTTACTACTAACCTGTACCTTATAACATAAGACATTGTAATTCCAGCTACTGTTGATGCTGTACATATTCTTGTGGTCCTCTGTTTTCCAGGGAGGCATGAACATGAGTTCTGACCATCCATGTTCTATTTTCCATCCCCCATGTCTGGGCACCACCTGAATTGGATGCCATTTTAGGCCTACAGATCCAAGTGTGACACCGTTCATGAGATGTACAAACAAGATCACCACTGGCTCGCAGACGACGGAACTGACCATAAATTTACCCCTCTGAATATACAGTGGACTTAGAGCTTTCCATGCACTGTAGAATGGAGTCATGCCCTAGGGGGTGGGTAGCCAGCTGACCTTGGACCCCCAGAGGCATTTTTTTTTTTCTCCTTGCTGAGGAGTTTTTGATTCTTCTGTTATTTTCTGGCTTTTTCATTTTTTCAAAATACGCTGCAGTTACCACACACCCCTGTGTTGTGAAAGGCATTATAAAAATACGTTGAATTGAATGGACTGAAATGGAGTGGAATTGAATTGTAAAGAATTAAATTGAATCACAAGATAGTGGAATACGTGGTGAATCTGTTGTGGAAGTAACACATGATACCCCTGAGGAAATGGGTACAATGCAATGCAATGATGTTATTAGCTCTGCTCAAATATACCACAAAAGCAATTTTCCACTAAGTGGTCTATTATATTCATCTATTGCAGTCATTCAATCACATGGCTTTGATAGATGCGTACGACCAAAACCTCAAACCTGAAATACCAGGCAGTAATCCTGCCACAAATTAGTAGCTAGTTGGCTTTGATCGTTAAATGTGCTACTCAACATAAGACTACTTGCTCAAAAAGCTAAACACATCCACATAAAGAAATACTGGAACTTATAAGGTCACAATGACTAAATTATTCATGTCAGGGAGGTAACAGAAGGTCAATGCAACCATAGCCAAGAAAGTAAATTTACAAGAAAAAGAAACTAGGGAAACGGGAGAGAAAGGGTGGTGAAGAAGAATCCAGCTAGAAGAGAAAGAGCAGAATAATGTTTTCCATTTGACAGAACTTCATTTATATGTCGAGTCTGCCCTGTCTGACTGTGCTTTTACAGGCCACCCAGGAGAGGTTGAAGAGACAAGCCCATGCAGGAGCTACTTGTTTGGAAGATTGCTCTCAGCTCCAGAACCTGTACATGGCCCTTCAAATCCACTTGAACTTAGATCCTTCTGTTTCTACTGTCTACTCTGCCACTTGGCAGTTTCATTCATCTACTTCACACATTCAGTTCTAAAAGGCGTGGTGACTACAATAACAAACATCTTCAAAGTTAAAATTACGGCGGTTTTAGAGCTGTGTCTTGGGTCAGATGTTGAAGCAGCCAGCGCAGGGTTGGAGCAGTCAGGGCAAGACGTAGATACTGTGGTCATGAGTTCATGCTCTTCCGTGGTCAAAAATCGATCTCACGTCATTTCAAAACGCAGGGAACTTAGTGATGTAAGTCTCCAGAATATGGCCTCTTTGTTCCTGTCTGACACAGCTATGTGCAAAGTGAGAAAATAAATCGTAAAGAAACATTCCATAAACTGGACGCCCTTAGACAGTGAATTTACTCTCGCCAATTACAGCTTGTCTCTGTGTGCTACAGCATCATGACAGCTGGGACAATAGCAGAAGGAGAAGGGGCTGCTGTGGATCCAGGTAGTCAGAGGAGAGGCGGACACAGAGAGGGGCAGAATACCTGCTGAAGTGACAGGTGTGTGTGTGGAGTTTGCATATTCTCCCAGTGTGTTGCCAGCTTTGTCCAATGTCCTCTCGCATCCCAAAGACAGACTAGCTGGCATCTCTAAATTGCCCATAGTGAGTGATTATGTGCATGTGTGAATGTGCCCTGCGATGTACTGGCATCCCATCCAGGGTGTACCCCACCTTTGTGCCCTGTGCTGCCTGGGATACGTTCCAGGTCTCTCTGCAACTCTGACCAAGATAAGCTGAAAGAAAGTAGATGGATTAATTGACACATCTCTATATACGGTTACTGAGGTCTGAAGCAGTTAGTGATAGGAAATCTGGCAGGCAGAGGTTCTAGCATTACCCTACCACCTGATCTGTGGTTCCTGGCCCCAGGCTGTACAATATCCTTAACTGGATAAACAGTCAGTAGATGGCTGGATGGGAAACGCCAGAAGAGTGTGGATTGGCTGCATGGATCGTTTTAGTGATCTCATCCTATACAATGTCTCCATCTTGTGATAAAGTTGCGCTAGTGAAACCGCTATAGCAGTTCAGTATGCATAAAATGCAGCAGGTTATGGGTTCTCAGCTTGTCTCTCTCAATAGAATCTTATACTTAATTATACAGAAATCAGTAAATACCCTGGGGAAGGTTGCATGGAAGAACGTGGCAATACTTTATATTCAAATACAGGAAATAATACAAGCCGGAGAGGGGGGTGTAGACCTAATAGACCTTATTTCAATGCCACTGCTCTGAAGGTTGTAATTGGCACAATTATTCCTTTGTAACCATGTGAAATGGTGGACAATGCAGATAATATGGGGGGAGATCCTGGTAGGAGGACACTGGCCTTCCATACCACCTGTATAAGGGAAGTTCATTCTGCATGGGGGGGGGGGGACGGGGACGGGACAGTAGAAGCAACAGCTGACCGCTCCAAGTTTTGGCTTATTTGAGTCTGCCTAGATCTACTCAGTATTGTCTCTAAAGTCAGAGTGTTCCAAGCAGAATCCCCAGAAAGGCAAATAGAAATCCAAAGTTGTCACGGGGCTGAAGCACCCGGGAATGGGGGCCAAGGCACTTGGCTACCACCCTGGCATGAGGGACGTCATACTGCCAGGGGTCTTGGAAACAAATGCCCTTATAGTTGTCTCGCGGCCAAACTGGCCAGAGAAGGGATGTGCAACTGTTTCAATTCACTTCCTCAATTTATATTCTGCACCTCACTACACCAGGCAAGATTCAAAGTCAGAAACGAGCAATAAAATCAGACTTACTTATGCTGTGAGTGTCAGTACTGGTACAGAGGTAGATGAAATAGCAGTATGGAATTTCTATTAGCCCAGGCAGTAGCTGTGGTCAAAATTATATGGAATCAGCTAGGTCTCACTCACAGGACATTGGGCAGCTGTAATATCCTTCTAGATTTGAAAAAGAAGGTGGAGCAAATCTAATTCCTTCATTTTCAATATGCTGCAATTACATGGAAGAACTGAATTACCTTCATAATTAATAATCATTTCTGCAGGATCAATAAAATCATATTTAAAAAGAAAAACAATGGCTCACAGTCCAATATCACTTAAAAATAAGTGTAGCATATAAATAAAAATATGAATTTTACAGTACTATCAATATTCCTACTAATATACATTTGGTCACAAAAAAAGATAAATGTATATTTTTTTTATCATTGATATTAAAGCCATCTTTTTTATGTGAGTTTACTAAACTGGCTAAGCTATAGAAATGTTTGTGGGGTGTACTATGCAAAAACAATGTAATAACTGAGGGAATAATACATTCTTGTTCTGGAGGAGTTATGAAATACAAACCCGTCTTCATTGCGTGACTTTAGCTTTAAAGGTATATATTTTTTGCATGGTTAGGCTCATGAATACCCGCTGATATGCCACTGAAAGCATTCAATGTACGAAGCTTCTGCGAGTATAAATTAAAGGCCTTATTTTACATTCAGTATATACACAGGTTTATTCATTTAACCTCCACCAGCCAAACTGACCCTCCTTAATCAAAACTTGATGACTTTGGTAGCTTTTTTTCTAACATGTTTTCAGAAATTATGCAACTTAACTTTTTCATTATTTGATTAAGTCTTCTAATCTAGAACACTCTCCTGTTGATAAGGTAATTTTGTCTCCCAGATTTAAAGAGATTTAAGGGAACCTTCCATGCTGCAGAGCAGCTCCATCCCCTGTTGGCAGTAGAGAAGCCTGATTGGCTGACTGTCTAGCAGCACCCAATCATCTGCTGTCAGTGAGTTACATTTGACACGTCTTTGCTATCAATTAGCCTACCTGATCCCAGTTGCTTCCTAGGCACCCTTTTACTCTATACAGAATTATGTTCAGGTGTTTTCTTAGACTTTGCAGGGTGCTTTTCACTGATTGAATGTTTTAAGTTTAATTTTTTTTTTGGTACTGGGTGACCCAGTGAGTAACACTGTAGCCTCACACCTCCAGGGCTCAGGGTTCGAAATCCCATCGCCCTAAGTGCCTGGAGGTTTGCAGGTTCTCCCTGTGATGCAGGGTTACTCAACTGGTCCACAAACACATTCTTAGGTGAACTGATGTCTCTAAATCTTCCACCTTATTTATAGGTGTGCCCTGGAATTCTGTCCATGGTGTACCCTTTCTTAATTGTGTTCTATGCAGCTTCCTGGGATAAGCTCAGAGTGCTTCATGATTCAGACTGGATATGTAGCTTTAATGTGCTGTTTGGAGAGATGCTTTCAGTCTTATTTCTTACTTTAGAAATTAGCTGTGGATTAAACTTGTACTCTTGGGTTTTTCTTTGGTCGGCCAATATATTTTTTTTAATTCGGTCATTCGATCATGTAGTGAAACGGGCAGACAGCAAGCAGGCGAGGCAAGGCAGGGCAGGGCAGGGGTGGGGCAAAAGCAGGCAGTAGGCAGGCCAAAACACGGGGAGGTGGGAGGACAGACTGGGGACTCCACTGTATCTGGACCTCCGAGTGGGTACAGAAGGGTGCATCAACAAGTATGGAATGGACAAATGACAGGCAGGCGAGCGCAATTAAGAAGCTCCAGCAGGTCTCGTTATTGCAACATAACCAGGAGGGAGAGGCCAGTGTGAACACATGCATATGGAATCCCTGAACGCCAGCACTCCAACCACACATGGCTACATGGAGTCACAGCACTGACAGAACAGTTCATCTAAAGTCGGTGACACTGACGCCCCAGACTATAACCCTAGTTGGGGATGAGGAACTACCTTAAGCTAATTTCCCTGTAAGCTAAAGTAAACTAGTCTCATTTTGCCTAGACTTAAAGATTGAAATAGAACCTGAATCCAGCATTTTTTCTGGAAGACCATTCCACAGCTGCCGGGCTCTGTGGGAGTTTGCTCTACAGGCCAATTTGGCTCATTTCGTTACTGGAACTAAAGATTTGAGAGCGAAGCAAACAAATTGGGTTGTTTCAAACTAAAATATCACAGTTACTCTGGTGTTCGTAGCGGCTTCAAAATGATATATAACTCAACAGAAAGCCAATGTACAGTAACCAGAGTGAAAAAGGGCTAATGTGGTCAAACATTTTGGTTTTAAAAACCCTGGCTCCAGCAATCCGTACCAATGTAAATCTGTGGTCCCAGAGGTACACTCAGAAAGTAAAACAGAAAAACCACCATGATTCATCACTTAAAGTACACTTCAAGCTAACTTAGGGCAAAGTCTTAACACTTTTGTTTTTCTGATTTAGTAAGAAGAAGTCACTGCCCATCCAGTTTGTCACATCTAATAAAGTCTTCATCTTTGATTGCTGTGATATTACACCTGGTTTGACTGAAAGGATTGATATTCCAATGGAATCCAGCACCGTGTTTTATAGTGTTGTTACTAAGTGGCTGTGTATATGAAGTAAACAGTACTGGGCTCTCAGCCCTGATCCTTGTGGGACACCATACTTCACTCAGATGGATTGTGAGGATATATTGTTCAGAAACTGGTAGCGCACAGTTAGATAAAACCGTTTGAGAGCTGCTCCATACTTACTCCCATGAATCCCACCGTCGCTTCGATTCAATGGCAATTCAGTTGAATGTCACTTTTCTGAAAGGGTTTTCTGATGATTGAACTCCAGTCCATGCCATTTCAAGGAGAGCTGAGAGATCCTGCTTTGTGACATTACTTTGTGTGGTGACTGATGCCGCTGTTCTGAGATATGAAACTTATTCTGTTTCAGCTACTCTGTTGTTGATTTGCTCCCATGTTTTAGATCACTGTCTTGATGGATAACCATAGTTCTTTTGATCACAGATGAATTCCCTCATGTTGTGCTGCAGGATTCCCTGATACAATTTAGAATTCTTTGTTGCCTCAATGACTGCAAGCCATCTAGGCTCTGAGGCAGCAAAGCAGCCCCTCACCACTATGCTCTACGCACCATGCTTCACAGCTGGGATGAGGTAAGCATGCTGTGTAGGGGCGCACGGTGGCTCAGTGGTTAGCACTGTTGCCTCACACGTTGGGGGTTCCAATCCCACTTCGGCCCTCTCTCTCTCTGTGGAGTTTTTATGTTCTCCCTGTGTCCGGTGGCTCTGGTTTCCTCCCCAGCATGCAGTTTGGCTAATTATCATCTGTGACTTGCCATTAGAGCATGCTTCTGGATGAGAACATGTAAATGCCCTGTGATGGAATGGCAGGCAGCCAAGGCCCCTCTACCAGGATCACCAGTTAAAGGATGGATAATTTTATATAAACTCACTGAAAGTCCAACTTTTCCAACTTTTCTTTCATCTGTCACAGTACATGGTTCCAGCAGTTCAGCGAAATATATTGAGATGGTCTTTAGTAAACTTATGATTGAAGGCATTTCCTTTTGGATGTTGGTGGCTTTCTCCATGGTAACCTCCCATGGGCAGTCATGTTCAGAACATTACTTACGGCTCAAGTCATCGAGTGTCATAGAAGCCTGAAGATTCATGGTCATCACTGTAGGGCTCTTTGTCACATGTCTGAGGATTCTGTGGAGTGCCTAAGTCTTTATTAACACTTTTGTGTCCATTTTTGGTTTTTTGAACTCTTCTTCCAAGGTCTCACGTCATTTTTATTGGGAAATACTGCACTTATTGGACTATATTGCAGGTAACCAAAATTGTATGTTGTGTTTGAAGAAGAGCAGGTCAAATTCACACCTGACTTAATTGAAATATCTGATTTCATATGGTTTATTATGCACTGTAAACTTACCCAATTAAAATGCTTCTTAAAATGAATATACGTCAGCAGTGTCCCACAGATAAGAATAACCTATTCATCTTGTTGCATTACCATCTCCACCCAGTAGATGTCCCTCCAGCTATTATGCTTCTCTTATCACGCTTATCAGAGGTGAATGATTTGGATAAGAAAGACAACAATGGTCAATAAAAAGTAGAAGGCATCAGTTATTGTTGCTCTAATATATATGAGGTATTTTTGCATACCATCTGTAAGTGATGATCTGAAAAGCTTACATTCCACACCAGACCCCCTGTTGTAACCGTTACAGTCATCTCTTGTGTGTATGTTACAGAAACTCAGTCAGCCCTGCTATTGTTAATCAAAAGAACTTCTTCTTGTCAGTGGGAGCCATCCAATGAACACAGGCCCCCTAGATAAAGCGTTTCCTCACTCTTTATGAGATGGTGTCAAGCATACATGGGATCTTGACTTGCCCCTGCATAACAACACATTCAGTCAGGCAACCTTGATGTGAAAGACAAAAAACAAATGGGATCCCCAGTGGCAGTGTACATGAGTGCAGCCACAAAGACTGTAGTCTATCAGAGTGGCATTCAGCCTCAGGATCAATAGGGAGGCCTCGGACCAAGAGCCCAGTCCCTACAAAGCCACGGCGGTTCATCTGATTTCTCGAATGGGACACCCCCCCCCCCCCATGTTACCGCACTGTCCTGTGGAGCGCAGTTCCGTTAGATTCTGCCAATAAAAGGGGGGGCGGGCGGATGCTTCATAAAACACATGACGTTAACTCGCAGAGAACCGTATAAAAACTGAAAATGCAGATCTGAGCAAGTATATCAATCTGCCAGAGAAGAGAAAAACGGGAAGCCAGGCAGAGGATTGGCTGGCTTGTGAGAAAGTGCCGTTCCTTAGAAGAGGCCTCCCCCTCCTGCTGGGCCCAGCCGGGCTCTTGTCCCGCTGTCACAATGCGGCCTCTGCCTTCCTGCTTGCTGGGTGCAGGAGACCAGCTTATGGCAACCATCCTTAGGGGCCCCAACTGCTGTGAAGATGTTTATGAAACACGACCCTGAAGCACGGTCATGCAAAGTGAAGTTTCAGTCTAAAGGCAGTTTTCTATAATAAATGGCATCATACAAGACCCAGCTTCATACAATGGACAGCTTCATCGTAGAAATAGATTTATGCACATTTTCTTTTCACACTGTAAATGTCCTAGATCTTAGAAAATAGTTTCAAAAATATTGAACACAAATACACACATAAGGACCTCAGCTCACTCTCAAAGTCAGCTTAAGCCGGACCTGTGAAGTTAGGCTGTGAGTGACTATCATGTGACTATTTCCGCTTGCATGTTCCCACTGTTTTTCCAGTACAAGCCAGAGGGGGGTCTGGAGCCAATCCAAAGTAGCACAGGACACGAGGCACAGGAACACCCAACACCAGATGCCAGTCCATCACAAGGCTGCCTCCATAAGAAAAATGCGCATTCAGAGATGCCTTTCTGCACACCACTGTTTTAATAAGCTCTTACTTTTGCACTTGCGGCCTTCTTGTTAGCATCTCTCATTGACAAGATGTTTTCACCCACAGGACTGTTTATTGCGCTTTTCTCAAGACAGAATAGTGCATGGAAATCAATGGATGCCAGCTGTTTCTAAGATATTAAGATTTCCACAGCTGGCACCAAGAGTCATGCTATGTTCTAAATCATTAAATTATCATCCCCATTTTTGCACAGCTTTTGCTGGTGAGGGTCATTTTGGCATTTGGTCAAGCTGCTGAGATCAAGCATCTTTTTCAAAGGAAACAGACTATGGGTCAGTCTAGGGGATCCCTGGCCAGTCTAGGGAGATATGATCCCTCCCATGTGCCCAGCATCCTTTTTAAAGGCCTCACTGAACCACCTGTGTTGACTCCTCTCAATCCCATGGAGCAGAGACTCTATTGCAAGGTCCCTCTGGATTTCTGAATTCCTCATCCTGTCATGGAGACTGAGTCCAGCATCCTTGAGGAGAAACCTTGTTTCAGCTACTTGTATTCTCGATCTTGTCCTTCTGGTCATTACCCAAGAGCCCATGACCATAGATGAGGATACGAATATAAATTGACTGATAAACTGCAAGTCTCATCTTACGCATTAACTGACAATGCAGTAATAAATAACGATAATGAATAAACAAATTATTGGTTTCTTTACAAAGGCACTAATTTATTTGTCCTTTCCACATCCATTTTAGACTCCTCTAGACCCTACGGTAAGAAAGGGTCTCTTGAAGGCCCATTTTCTTGATGGTCCAGTTACGCAAAATTATGAACAAATCTGACTTTAAATTTTGAATTTTCCAGCAGTAAAACAAGACAGCAGCAACCATTTTCTAACTGATTATCCAGGTTTGGATCATGGGTGTGGGCTGGATTTGTTCCCAGGCAACACAGGGCACAAGGCTAAGGTATACCCTAGATGGGATGCCAGTTCATCATAGGGCACAAGGCTGGGGTACTCCCTGCCAGGGATGTCAGTCCATCACAGGGCACAAGCCTGGGGTACATCCTGGAAGGGATGCCAGTTCATCATAGGGCACAAGGCTGGGGTTCAACCTTGGAGAGATGCCAGTTCATCATAGGGCACAAGGCTGGGGTACACCCTGGCAGGGATGTCAGTCCATCGCAGGGCATATGTATGCATGTACTCACACACACAAGCACGCAATCCGAGTAATTCACGTGCCTTTAGACTGGGGGAGGAAACCCAAAAGCGTGCGGAGAACACGCAAACTCTGTGTATGCAGAGTAGAGGCGGGATTACAACACCCACCTCTGGAGGTGCAAGGCAACAGAGCTAACCAGTGAGCCACCAAGCCCATCTAAAAATATCAACCCTGTGTTACGTATAGTTATCCTAATCAAAAATGAAATGAAGGTTGTCAGTTTATGTATTGATAAAGTTCTTTAACTAAAAACACCATCAGAGGTGATCAAATTACATTTGCAGCTGAGATGCCAGTGTATGCCAATCTTATAGAGGTACATAGCCATGTCTTTAAGTCATCAGTGGGACTATATGGATGGATATGACACCAACTAAAGAACATGCTCACGCATACAGGTGACGTGTTCGGCTTTACAGGAATATGCAAGGTAACTGAATGCTCACAAGTGACACAGTCAGCCTCAGCTGTATTCATTTGAAAGAAGAATCATCTACTTTCATTTTGATTAAGAGAAGGTCATCGCTGTTATTTACAGTGCAGTGTTGATAATGCCTGCCCTGATGCGGAAGAAAACCTCATCAGCCTGCTTGACAGCTCAAACTAGTTAGCTGAAATGATTTAACTAGACCAACAGCGCTCTCATTAAATCTCTTGGGAACAGGTTACTTTTGGGCTTTGTAAGATTGCTATTACTTTCTAATTACTACATTGTATTAAGTACTACGTTGTTTAACTTACATGAGTTGCGTTGACTACAGAGACATGCATGCAGAGTTCTGCGTGTTTTCAATATTCTAATTAATGGTAAATTCCGAACATGCTGTTTTCATGCATAATGTTGAACCACAGGTGATATTCCATCCATAGATTTCTGATAAGCTCACAGGACAGTATCACAGTGAGCCTATGCCAAAAAGCACAGGGCATGAGGCAGGGGGTACCCACGATGAGACGCCCCTCCATCACAGAGGATACGCTCACACTCGAGGGCAGGTGAGGGACTACAGTTTGCCTAAACATATTTTTGAACCATGGAGAGAAACTACCGTGGGTGTGAATGCAGGGGAAACATGCAAACTCCACACACATCGAGCTGGGGACACGAATCAAACCCACCCTACAACTCTCTGAGTGCCTGGACCCCCCCATTCACACTAATAATCTACTGGAATATCATTGTATAATCATCAGCAATGGGTGTGACTTGATTAAACAATATTACTAATTAGTAAGGGTGATTAGATCCTTTTACTCATATGGAGTATGTGAGGGATACCCCCTCAGTCTAGATATTTAAATCCAGACTCAATACTTTAGCCTAGCCTACACAAATATGTAACAAGTCCTTTGAGCCTTTCACCGTTGTCCGTCAACAGCGGCCTCTCAACAGAGAGTAGCTATTTCTTAGCCCATCCATCCATGCCCGTAGGTTTCCTTGACTGCTCCTGTGGAAAGGCATCCTTCATTCAGCCTCGGAGAAAATAAAAGAATGAAAATATGGGGACACGTGAGTGAAAAGTACTACGTGTGACAGGAGACAACACTTATTAGGGTTGTTGTAATGAAGTGGGCTTCACAAACTGCTATAAGAAGGCAAGCATCTTCTCTGGGAAGGCAAGCATCTTCTCTGAGATATTCTGTATCTTGGTGCACATTTTTCAAATTCTCCTTTAAAAGACCTCTTCCATCACTCGCAAGGCAGAATGTGGAATGGCATCATTTTCATTCAGTCAATCTGTGCTAATTACTCAGAAAAATCCATCTGGTTCTCTGCTGAGCACACAAGAGCAAAAATGTACAAGACTGAAATAACACATTTCACTTGTTATTCAACTTGTAATGTGAGCAGTGCCAGTTTGTCCACTCACGAACGTGGAGGGTGAAACGGCCTTCTATCCAGGATAATCGGAAGCTTATTTCTGCACTGTTGGCTTTATTAAGGCTCTGTTCCCTACAGAGAAGCATGACCTGTGACCAGGTTGCACTGGGGCCCCAGGGGCAGTCCAGCTGCATGGTTCGGGTCCTGATCCGCGATTAAGGGTCATCCCATTCCCTCTAAGGTTCTGTAAGCGCCCGAGTGTCCGGTCTGCCCCCACAGAGTCTCTTAAGAGGAGCTGATGTGTGTCCAACAGGCTTAGCCAATCATAGGTGTGATAGGGAGCTCTCCACGAGGGGCTAAGGAAGCCCCCCAAAACCCTATGGACTTCCAAAGCTAAGCTTCTCCTCTCTCACCCTCATCGCCTGCTGTGACATTCGCTCAGTGAGGACAGATGAAGAATAACTATACAGCGTCCTCATCCTGCCGTTCACGACACTGCTTCTCCAGCAAGTTTCCAACTGTACCATACTACTTCCAAGGGCCTTGTCAGTGTCAGATTATGCTAACTTCCGTGTCCAGTTCAGTGTTCAGTGTAAGCCTACATGCTCTTACATAACCAAGCACGGTCTCCTGTGTTGTTATATTTCCAATAGTGAGTGCCCTGCCTTAGTCGCTTTTGGTAGGAGCTACATAAATTTTTACACTTTACAATAAATTGCAGCCTAACTCCTCTGACGGTGAAACCGCTTCCAGATGTTTCTGATGGCTTGAACTATATACTCGATTAATTTAAAGTTTCAAAGAAGCAGATTCACATTACGCCCGATAATATGTAAATGTTGCTTAAAAGGTTTATACATTACTCCTTGAGCTTATTATTTATCAGCAGTAAATAAAAATCTTTTGTTCACATTGCACCCAATATTTGCAGTGAACATCATTAAAGAGGTAATCAAATCACTGCATGCCCTAATATAGTTATTTCCACATGCCAACCCCCACCCTTCAGAATAGCTTTGATCGTGACTATTGTGCCGGCAGTGGCTGAAGAAGCAGGCAACGATGGAAGGAGTCAGGGCGCATGGGGTAACGTGATTGCGACTTGCTTGTTAACCTTACAAGTAGGTGACCCGTTCACCAGATAATCCCTCCTGGCCTCCATCCAGAGAAGGCACCTGATAATCCATGTCCAGCTGACCCAGAGGTACCTCTGAATCCTCCAACAGCCTTTTGTATGGGGAAACAGGCCGTCCATATGCAGGCCTCAATGACAATGGCAGAGAGAGCAGTGCAGCATGGGTATGTTTCACTTGTTTTTGGTTTACATGTTTCAGTCTCTCAACATAGAGAACAGGCGGCTTCTGGAATGAGCATAGTTCCACTTCACCTTTACTTACATTAATGCAGAACACATACAATAATATTATTCTGTTACAGCTGAAGCCCATATTTTATGTTCCATATATAGACCTTTTAACCAACTACTTGTCAGCCACATCTGTAATTCTTGAGCTGAAAAGACTTTTACCCTCGCTGGGCATTAAAATTTTGTTTTTAACAACTATATTAAGCATCTTATATGAATTGCTCATGTATAATAACTGATTCCATTATCTGTGTGTGGATCCTGGATAACTCTTTAATTTACACAAGGCTCAGTACTTTTGTAATTGTGTTTAAGGCATATCGAGGAAACCCTCAAGTATAATTTCAACATTGCATTTCTGATGGTTATATACAGACTTATGCATCCGTAGTCTTGTTCCTTAGATGTCTTTGACCCATCAGGGCCTATGCCTATAAATTAATTCTGCTAAGTAGCCACATTCAAACTCAAAATATTTACCTCTTCACCATTGGTCAAGGAGTCACTTAGACGTGCCCAGTGGAGGTTCATCTCTCAGAGGGCACAAAGACACCGAGTGTGCCACTTCCAATGGCAGGGCTGACCTTTGACCCTCACAGGTTGCTGGGAGCATTTGTCCTGTAGTAATTGGACAGAAGGACCCTTTCGCTCCTCATTTAACCTTTTCAGGAAAAGTTCTTTATTCCTTCCTTAGCACAAAGGCCCTGGTCCTGAGCCAGTTGTCACAAGCCTATCCCCTTTTCCTCAGAGTAGGCCTTTGAGGGCCGCAGTAAGGCTGGAGTGTGTTGGCCCGGGCCCCGACAATAGCAGGGTTAATGACCCCTGTGCTCCCTGGTTCACAGCTTTGTGTCTGGATTAGGGGGCAGCTCCTACTGTGGGTGGTTATTACTCCATCACCCTGCAGAAGAATGGGCCAAACACTTGTTAGAGGGCTTCCTTCTACTGCCTGTGTCTTTCAGCATTTCTCAGCATTAACAATGAGCAGGAGTTAGGGCGGGTCCATGAGATGCATTACTGTTATAGCCAATACATCATATCTCACTTGTGGTACCCACCCGGTGTCGATATATTCACGATTTAATTAGAAACCGGACCTGTTCTGAAGATGACATTGATGCCGCTTTAATAGTGTATATGAAAACCTGTATTAAGTGAATAAGTATAGAGGTCTATGCCTTATTTCACCCCAGAATTACATTCATATGTTAGCCAAGGTCATCTAATGCGATCAGACAAGCGAGATTACGTGTCAGTGTTTTTCATCTGGCAGCGAACAGATGATAACCTCAGTCATTCTGTTTTGCACACTCGTTAAATTGTAAAAACCATTTAAAAAGCTTAATTCAAACTAATGTCTGCGCTCTGAGACAAACAGCCAAGGCAAAATCAGAGCTACGGCAAAGGTGCAATGCATGCAGAAACAGCAGCGAGCTGAAATGTTGCCCGATGCAGCACACTCCATCCTCTATTCCCAACATCAAGCAGAGATAAGATAAGATATTATTAATCTCAAGGGAAATTCTTGTGTCTTTTACGTGCTCAGTGCGATAAAATAGAATCAAAAGCCCAAATGGAAACACTGGGTGTAGAGAATCACAGACAGGATTGTCAGTCCCTTCAAACTAACCTCAGTGTGGAAAGTACCAAAAACAGCTAAACTAAAATTTTAAACAACAGGATAAAGTGCAACTATTAAAGAGGGACCCCCCACTGACCGGCACTGTCGCCGTGGCGACAACAGCGGCACGGCTCAAAGGTGTCCTGCTGACTGTCTCTCCGGTGTGTTGGTGGAGTCGCCTGTGAGCAGCACACAACCATATGGGTTAAAAGAAGGCAGCCACGCCGAGGCTTCTGCTGCACTCCTAGTGACCATATGGGCATTGTGCTGGCCGGCTCTCTGCTACTCAAATAGTGCGTGACAGAATTGTACAGTATTGTAAACTGTCTTTCACTCTGCCACAAGCTGCTCAAAGGAACACTCCTCCTCTTCGCTTTATCTCAGTGCTCAAAAGGCTTTTCAGTGCTGCTCTTTTGTCCCGTTCCTTTTCGGCGGCTCACCCTTCCTCCCGCTTGCCATATTCTCCACTGTTCTTTTCAATGACGCCCTAATTGTTTGAGAACAGCTCGCTCATTGGCCTCGCTGAGGCCCTCTTGTATTGAGGCCTCACATTGTCTTATTTGTTATGGCCAGTCTCTTTTCCATTTTCTATCAACGTGGTGTGCTCTATTCACCTGAAGGTCAAACAGCTGGATAGCATGGACATGTACTTATTATTGAAGTTATAATCATTGCCTGCCAAAACTTTAAATCGCAGCCTAATTATAAAGGCTGAGGTGCTATATATACACTAAATGGCCAGTTTATTTGGTTCAACTGCTAGTTAAGGCAACTGGCCTACTCCTACAGATAGGGAATGACGTGGCTACACTTGAATCCATACGGCACACCGACAGGGTCAAAAGGCTCAGCTACTGTTTGGATAAATACTAAATCAGTGCGTGATTGCAGTTATTTTGAATGCGGTGTGATTTTTCCTGCCAGATGTGGTGTCTATAGTTTACGGAAAATCATGCAACGAATACAAAAAATCAGGTCAGCGGCAGTCGTGTTGGTGAAAACACCCAGGTCATTTGGGAGGTCAGTGGAGAATGGTCAGACTTATCAAAGTGATCAGTGTAAAAATATGAGCTCCGTACAACAATAGTGTACAGAAAACCTTGTCTAGAGGCACAACTCATTTGCCCTTGAAGTTGTTCAAAAGGCAAAAATGCCTCCTACCTGGTATTAGCTAGGTGTTGAAATCATGGCCACCATGTGCATGATTTACTCTCCCCCAGCATATCCTATCAAGCTCTCTTCTCCTTCTTGTATCGTTTGAACAGATGCCGACCAACACAGCTGTGTGCCCTGGGTGTGATGTAAACAGCAATGGCCTTCCCGTCTTTAATTCTTATAATGTGCATATAACTTGCTCTGATTCCCCCCTTTTTTTTCCAGCATCTTTTGCCCATTTTCCCATCTGCAATTTTTGGAAAACATCACAGTTCCAGTCCTCACCTCTAGCTCTGCAGTCCCTCTACTCATTTCTACTCATTTGTACGTTTAGCAGTGAACCCCAACACTACTACTTGCAAGCTTTCCCTGCATTTCAGTTATGCTCTCTTTAGAATACTTTAATACATTGCTTTGCCATATACTGTATCTGTCATTATTAGTATTCATTTCTTTTAATTGTGCCAGGGAAAATCCTCTACCTCAGTTCATATACTCTATAGATAGGATGTCAAATAATGTAGTTTCCATTTTCCATACTGTGCTTAGAAGCCTGAAACTCCCTGTATCTTTCCATGTAAAGTCTTTTTCCACTACCCTTTTACTGTCTTACATGTCCCCAATGCCAGTAATCCGATGATTGACCAGTCATCCTGCTGGATCTACCTGGTCTGATGATTGACCACTCATCCTGCTGGATCTACCTGGTCTGATGACTGACCACTGATCCTGCTGGATCTACCTAGTCTGATGATGGACCACTCATCCTGCTGGATCTACCTGGTCTGATGATTGACCACTCACCCTTCAGGATCTACCTGGTCTGATGATTGACCACTCATCCTGCTAGATCTACCTGGTCTGATGATTGACCACTCATAATTCAGGATCTAAGTGGTCTGATGATTGACCACTCATCCTGCTGGATCTACCTGGTCTGATGATTGACCACTCATCCTGCAGGATCTACCTGGTACTGAGCTTCCCAGATGGTTTTTGCTGTGAGACCTTGTCTTGTCTCTCTCCACTTTTTCCCAGTCCGCTATTTTATCATCTCTATTATCTTACTAACCTCTGTATTTGTCCACCAGTTTGACTACTGTGTATGTTGCAGTAAACATCATACTCCCCCTCTTTGATAGTAACAGATATTACGGCAGCCTTGATTTGTTTAGATGCTTATTTTTCCTACCATGACTTCACCATGGAGTAAACAGCAAGACAGGCCTAACAAATAGCAAACTCCTAATTTCCAGTGTAGCTATAAATTGATGTCTCTCATTTATCTTCTCCCCCAATAAGTCCTGGCACTGGCCCTTATAAATAACAGCAAAGAGCAATTTATTGATTGCTTTTTTCCCAGTCTCACATGATTAATTCCTGGTTTGTGAAATCCCCTTACAACCCTGATCCCTGTTATATATTTATAGAATAATTTATAAATTATTGCACCTGGCCTTAGCCTTATGCCACATGGTTCTGTTTCCAGTGCCTTTCCAAGACACTCTCACAGTCTGCTACACACTGTAGGCCTACTGTGCAAAAGCCTTAGGCAGGTGAAGAAAATGTTTAAGGCCATTTATCTGGGCAGTACATCTATGTGTGCCCAAGAAAAAAAACAGTTTAAAACTCATACTGACTAACCTCTCCTGCCATGGACTTGCTCGTCAAGGTCTGAATTCATGTTCTTGTCTTAAATGTTTCCGGTAGGCCTTCATGTTTGACTATAAATAGCTTCTGGTAGGAAAGATGTTACTTAGCTCTTAATCCAGGACTAACCTGCACTCGGTGGCTGGTCCCTAATTGGATGCTGGGCTAACCTGCACTTGATCGCTGTTCCCTAATTGGATGCTGGGCTAACCTGCACTTGGTCACTGGTCCCTAATTGGATGCTGGGCTAACCTGCACTTGATCGCTGTTCCCTAATTGGATGCTGGGCTAACCTGCACTTGGTCGCTGGTCCCTAATTGGATGCTGGACTAACCTGCACTTGGTCACTGGTCCCTAATTGGATGCTCAGTCTAGCTGCACTTATTAAAATGGTGTATGCTTCTATTGTATATCACTTTGAACAAAAGTGTCTTCTAAATGAATACAAGTAAAATAAATGAATAAAAGTAAAATACACACTAATATTGTAAAAAAAAAAAAAAAAAATTAATAATTTCTTCTGTTCTCCAAAATGTTACTGATATCTGGTTGGATGGCTAGAAGAATACAGCTCTGGTTCCCAAACCTTACTTACCAAATATTTATATACTGGATGGTAAGCGGAAATTCTTGGGTGACATGAAGAGATGTTTCAAAATATGTAAACTGACACACTTTGACAGATATAAAGTCATAGTTTTGCACCAAAGACATTTAAACATTTTCTCTGTCCACCTAGAACATTTGCACAGTACTGTATCGTTCCATTAATATCCACTCATTGCTGAATGACATACCCTGACAAGTCATTGCCTATTCAAGTGCAGTCATGTTCACTGTGTTAACCTCCGTCAGGAGCACTAAACTCTCCATCAGTTCTCCGATGTAGCTGACATCTGCTTATGAAGACTGAAGCACTTCCTGTAGTAGAAGATTCCCCAGCTATGTTAAACCAATAGGTGGCACTACTGCACGTCTATTTTCCCTGCACGGGGTTGTAGAAGCTTGGCATCTACCCCAAGCACGCATGCCCTTCAGCCACTGTGGAACCCCGCTGACTCTTAACAAATATATCATTATTTTTTTAGTCAAACTACAACATGAATTATATCATTCCATAGTTAAGTCATAAATGTTCAGTTCATATTAGTTATCGAAAGGTCGGGCAAATCATGGCATAGGCCAATACATTGGCCGTTTGGGGTATAGATCTGGATCAATATGACTGTAACTGGATAAGTATTTACTGAGAATGGATGAATAACTGATACAGTATCTCCTTTGAACAAGGTCATAGTTTCAAATTTGGTACAGTCATCCAGGATGAGTTCTGTAGTGCCAACTCATCAATCTGTTTTTACGTCTAGTGGAAATGGTTCCATCCAGCTACTCTAACTGAATTGGAAAGGGTAAAACAAACTTCTATTAAAAGAACAGGTACTGTAGTGGTTAAGGAACGTCGTCCAAGTATTTGTAGGTTAAATTCTCTTTTGGGGGGGCTAAGTATCTATTGTTGAAAGTACATAATAGAATCTTGCATAATTCACTTAAAAAAGCCTATTAAACTGATAAATTGTCCCGCGGCCGTCAAAAAGAGATTGGGACAGAGGCCGAATGCATGACTGCTTCGTTCACAATGCCTGATGTAAGCCATTTTGTTGCAAAGGACCCTGTTAGGAAGGGGTCAGCCTTGTCTGATAGTAAGCCTCCCTACAGTTGTGGCACTATGGTGGATGTAGACAACACAGGGTGCAACAGAGATGACAGGTTTTCCAATCCACCACGTTTACCTTAATCATGTGTCCCTCACTCAGCAACTAGGGGCCATATGCCAGGATCGAATGGGCCTCAGAGATGCAAATTCCAGACCCCTGTTAGGGTCACTAAATGACAATTAATTGGTTTCCATTCAGGGCAGTTGTCAGCACACTGTCCCCTTACCTCTTTCTAACCAGGCTGAGACCTCGCCTTTTCACAATACCTGCAGTCACTCAGCAGTCTTCCCACACTCAGAGAGATGAAAACTGCCAGGCAGGGTGAATGAGCTTCAACTCAAAGGGCATAAAGGGGAGACGGGAACAGGAGAAAGCAAACCATCCTCAGAAATGCATGTATACCCCCCCACCAACCCCAAGCCCAATCAATGAAGAATGCATTGATAGAGTGGGACCCCTACGTAAGGGTCCCCACTTTGATTTGCTTCTGTTTATAATGACTGTCTATCTGTCATGTTGCCTGCTCGCAGTGACCGAGTGCACCATACTGAGAAGGCGGAGTGGCCAATGAATATGCAAAACTCCAAAGCCTGTTTTATGTGCAAAGTACCACTGCAGAACATATTCAAATTTTAGCATGCTTAACAGCAAGGAATTTAAATGCAAACTGTTTATGGTCCTCAGAGGAAGTTTCTTCTGAGAGGCACTATACTAAATAAATGTTACCATTATTTAAGGATGGGAAAAATGAGGCCTTAAAACCCGTGGTGGATGGGCGTATCCTGAACTAACCAATCAGAAATAGACACTAAATGAGGCCTCAAAACTCGTGGCTGGTGGGAGTATCCTGAACTAACCAATTAATACTATCACCAGCACTGATTGGTTAATTTGGGATCCTCCCTCCCACCCACCATGACTTTTGAAGCCTCATTTGTCTCATCATTACTATTATTATTATTTTAACAAGTGCCGTGCTTTTTAGGAGTCATGATCAAGTATCTTCTTAATATGGTGTTGTTCTAAATCAAGGGAAATAAATGCAATATGCAAACTTTATATATGAATGCCTTTAAAACATACCAAAACGTATGTCACAAATAAAAATCTAAAATAAGTAAAAATGAGATATCAAAGAAGATCTGTGCCCGTTTTTGTGTGGCTGCTTTCAAAAGTAGAAATATAAAAATATGCAAGGAATGTGACACTGCAACATTTTTTAAAGATGTAAAACTATGCCTGCCAATATTTTCCTGTTTTGTTTTGCAACCCTCAGCCCCACCTTCCACAAAAAAAAAAAAAAAAAAACCTTGCACAGTACTGGTCCCAGTGTCTGAGAATCTCTCCTTGGGTCTAGGGTCATAAGTCGGACAAACGCATCTATCTATGAGTCTTGCCTTCTGCTGCACACATGGTACTGTAACAAATAACAAAAACGTGAATGGTGTCTTGCAAATGGCGTGGTGTTTAACTGACAGAAAACACGTACATGAAGTATTTTCCCATTCCTTTGAAAAACCATCATGTTCAGGACCTCCCAGGAAGACCCCTTTCAGTCCGAATTGAAATGCATCCAGGTCCTAAGAGGAGTCGTCCTCTTTTCATGGAACCCCAGACCTCACTGTTAGAGTTGAGAATTTCACTCCGACCATGCGTCCACGTAAACAACAATTTCCTTAAAGAAAGATGCAAGTGAATACTTTGGGGGGGGGACAATACAGGGCCCATCCTCGAGATCCATCCCTACTGGGTGAGAGCTCCAAGCCTGGGGGTCCTCGAACCCGGCTCCCCGAACCAGCACTGCCATTGTGGCACACAGAGCTCAATAGTCACGCTGACCAATTCAAAGCCTGACAACAGCACACTAAACCAGGCAATCATTTGCACAGACAAGGCCTGAAGTAGTCTTTTCCCCATCTGCCAGGGCCTCTCAGCCACAATGTGAGGGTGTGTGAATGCATGATGGTGTGTGGGGGTCAGCATTCATCAATGTTGGGGGGGGGGGGTGTCTTGGGTGAGAGGGTGTCTGAATGGGTGGAGCTCACTTATTAAGCTGATATTCCAGTTCTCGGTTCACAACCTACTACAACTAGACATTCTTTTTTGTCTTCTGCCTTTTTGGACACCTATAGTCGGCTTTTTACTAGGTTGTACAAATTGTCACGTGGAAATGAAGCTGGGAATCGAGTTCATTAAAGAGGACTCGGTGATCACGAAGCAGGGCGACAGGCGATCTTCCACTGTGTGCAGCCAGCGCTGCTGCCCAAAGACACTGCTAAAAGTAACGTTCCGCGTAATGAGAGCCTGACATCTGCTTACGGTCATAATTACCAAAATGATTTATAGAAAGGCAGCTGTTTAAAGCCTTAACCCATTATCCAAAAGTATGATATCCTAGTTACAAGCTTCAATAAAGCAAAAAAGTCCTCTAATTTTGGTCCACAGTACACGTTGTGACACTTAACCCATAATACACCATGTCTGAAAAATGTTAATCCAAACAACATCTGACGGTACTTGTTTTAAAGACTTTATCATTTGTTTTAACATTGAACATGTCATTTACTTGGTTTGCACGTAATTAACCAGTAAATGTTGAATACTGACTTAAAATAATGAAATTCAAAATAATCTTTATCATCATCACTGAATACTTATTATTCAGTCATGCCGTAACTTTATTTTGCTGCACAAAACGGGAAAAAGTTTTGCATCCTTTACATGGATAAACTTAAAATGACCCGACAAAGATGGCAGTCTCTTTTAACAGGTGAAAAGTGTCAAGAAAACTGAGAACTGCTTGGTGGACTGCTGGACTCTGACACTGCCCAAAAGTGAACTGCGAGTATGCAGAAATTACTCTCTTTATAGTAAGATAATCCAAAACACCAATTTACAAACACTAAGCACCTTTAACCTAGTAGGGTTTCCTCCCCGTCTCCAAGTTTGTTAGACAGCAAATCGGTAACCATAGTGACCCTGGGACGCTGACAGAAGGGAAAATTGTGAAACAGGATGTACTGGTGGAGGACTCAAATGCGGGCGGGTGGCTGAGTCGGGGAGAAGCTAACACTGACATGATCCTGGCCTCCTATTCCGGGGTCAACAAGGCTGAGCCTCATACAAAGCTCGCTGCTTCTTACACATGGAGCCCTGATTCTGGTATTTATGTAGGAAAATGTTGTGTTATTCGTGAATGAACCACCTTTCCCCCATAGATCGACAAAAAAAAAAACTGCATTATCCTTATCAATGTTTTCCATCTGGCCAGCAGGACATCTGTTTTTCATTCTCAGTCCACAATTCTCTGCTCATCATCTAGAGTTCATTTGGACTGTCTTAGACAACAGGCTAAGTGATGACCTCTAATTCTCTACAGGATCCTCTCCTTCCTAAAAGTTAACTGTTGGGACAGCAGTGGGCAAACTACCAATGAAGAAATGAACTGGAATACTTGTTAAATGGCTCTGTTTACGCCTCTTTCATTTTTACAATGTACCTTCCGTGGAGACCCCAGTGGTGGTTTATGAAGGGACCACATTACACTGTAAGGTTCAAAGAGCGACAGATTGAAACACTCATTATGAGAGGAATAAAACTTTGGGGTTTTGAAAAAAAAGTCATATATGATGATGAAATTATAATAACATATCTCAAGTAAAGAATTCCAGTATAGCCTACTGACCACTGTTCCGGTTTTTAAAGATGAAGTCTGTCTGAAAACAAAACAAATTTTTAAAAAGTAGAACTATCTCGAAAGCAGAACAATCACTGTATCCGGCCACTAGGTGGCCGTAGCAGATTATAGAAATTGGCTTTCAAGACATTTTTGTAACCCTTTGATCTTTTTGATGCATTTTATGATGTTTTATGTAGGCTCGCCTGAGCTGTGTGTAAGGGTACACTTGTACATTTGTAATAATATAAAATTATGTTGAATAACCATTATTATATTTAGAAAAACCGCCGATTTGTACATTCGTATATGTTATTTTTAAAAGTAGCAAATGTCCAGTTGTGTTCAATATTGTGACAGAAACTTTACGTTGATTGAAAAGCTCGTTTCAAAGAGATTTTACGTTTTAAAATTTTAATTGACTAGACTCCCCCTAATTGTCGCCCACCATTTGCGGTTTGGCGAGTGTTAATTGCCGGTGTATCATTGCAGTAACGTATTAGTGAGAATGCCAAATACTAATTTGATTTCTAACCACACGTCGTAAAATGACCGCCTTATTAAATGAAACTTGTTGGAAATATATATTTTTAAGAAACATTCTAAACTTAAAAATAAGCGTACTTGAATGGAATTGTGTACTTTGACTGAATCCGATTTAGTAGTTTGAGTGCGTTTTCTTTAAAAACAGTGGTAAAATAAATGTAGTGTTTAGATGCACCAGAAATTATAAATGTGCAGGAAATGCTACCCGTCTCAAATGCGCTTGTTTAATGAAGGGAAATTGACAGTGGAATCCTGGACCTAAAACACGCGTGGAAAGGCCTGCAAGAATTTCCTGGCGTCTTCCAGTTCGGTCTTAATGAGCTGAAAGGGTAATGATTAAAAATGCTAACTCAGCAGTGGGGGATGACTGAGTAGGCAGTGGCTTGGAAAGGCAATCACAGACCCGCTTAAATCAGTCGAAATGAGACAGGCTAGGTGGGGGCTCCACGGCAGGTTCATATGCCCTTTCAACTTTTTGTAAACTCCCACCTTAAAACACCAATGGAGCGGTCCCAGACAGGGCAGTTCTGTCCTGGGGTGCCAGAGTGGGGACTCAGATCACCATCTGTGGCCAGAGCCTGAACCTTTGCTTGTCTTCCCTGTCACTTGAGTCATAAATGTCTTGTTCCCATTGTCTGGAATCTCATTTCGGACATCGTTTCTCAGGACCCAGCCATCAGCAGCCAATAAGTAGAACACGGTACCCCTCCGAGTGGCAGTCTAGCATTCCTGCCATTTCTTCTGCAGTAGGCTGGGGGTGTCAAAGTTGGTTAAATTAGATATTATTGTTTACTTGGCTCCCATGTTCAGGAGCATAGATGAAGTCAGTACACTTTCTGTCTTATAGAAGAACTTTGGCAATTACCACCGTCAATCCATAATAAAATTATATTTCTATATAATATATAGAATTTATTGTAATATAGTACTTAAATTTTAAACATCCATGTTAATTATTTGCATTTCATTTGGAGTCTGGGGATTTAAACAGATATTATGGTTTGTAAAAGTGTCATTTCAGATTTCTCCTCTCTGTCCTGGAGTCAAGGTGATGTCCTCTCTGACAGTGACATTCTCCTAAGGAGACTTCATCCTAGTTAGCCAGGTTCCAACGATGCCTCATAATCAGATATGGGATCTAAGCAAGGCCACAGCCAAATCAATATTTTAAAATCTCTTTGAACGTCTGGAGGGCTGAGAAATCTAAAACATTTATTGTGTATGTAAAGCGAAGCCAGTAGCCAAGAGTGGATAGTGGTATTAGGAATGAATAATGCATTTAAAATTGTGTAAATATGACAATTGGCAACTGATGCACACAGCATACCAAAACTAATGCAATAAAATTTACACTATGGTAATATGCATATTCATTATTAACCTATAATGTTAGCTATAAAACGAGAAGTATGAAAGCTTATTGAATCAGAAACTTCCATCTTCGTTTTCTTTATGAAGCTTTCATCAGAAGCTGGCTTGCTGTCATGGTATTGAAATTGAATTGAAAATTAATTTGAAGAAAACAGCACAGCAATGAGACATTTTGAGCAGCGGCTACGCTATCTAGTGATAGCTTTGATATCCAATATGAGCCTAAACTAATGTGGATTAAAACCTCTGGCTCCCAGCCCTGAACACTAGATTTCTTGCTGGGCATTGGCTTTCATCTTCTGGCTCCTTCCTGTTACAGCCGCTATGGTAAATGGCTGACCAAATAAAGTAATAAGATGGTGAGCGTGTAGCATCTGGGCCAGTGTTCGAACCCACGGGGCTGGAGTCCATCCAGACCGGCTCCCTTCAGCTGGAATGCTCTAATCAGCATCTCCAGCAGGGGACTCCTGTTTCATTACTGGGATGTACACTTTCCCAGGAGGGTAACCAAGGGCTTCCACCTCTTTATTTTAATATGTTGGCTAAGTGCATTCCACAACAGACGCGTTTGCTTTATTTCTTTAATTAAATACCCCATGCAGTCTATGGTGTGAGGTGTAGCTGTTTTTTTTTTTTTAACAATGCTTTGAAAGGTCCTTGGAAATACTTCTAAATTTATCAGAGAAATTTTTCAAAGTGATTCAACTCTGAATTGGGTTTTAAAATGTAAACTTACTGCTCTTTCATTTGGGTTTTGATTTGTTTTAGTTTCATCGGTATCTAGCATTTAATTGTCACAACAATTGCAGCATTGATCATTTAATCTGGTTTAATATTCTCATAATCTAAGCAGAGTGACGCTGTAACTGGTGTATTTTAGCGTATTTCTCTGTGAAAAGTAAGATGTTAAATGTAGGGGATGTGAGTCTTATTATTTAGCATCTATTGTCTCTAATCCAATAATAGAAGCATGCAGTTCCACCAGCCCTCAGGGCTTCTGTAATCTCCTTAAACGGTCTGGATTTGTATCTGTGCATGGCCGAGCTGTGATGTTTTTGAGGGGAAAACATTTCAAACTATCAGATGAGCGGATTTTTCTTCCCAAATGCAAGATATCCAATGCTATTTTACTTTAGCAGTATAATTTTATGCATTTAAATATTTATAACATTTCCAGATATCAGGCCAAACAGGGTTTTACTCAGAAATACAGCATGGTCATTTCCTATTAGTGGTTTCCATTACAAATGATATTTTAAGAGGCATACTATATTTATAAAATTGCTCTGATGTTGTAGCAGTACCAAAACAGAAAATACCCTCATGTTCTTTAGTAAACTAGGGATTTACATGTAAATCTTGCTGTCTCGAGAGCATCACTATTCACACAGCAGATATTAAACCAGCAATACTATCAACATTCAGACAAAGTTTTGTTAACAGAACAAAACAAAGAAATCTAATTGGTAACATCTCACCTGTATTTGTTATTATCCTTTTTGACCAATGTAAAAACCTTGGTACTTGTTTGTTTTGCTGCCACTTAATTTTAAGAAACTTGACTAACCTAAAGTTTGCACTTCAAGCTTCAATTAGTAGTCTTCAGGAGGACAATAGCATTCCAAAAAATACTTTCTTCTTCTTACATTAAACCTTTTGAAATATAGTTATAATTTCAAAAAAGTGGAATACTAATA
>JAACJT020000105.1:12640190-12653184 GCA_009936485.2 Gymnarchus niloticus | reverse complement strand
AGGGGGAGGGGGGGGGGGGGTGGGGGGCGGGGGAGGGGGGTGGGGGGGGGGGGGGGGGGGGGGGGGGGGGGGGGGGGGGGGGGGGGGCCCGGTTACAGAGGCTGAATCAGTGGGGGTCTAACTCTGACCCCAGTGTCAGGACCAAAAAGACGCATCCAACTCTGGGTCTTTTAAGCCCAAATTACAGAAGCTCACAGGCAGTCGAGGGACAGACAGAATTTCTGGGAAGTGTTCTACATACAGAGTGAGAAGGAAGTGTTGTCTTTTTTGGGAGGGGGGAAACATCTGGTAACGGACAACAAAGCACCGTTCGTCTAGGGGAATGGGTCATCCAGGAGGAAGTGTGACTCTCTGGACGTGGGCCATTTCTGTTCCAGTCCTGTGCTGGATTATCCCATCCAGCTTTATGAGAACTTTGTTCCATTCTTATACCTGAACCCGCAGCACTCCAAACCGCGGTCACCCAGCCTCCGGCGTCTCCCTAACATTCGTAAAAGCTATTTACAGTTCAACCGTGCTTCTGGAGAGTCTTGGTAACGATTTCCAGTTGTGACTGACAACTATCAGAGTCCTGGCGATGAGACTCATCAGTGGAACCCCACCCCCACAAGGTTTTTGAATGATGCCTGTGTGGGCGTGGCTGCACCGGACTCCATGGGCCGTGATGCCCCTTTTGTGGCCCAGCCTGAATAGAGTGAATGGGATGGGCCAGAGCGCACCCACAGAGCGGTGGGGCACGCACAAAGGCTTCCCAGCAGCGTGATCTCAGCCCGGGCCGAGTGCGGTACAGCCAGACAGCGCTGACACAAGATGTCTTCTTCAGACAAAACCACACCACAAGAAATCCAATTAGGCTTCTTAGCCCAAATAAGCCATCAGATTTCGATTTTATTTATTCATGCGAGATATCCTATTCTTTCCCGAATTCCATTGGCTGTTTTGCATGCGAGTGTATCCTAGCAGATTAGTGCTGACATCTACCATGGCATCACACATGACATGCATTTTACAGAAAAGTCTGACAAATGGAAAAGGGTGACAATCTCTGAGAACGTACTTAAGACTAGAAATCTTGTTGATAAAACTTGAAACAATTATTTTAAAAAAGCTTAAATGTAAAATAAAGACATCTGCAAACAACTGTATATTCCAGGATAATTAATATAGTATAATAAATATCAGCCCAGTATGTTTAGTCTGCATTGTAGAATCTTGTATTGATTTTTAAGATTGGATACATCCATTGCACTAATATTGGGATTTCACTAATATTTGAATGGAAATTTATGATATCAAAGAACTTAAAATCAGGTCGGCCTAATTGGTTTTATTCTACAGAGTGCATAGTATATGAGGTATAATTGCAGAATTGACGTGTTCTGTGACACGGTCGTCTGGCTAACTGGCTTAAATTCCCCCACAAGTGTATTGAAGGGGGAGCAGGTGGACAGTCCATTTGTAAATCACTTAATGAAGAATTCCCCCACTTTACATGCTGCCTTTTTACCCTTATTCTCATTTTGTGCATCTGTTGTTAAAACTTTATAAAAAGTTTATTTTACCATGAAATGAGTAGGCACGGATAAATGGCCAGCCTCGAGATTTTGTCAAGTGACGGAGGCCAATTATTGGGGGTATGCAGACTGGGGCAAGTTAGAACCATATGTCATCATTCCGATCCATTGTGTGGGCGGGTCACCGCGGCAACACCATCAGCTGTGGCCATTGTGTGGCAGGGTTCAATAGCCCATATATTCATTGCCGGGCTCTTGCGGGTCTCAAAACAGAAACAAATTGATACATACAAGCCCTATTCCCAATGGGCTCACATGACACATTTTGAGCGGACAAAAAAGAACATTTCACCCTGTTGAAAATCTTGAGAAAAGATTGGTCACCATGGGGATGAGGTGGCATAGCTTGATGCGGCCCATTAAACTCCAATCAGATGCAAATTCAGCTGGCCCCTCGCACGCAGGCTGAGAACCCCCTTCACATATTAAACAGTTTGTTTGCCAATTCACATGTCATTTTAATGGCTGTTTATTCCCTTCCTCCTTTGTCCGAATTAACAGAATTACAAACCATCATTGATTTATAATAACTAGGTACTCAAATTGCCTCTTGGAGAAAGACAGACACATTTTAGCTCTAACAAGTCGAGGGAGAAAAAAAAAAAAAGACCACAAGCAGGATGACTGACCTTCAACGTTGCGGTCAATTAAAATAAGACTTTAAATCACTTGAAACAGCCTAAAATACATACAGGAGCACTGAACACTAATACTTCATTCAACAGATCTTCTCCAGTTACTGGGACTCTAGTAATCCAGTATCTGAATCAGCTATACTTTCAGAATTACTTTTACTGATTTTAATATGAAAGATCATTACCACGTTGCTGCTCAACATAAAGTGATTATGATATTCATACAATTTAAATTTGGCACAGGAAACTAGAGTCTGAAATCCGTGTTATTTTTCACTTTAGTATTTACTTGTGTTTGGTTGATGCAGGCAAGTGTGGGTAAAGTGGGCTAAGGTCATTTCAAGATGTGATAAGCAATATTTGTAATGTGAAAAATTCAGCTTGAAATTCTTTTTTTCTTTTATTTTTTCCTTCTTCAGTAGTGTTTTTCAAGCTATGTTGTGCACTGTTGCCTGGTAAAACAAAACTGGTGGAGGGACATAGCATTTTTACAAGAGGGTCTGTCAGCTAAAACACACGAGGGGGTGGTAATGCCGCCGGCTGAAAAGAGCGATGGGGGGGGGGGGGGGGGGGGGGTATTTTTTTTAGTTTTTGCGGGCCCCTGGGTGGGGGGGGTGGGGGGGGGGGGGGGGGGGGGGGGGGGGGGGGGGGGGCTGGGGCGCACGGTTCAGATTTTACTTTTTCAGGGCCCCAGTTGTGGGCCCATGGCCCACCATTTGGCAATCACTGTTATACAGGCTGTTTGAGGAGCCCACTTATCTGACCCCAACTGTTGCCATTATTTTTTTCCTCATTCTATTTAATCATAAATGTGGCTCTCTTTAAGAGCGATTCAGCTCCAGTTTTTGAAGGTTTAAACAACCGAGCCATTCACTTAAAACAATTTCAGAAGTTAAACTTGCCATGTAGAGAGAGAAACAATAAATGTTTTAACGTGAATTTTGATAATGGTATTGCCGGAAAATATATGATAGCTGTTCCATGTTATGGAATGACATGTAGCACTTTAACATTGGAATTTGTTGTACAGCCTTTGGGTTTCTTAGGTGGGGTGCCAGCTCTCAGTACTGTCTGAAATTTGGCTGAATTTATAGCAGGATACACAACTTTTAAAAAGATAGTAATTGTTCCAATGAAGTGAAAAAATTTGACAGTTTAATTACTAGTATATATTTCTTTTTAATGTTTCATTTTACAACGTGTGAATATATGGGGCAGCAAATGATTGTAACCCTGCAATCAAAAAGAAAATCACTTTGCTGCGACTTTGTTACATCATGAACACAAATGTGTTTAAATGTTTGAGGGTGTTTGCTCATTTGTTGTATGTTTAGTCAGGTTTTTCTTTGGTGTTAGAAATTAGGCAGGCACTTTGGTTATCTGTTGCAGGCAGGGTGAGAAATGAAGGTGGGCGAGATGAGATTTTGGGTCTTCCATCAGCACAGAAGGCATCAAGAGGAGATTTTGACTTCTTCCTTCATAACCAGAGGTAAATTGTTAATACTACTGCCTATAAAAGTCACATTACAGCTTATATCGTGAATACAGGTTCCTACGTAAAGGAACTGTCATCCTTTATTTACACCTCTGGCCAAACAATGTCAGTCTAGGAGATGGGATATACAGATTTGCCAAGGCCATGGCCACCTTTGTACTGAATTGATCTGGTGGAGCTCCAACATTGGAGAATGACCTAGTATGGCTCCCTAGTCAGTCATGGTGTGTTTTACCATCACTGAGCCGGTATCGAACGCAATATACTGAACTGAAAGTAGGGCGAATTCACGGGCAAATTGCCCTAACCGCAACTGCCATGACAGCAAGGCAAGGAGACCCCCTGTTGGCTCAAATAATGATGAGACAGTCGAATGAATGATCAGAGTATCAAAACCCCATCAGCACCCAGCATCCTATGGGAGCCCTCTAGAAGATTAAGATCTGAAGGAATGCATCAGCACTTGAGCGTATGACATGCTGTCTATACAGAGATGAAAAGACCCATTGGTGGGTCCCTGATATAAGTCCGGATCAATCTTGTGCTGGGTCACACTGCAAGCAGTGAAGCTAACCAACTGTGCAGAATGAAGATGCACACACAGAGTAATTTTACTCTGTGTTTTCAATTAAAGGACCCTGCAGTGACCATTGTATGAAAACAATTGTCCATTGAATAAATATGTGCAAATATGGTTTCTGTTATATGCAAAATCTACCATCCCATTTGATTTGTGTTTTTCCATACTACTTCAATCCCTTTTTGCCAGGTACACCGTTGTGTTGCTGGGCAAGTGTCAGACGCGGTCTGATTGAAAGCACATCTGCTTTGTCCAATTGGAAGAGTCAGCACGAAGAAGGAGGGTGTCGGGCTATTTTAGCGTGCGTAGTGTTCCCTGGTGTCCTCACAGTTAACTCACTTGTAGCTCTCAACAGAGCACCAGCGCCCTTTGAGGATTCATTAGCATGCATTCGCTCCACTCAACTGTGACGGGCAGATCGGCGCTGTCAGAATCAGCTGCTTGAGAAAGAAACGAAAGTCTCATCAAATCACGGAGAAGCGTAATCGCACATCTGGCAGCTCAATAAAGGTAGAGAAGATGTCTCCAGAAACAAAGAAGCAGGGGAAAAAATCCCAGAAAAAAAAGCAGAGAAAATATCTTAGTTATACAGGCCTAAATTATTCAGAGATTATCCCTTACATCAACGGATCTCTAAATGAATAAAGTTTGGACCACGTTACTGACAGCTGGGTGCACCGGCATAGGGTCTGGGGAGGGGAAGGGGCAATGGGTTACAGTGTCAATCTCTAGGTGACCCCAAAGGGGGACTGGGGGTGACACTATAAGGTGACAGCACTCTGGCAACACTCTTAGCCTTGCCTTTAAAAACTCAGCCAGTTAAATGGAGAGGGCAATCACATTAGAACTTTTTTCCCCCCCAACAGAAGCCAGTAATCCCTGGCCATGTGCTAGGAGGCAACTTCAAAGCTAGATTGAAGGGGTAAAAGAGAAAGTTACAAAGATGTTGCTGGGTCAATTGCATAAGGTGCACATTTGTTGCTAATTCCAGAAAGAAATGCCCTCAAGCTAGGCTATTTATCTACAGGTCGAGTTTGCCAAGCTTCCCACACACAAAGTAAAAGAAATCCTGGCATGCAATTCAGAGGTATAGCATTTCAAGGTTACAAGTTTAATATAAGAAACAATTTCATCACAAACCCGTTTTTTCAGACAAACGTATCATATAAGCATATCTGGTCTTATGTTGTCACAACTTGGTGGAAGCACCGTAACAACTTTTTGGATGAGCAACTTTGCTAAATACTGTATATTAATGAAGATGTTATTCATGACAGATTTTTTGACAAATTTTTCTAGGCACCGTTTATGGGCAAGTTGCCACATTCAGGACATTTTTGTGGGTTATTGTCCAAGTGAAATTTCGATTTTGTGACCTTATTTGTAGCATCCTTTTTCATAAACGCCTCTGTATCCCATAAAAAGATGCGTAACAAGCATGTTATGTGGGCTTTGAGATGTCGAATACAACATTTTTTAAATTTAGTCATCTCTAACAAATTTGATACATTTCCCTTTAATGATTTATTCAGGATTTCAATGTCTTATTCATAAGAGAATAATCTATACATCTTCTGTCTGCTTATTGTGGTCAGGGTCATGAGGGGACCAAGGCAGCACAGGGTACCACCTGCTCAAGATGCCAGTCCAACACAAGATGCATGCTTACACACACTCACAAAGGAGAACATTCCCTACGTGCAATTTAGAGATCCTGATTAACCTAACTGCATATCTTTGGGCTGCGGGAGCAAACTGGAGTATGCAGAGGAAATGTGTCGGACATGGGGAGAACATGCAAGTTCCACATACGGAGGGGATGCAGGATTCGAACCCCCAACCCTGAAGGCCTGAGGCAACAGTGCTAGCCACTGAGCCATCCCCAAACGGAAATATGAAATAACTGAAATATGAGTGCAAGAAACTGTCTGGATGGTTGTCTATTAATTAAAACACATACATATATTTAAAGAACTGTGTTCTGACTGACTGTTGACTAATTATTCACAACTCTGCCACTGAACACCATGTCACTGCTGACAAGAGTGATTCTTCAAGGTAATCATTGGTCATCTAGTGTCATTCCATATTGTCATCTCGTGGTACTTCCCCTGCCTGGCTGAGTAATTTTGCCATTTCACAGAACAGGACTGTATATGAACAGCTCATTATTCATAATGCTATGGTTTTCCTTGAAATTGTCCTTTAAATAGTACATTACAAATGTGAGAAAATGTTAAATTCTTACCATATTTCCTGTGTATCTACCCTGAGCAACCATATGCCTGTTTTCTTAATATATTAACTCAATTCAGTTCAATTTTATTTATACTGTATTTAACACCTTTAACAAAGAGCATTGTCACAAAGCACTTTACAATGTCCTGAGCCCAAGGTCCCCAGAGAGTAAGCCAAATGCGACATAGGCAAGGAAAAGCTCCCTCAGGAGGAAGAAACCTTTAGAGGAACCAGACTCAAGGGGGAGGCTCATCTTTCTCTGGTCAGCACCGGGCAGGACAGGTTCATTAAGTTCATTAGTAGACTATGAACAACAATGAGGTCGAACAGTCAGATAGACAACAGCGTGTTGGAGGCAGTCAGGTATGTAAAATGCCCGGAGACTGAATGAGGACAACCCACCCTCTGCTCTAAAACAGTAATCTCAGCTTAGTCTGCATTAAATCCTTTATGATGTCAAAAATCTACAGTGTAAACTTCCACTGGTGTACTTACATATGTACCTGCAGAAAGACTAGACGGTTCAAGAAACTCCATTTTTTTTTACCACAGGGTAAAAAAATCTCAGATCTCTTGACAGGTTTGCTTGAGTTTTCTTGGGTCTTACCAAAGTAGCTGAATGATTTTCGCACGGGTGCACAATAGCTAAAGAAGCGGGTATATCTAATTCAATTAAGTCCATGGCAATGTGCCAAGATGCCCCAAGACAATCGGACGGTGATAATGAGCTGGCTCTTTCAGGAGGCAGGGCTCCTTTAATGCAGAGTTTCTCGCAGGACCCAACACTTGAGCAGAGAAAGGCTTTGATTCCTTGAAAACGTCCAGGCAAGACTCATTCGGTCCTCTTTAAATGGCATTTCTCACATTCCAATTCCAATGGGCAAATTGGTCTGAAGAGACCTAGGCTAGACCTCAATTTCTGTGTTTGGGATGCCTTCGAGTGTCTCTAAAGCATCCGCCTTTTCTGACACCCACATTCTGTCTTCAAAATGTGTGCATATGTGGATGGAATTTTATTTTTCGGAGACAAAAAAAAAGTGATCCAGTTAAATTTGTGGCAAACTAGTTCAAACCCACAAGGTAAGTTTTTACGCTGTACATTTGAGCTCAATTAATCAGTGACCTGGCATCCCATTCAGGGTGCCATTCAGGAATTGGCCTTGTACTGCTTGGGGTAGTGTCCAGGCCACCCCTAAGCATGATCAGTGGATGGAAGTTGGACGGATGGATGGATGGATGGATTTAATCTATGTATACATGAGCCAGATTACAAAAGCTGCTATTGATAAATGTGTAAACACAAGTAAATAAATACAGTATGAATAATGCAATCTTATAACACAAGTTTTGAGCTTGGAAGGTGCTGAATTCAGCATGAAGTCACATTGCTATCAAACTTAACAAAGTAAATACGTGTTACTTTTTGTATAGACACTGTCAGTTATCAAAAAGAAATGTCCTTGTATGAAACAAAAGGACACGATCACAGCAAACTAAATATACTTTCATAAAATTCATTCTTTTGCAAGATTTTGCATCACTGTTCTGTCAATACTCTGATAATACAAACTAAAACGTGATTTTGCAACAGATACACTGGGTGTAGCTCTATTAATATTTAGTTAATCATTCACTTTTAATAACTCCTTATCCAATACAGGGTCGAACTGACCCTTGAGCCTCTCCCAGGAAGCAAAGACACAAGGCAGGTGACACTCTGGACTGCATGCCAGACAGATGCAATGTATACACCACACACGCAATCACAGAGAGAGGGCATTTTAGTTAAACTAATTCTCAAAACTGGCTGTTTTGCCAGTGGAGGAAACCATCCAACATGGAGAAAATCATGGAGAATCAAGGAGAACATGCAAACTCCACCCACAAACTCAGGGCAGGAGGCGGGATCTGAAACTCTAAGCCACCAAGCATCTCTTTAAACTAATGACTGTCACATAAATAGCGAATGAAAGTGTCTAATAATTAAAAATGCATCTTCTTTTATTTATGTGCCTGGGATTTGCATTAATGAGCCTTCCCCTTTTTCAAATCAATCTTTCAAAGATCAATGTATTGTGAGGACACATTCAGTATAAATGTATGCTATACACAATATAGCAATTTATATTCCTGCATGAACACCTCAGCTATTTAGCATTTACCACGTTTGAAAAACCAGAGAAATCCTCAGAAAGAACCCCAACTGATGGGGTAAAATTTTGCACCAAATTCCCATCCTTCACAGAGAGGCCCCCTTCACATCTGACTTTGTCCATGAAACAGTGTGGTAAATGGCATTTCTGTAATGGACTCCTGCATGGGTTCATATGTGCTCTATAGCCACGTTGCACCAAGTTGTGTCAATATCATTACCATGACAATAAGCCAAAAAAGGAAGCAAAAAGCAATGTTTTTTTTTTTTTTATAAAAAATCCAAAACTATAGAATTCTTTGTTGCCTTTGAAAGAAAAAAGATGAAATCAAAGTGGTGGATGGTCATTTTTTTCTCCGTTAGAAAATGGAGCTGAAAGAATGTCTTATTTCCATGCAAAAGGGAGGGGTATGGGTGTAAAGGGTGGGAAAATGTTTCCCCATTGAAGAGAATGCTGGTATCAGGGGCCAAGGTTGGCCCTGAAGCCTCCCTGCCAGGCTGTGGTTAACAAGGCGCTGGCTGAATTAGAGAATAGCAATGAGTTTTTAATTGGTGACATGTTATATTTATCACACTGACAGCGCAGCACTGCCTTGCAGTTCCTCTTGTGCCGGGGCCAGGATCGTATTACTCCCCACCCCCTCCCCCCAGAACACGCCCCTCCATCCAGCAAGGGTAGTCACTTGTGAGGGAGAATAAAAACTTAACCATCAAATGTCACACTGAATGATAACACTGAATTATTCAGTAGAGGTCCCTAAAGCAGGGGAAGAATCAAGCTCACTCCTCCTTTAACAAAAGCCGCCTTTTGTTGCGTGCCCAATGACAGCAACACACGCTCGCGGTCATGAAGAGGGATCCCTTGCACATCATTTATCCAGCCTCACTGCGCTACGCGGCAATAGGGGAGAACTTATTAACAAGTGTTTAATGTTTGTGCACTTCATTCACCCGTTCTGAACAGCGTCGTGTTTAGTCCCATAAAACAAAACGTCCACGATCCTAGAATTCTTCCATTATGCTCAAGTTTAAAACTGAAAAATAAATCCTGTCGTCATTTTTTTCTTTTACAAGTTTTTAGTCTTTGTGGTTTGTTTCGGAAATTGAATTCCCCCCAAAATATAACATTGTCTATAGATATTTGACTACACTAAAAAAATAAGCACTGCAACCATGTATTGGACTGGATTAAAATGCTCTATTACATGTAAATAATAATAATAATAATAATAATAATAAAATGGACAGCAGTTCTTTGAAAATATGCAGTATAAGTTTGGAAGTTTCCCTTTTCAGAAAAGCCATCGAATACAAAATACTTGAAATAACTATTTGAATTTTTTTTTTGAATTGCAAGTAACAAATACAGTATATAAAAGTATCTATATATTACCTCACATTTTGCTGGTGTAGTGTTTAGCCTAAACCTAGCAATTAAACAGTTTTCATAAACGCGATGCCCAGCTAAAGCCAAAGAAGTGATTTAACACAGTTGAAACTTGGCAAGACTAGTCAACGTGCTGCACCAAGAGTGTGCAGGAACTCAAGCACAATTCTTTGTTGACATCTGGGCTTAACCACGAGAGCAACCGTAGAGAGCTCCAGTCTGAGCTTTTCATAATAGAGGGTGAAGAAAGGGAAACGCCGGCCTAATGAAATATTTAAGATTCGGAGGAATGGGATTTGCGGAGGCCCTCCATTGTGCCGTGGCCTTGTAGGGCTGAGTAGGAGGGGGGCGTCCCATATTGAGCAAGGCCGTATTAGCGCTGGCCACAGCTGTGCTGCTGTACCTCCGACTTTGCCACCAGGCCCCCGCCATTGTGCTGCTTTGTGAGCGCCAAAGAGCGCCAAATTTACACAGGGCTGATTGCTTGGGCTATGGTTGGTGTTATGTTACACCTCCCGTCTACGTCCACCCACTCCTGGTTTGCACTTCCACTCCCTCCTCTCGGCCATTCCTTGCCTTTCCACCTCCGTTGTATTCCGAGGATGACAAGTTGATGAATCCCCCGAAATGCCGGGCTAACTGACACGCCCTGTAACCCAGGAACTGCCCCCCTTACTCCCCATGTGAACCTGTCTTTTTTCCTCTAAAGACTCGTTGATATATGGACCCTCCAGTCATTGGAGCATATGCCACTTTAAAAGCAGTCTAGAATGCCTAAGCATTTGTTAGCATTCATTATTTGGGCTTTTGCACTCTTTCAGAGTAACTGATTGGCAATGACAATGCTGTTTAATACCCTCAGCATGAATTCTGTGACTCGCCGCACTTTGTTTCCTGCCTTAATCTGCTATTGTAGTTTATTGGGGCATTTGGTAATTGTAACTTAATAGCTCCAGAAACACAACAGGTGCAAATAGAAGTCAACCATAAATGGATGTTTGGAGGGCTAATTATTATGAGGCAAACTTAATACAAATGCCCCAACCAAGAATAATTAGCACAATAGGAAAACTTAGCTCTAATCTAAAAAATTTTGTTTTCAACATTTCCATAAATTCATGTTAAGACAAGGTAGCATTAGTGCGTTTTTAAACGCACGACTCGAACTAACAGGCCACCAAACTTGGAATCCCGCTTTCCCGCTCAACGTAAAACGGCGGTGACAGTCTTTAAATGTGTGCCAGCTTGACCTAATTTAAATACATCAGTCATAACAATGCAGTTACACACTGAAGTCAGAGGTCTAGCACTCATTAAGTGTTTCATTTTCAAAAGCATCGATTCGTTATGCGTGTCCCACTGAAGACCAAAGGCACACTTGATTTAGCTTAAATTCCTCAATGGCTGTTTGTATGGACTTCTGGTCCAGCTTCTGTCAACAGCAACACAATTGGTATTATCATGCTACATGTTACATAAATACATATATACTATACATACTTAGATAAGCTGCTGGAAAATGGATGGAGGATATAAAACATTCTTTTCAAAAACTACAGGGCATGGATACTATATGCAGTGGTAGTAAATAAGCTCAGCTCAATACACTAAAAGTCGAAAACCCAAGCCAGACGTCTCACATCCGCGTCATCTGGCCGAGCGTCTGATAGAAGGTACCTCACGGGAGCCATACAGTCTCAGATCTGCATCTACGTACAAAATCTGCAGACCTTCCTGACCAAGAATAGGAACGCTTCAAATACATTGTGCGGACAGGAAGCACTGCAGGCAGCCCAGGTGATGAGGGAGTTGTCCATACGTGACTGTAGGGCAGGAGGAGACACTGACATCTTGAAAAGCAGGGTCAGGTGACTACGCTTGCTTCTGTTGATTCATTCCATCCGGTACTTGTTGTTGTCTGGTCATTTAAATCTTCTAAAGTGTACAGAACGATATCTTCTACTACGTGTAATGGGACTTCTTTATATTAAAAAACGATTTAAAGTCTCATTAATTTTCATTAATTTCCAGACAGAACCACCAACAAGAGCTTTAAATTTTGGTTTTGTCTAAGAACAAGCGGTCATTTATATACCTGTTCTCCAGTGTCATGTGGTTTTGCTTTCCATCCAAGCTGGAGTACGTATATCAAACATCTTACATTGTTGATGAATTTTCCTGTATTCTTTTCATACCACTCAAGCATAGCGTACACCAACAGACTCCACTCCAGGAGAATATGGGCAGCTGGGAGGTTTCCCTTCCATTATTTCGTTATTTCAGTTTCTCTCTCTCTCTATCACTACTCTCAGATTAATGATATGTTGAATAGACCTCCTTGCCTGAGCCAAAAAAAGAAACCAGGAAAGAAAGACAATAAACTCAGTTTAATGTCATTTCGGGAGGAGGAAAACATTTCGAGGTGTTTTTCTTTCCACAGCTTGCCCTGATAGCCCTCAGCCCCCACCCGGGCTCTGCTGTTGCTGTTTAATGGGAGCTAAAAGAAGCTTATTGAAGACTCAGGGTTGGGATGCGCTCTAGCCATGAAAGGAGACTATCAACCATAACTGGACCAGCATGTCTCTGAACCCTGATTGTTCTCTCACGCAGCGGCACATTTATTCTTGTCTACGTACCTCCAGATCACTTTCCAGTGTGTCCACTGCTGCTGTAGGTTCACTATACATATATGCGTGTAAGTATTCGCATATTCCTGCATTTATACATTCATCTTTATCCTTCTGCTGTGCTTCTGGCATGCAGTTCTACACGTGAACGTTTGACTGCAAACTTTATGTGAAAATAAAATATACTGCTCAAAAAAATTTAAGGAACACTTTGAAAACACATCAGATATCAATGGGAAGAAAAATCATGCTGGATGTCTATACTGATATGGACTGGGTAATGTATTAGGAACGAAAGGATGCCAC
>JAACJT020000105.1:12614146-12640090 GCA_009936485.2 Gymnarchus niloticus | reverse complement strand
CCCTACATGGCTTAGCTCATAGTTTCACTGAACTACGCAAGCCCCTTCGCCACGACAAGGCAGTGATCCATTGAAGGAGAAAATATATTTAGATTCTTAATATTGTTAATGCATCACTTCTGACATTGTCACAAGATTTTTAGATTCACTTTAAAAAGTCTTTAAAATTGTTTTATTTGTTTGTATTCATTTGTTTTATTTAGGAATGAGTATGTTAGAAGGTTAGTTCAGGATGGATGGTTTGGAGACAAAGCCAGAGAGGCGAGTTTGCGTTGGTTTTGGCATGTGCAGAGGAGAGATGCTGGGTATATTGGGAGAAGGATGCTGAGGATGGGGCTGCCAGGCAAGAGGAAAAGAGGAAGGCCAAAGAGGAGGTTTATGGATGTGGTAAGAGAGGACATGCAGGTGGTTGGTGTGACAGAGTGGAATGTGGAAGACAGGAGGAGATGGAGGCAGTTGATCCGCTGTGGCGACCCCAGATGGGAGCAGCCAAAAGAATTGTTTTATGCTGCACTTAATGCTTGTTTCCAAAGCCATTTAAAATGTTCTCAGTACATGCTGGAGCCACCCCCAGATGATTTAAAGCAGAAAACCTTATGTTGCATGCTCAGGACAATCACCCTGACAGTACCTGTGATTTATGAATGCCTTTGACCTTCTTTATATGGCTTCCTGGCCCTTTATCAAAACATGTAACATTTAAAATCCTATGGCACCTCTCCTGTTCACCATCACCTTCCATTTTTACAGATGCCATTCTGTTATGTAAACTTTAACAATACTTAATTACTAATTTAAAAAAGACATTTTAAATATTGTGGCCAAAACCTCAATTTTCCACTGGTATACAAAGCTTTTTAATAAGATTTTTGAGGTGCCAGCATATATTGGACAGAATCTCGGATGATGTACAGTATCAAGGGTACATCGCTCTTTGTCAGTGTAATTTTAAGCATCTTTGGAAAACTTTTTAAAAGATAATCTCAAAACAATTTGAGCACATTCCTACAGAACTGAATGAATAGATATGGTGTTCGTTGTTCATGCATTATAAACCTAGCTCTGCACTATGTGAAACCAAAGAAGAGGGTAATGAACTGCACTGTTAGAAGTTTGTCACTATTGTTTAGAACAATACTTATATTTCAGTCATCTGTTGATGAAAAACTCAAGCAACGACTGCATGGGTTATTTAAGACCAATACTGACCTTGGGTTTATGGATTACGTGTAAGGATACGGGTTATTTAAAGCACCTGTGCTCTGTACAGTTGCCTTATTATTACAACTGTTTTCATCATAAGTAACACATCTGTAGAGTAGCAGAAATGTGGTTGAAGTTGCTGTAGTGTTTCTGTCGTCTTTGATAATAGCAAATTAGGAGGTAAATCACATTGAGTTTTTAATGCTCAGACAGTAAATGATTGCGGTCATTTTCAATAGCATGTTTTGCTAGGGAGAGGCTATACGCATATGAAAATTCATCTAGTTAGAGAACATCACAGTGCTTTGGGGTTCCTTAGCTCTACTTGTAGAGAAACCAAAGGACATCGCACACAGAGAACCACCCACCTCAGATGTTGTGTGCCTTATATTATGACGCAAAGCTGACATTTTGTCATTCACACGTTTCAGGTTGTAGTTTTCATGAACAGTTTGGTTTGCTTAAATTCAAATATTCTATAAGTCATGAAAGTAGTCATTAGTGACTGAATGACAGGGAGATCCTCTATCTACCACAGATGTGACGAGCTGCAGCTCTGGTGTTCTACACATCCATCCATCCATCCATCCATCCATCCATCCATCCATCCATCCATCCATCCATCTTCTAACCACTTATGAAAGCTCCTAGGGGGCCTGGGTTAGGTTACACCCTCAAGGAGATGCCAGTCCATTGCAGGGTACATGCATGCTCACACAGCCATACACTACATGGAATTTAAAGATGTCAAGTAGCCTATTTGCATGTCTTTTGACTACAGCAGAAAGCCTCCTGCTATTCCCACCTGCTGATCCTAATGCCTGCAAATCCAAAGCACTTTTGTACATCACTAATTCACTTTTTGTTATTAGTCTGGACCAATTACAGATGCTTTTATTCAAAGTAATTTCCACAGGTTGCGGTTTTGCAGTTTTACCCATTTATACAGAAAACTTCCTGAGGGTTTGAACCCTAATCCTGATCCTCCTCCGATGAAATCTTCTCATCATTGTATCATTGCTGGACCAAAATGGAAGTTCTGATTTATAAGCCACAATGATGCCTGCAGGACTGACTGTACTCATTTGAAAAAGAAAGAAACTTAGACCTTCAGATGTCCTCCTACTGATAGTTTATGAACAGGATTCCTGGTCAAGGCTGTGATTCTCGTAAAGAGAGAAATCCGTAAAGTAACCTGTCATTACACTGATGCTTTATTAAAAGAGCCCGCCGTGCTGAGAACGCTAAGAAAAACATCGTTTTCCACACAACTGCTGGACCAAAGAAGGCCGACCATTTTACTGTGGTCTTCAAAGGCTCAAAACTTACACTGACTCTGAATTCATACACTGCAAAAACACATAAACCTTAAATGGGTCTGTTAGAAAAATACAAAGAAACTCCTCTCTTTTAACTGCACTGACAATGATAGAAGGCAAATAAATAACCGCTAGAGAAAGAGAGAGCAGAACAGCTTCTTTAAAGCCCAGTGAAGTAGTGTTACATTTGAAAAAGTAGAATAGATTTGGGGAGGGAGACGGCCTGGTGGAGACAAAGAAGAACCTCTCTCTATGTTTCTGTTCCAGCGTCTCTCTCTCCCAGCATTCCTTTAATCTATTCCGCACCGTTTGGCTCACGCTCAGGGAGCCGTGACTCGAAAGCTGACCTTGAGGAGGCACCGTGGTTAACGTCAACTTGCCAGGAATATTTCTGAAAAGCACCTTCTGTGTGTGTGTACACTGGGATGGATCGGGGCGGGGGGGACATACAAACCTCGGTCTTGGCCAGCAACCAGCGGCCCGACTTCCATTGGCAGCTAAACCGTGAGAAACGGGGGGGCGACACCCGAATGTCATCACAGCTGCAAAACTGCTGAGCATAAAAGCCTAATTACAGAAATATGCACCCAAGGCCTCTCCATGAGAGAAAACAGAGCCGCGTTTTACTGCCTGTTGTCAAGACAGCACACGGTGGGACTCATCCAATGTTGCACTTTGTGAGAGTTACTGTAAGCTGGGAAGACCAGAACTGCACAGCTGCCCAAAAGCCTCAGCAGTGCCATCTAAGTGTGGGTGAGGATCCTGTTTTCTGCTGAGCAGGGTTAATGAAGTTTACTGTCTGAATCCTGAAGAAATTACTGTAAGACTGTTCATTTTGGCACCAGAGCATCTACAATATTTCACATTAAAAGATGCATAACCGGTCCTATATTCCATTCATTGACCTTGTATTTCAATACAAGTACCTAAAGTAGGTAAAAATCAAAGGTATACATATTATGAAATTCATATTATATAATAATAAAATGCTAATACAAAAATTGACTATCCTTCTAAAAATTACAAATTTATAATTTATGAAATATCATGCTAATACCTACAATTTATGTTTTTTCTTCTCCCACAAACGTTGTCATCACGGTTAGCAACTGCTTTTGTTAAAATTTTGTGAATTACAAGTAAAAGGCATTTATTCAAATCCATTGCAAGTGAGTCGGATTAAGGAACATTCTGAGGTACCTTTCAGCCGGAAGTCAGGGTCACACTGTGAAGGATGAGCTATATAAACAAAGCGTGTACCCTGTATTTCCGAACTGAACCAAAAACTGACTGTTTTTTAAAGTTTAAATTTAAGTCTTGTCTTTTTTATTTCTATGCAATATAAACCCCCTGCACAACCTCATACCTTTAAGTGTGTGTTTTTGCTCTCGCACTTCAACACCTCTATACCTTTGGTGGATGCCAGAACCAAATGTAATGTGAACTTTATTGCTATTGTCATTTTTCATTAATTCATCGCAAATGTGTGTGCAACCAGACCGATACATTTTCACAAGTCGGCTCCATACCGCTGCTTTCTGGAGTGTGGTTTAGGCCCAATCTGGCTAAACGCTGAACGGAATGCGTGAGTGGTGCCGTTAGCACGGTGCCCGTGCTCACAAGTGCTGCACCGTTGAATCTCAAGTGCCAGACGACCTCCAAAGATATGTCGACTGAAGCCGCCCACGGCTCTTTTTCAAGCCGGCGTTGCCACTGATCAGAGACATCAGATGCTGGTTTCACTTTGGTCTCTTTTCCGCTGAGTAACACTCTTATAACAATTAAAATAGAAATAAACAATAAAAGCTTGACTGAAGAATCGAAAACTTAATCCACCCACACGTCTTCCTCTTATACTGTACACGGTCCACACAGACCACAGGACCCACTGAACAGAATGCTGCTAATTTAGAAAAGGTATTAGTCAATTGTCATTTTCTTGGGTGAGTTCACATTAAATAACCTTGATGGCTTTCTGTCTCACGGTAGCCATCGGCAGTACGACACCAGCACTGCATGCTTTGATGTGTGTAACAGCCTCTCTGAAATCACATCACGTTCAGTGTACGGTCAAACCGTTGCATGCGAGTTTGTCCAAGTTCTCATGGTTCACCATTTATTCTTTTCAAATAAAATTGGGCTTCAACAAATTCCTCTTTGCTTATTTTTACAACATAAAAATACCACTTAATATTTATGGGGTATCACCCACAATGCATAGTTTGGCAAGGCAAACCTATTTACTGAATATGAGTAAATATAAATGAATTCTAGGGTGTATTGCTGTGAGTAATGCAGTTGTGTACCACACACAGTTTTCAACTTTATGAAAGGAGGAGCATCTTCCTTGCACTATAAAGTCACTTTAGAGCTAACCAAAGAGCAACATTGGCCAAGAACAGGACTGATTTCTAGGCAACATGAATAGCTATGAAAAAAAGTCCAAAGAAATGCAGTCAAGCTAACTGCCATCTCTAAATTCCCCATGATGCATGTTAGTGTGAGCATGTGGATGGACTACCACCCCCATCCAAGTTGGACCTCCACTTTGTATCCTATACTACATGGGCCTGCAGGTGCCCAGACAACACTGACCTGGACTGGCCCCCATCTAGGTTGGACCTCCACTTTGTATCCTATACTACATGGGACTGCAGGTGCCCAGACAACACTGACCTGGACTGGCCCCCGTCTAGGTTGGACCTCCACTTTGTATCCTATACTACATGGGACTGCAGGTGCTCAGACATCCCTCACCAGGAAAATGAATTCAAATATGGATTATTCCTCATCAGGTCTAGATAGTATCTTACTAGCAATGAAATGTTAAACATCTAATTACATAGACATACTGAATGGCCTCTTCTGCTGTATTATTTTTAGGACTTTAGGAATATTATTTCTTCATAGAATTGGGCTCATAAATTGATTATAATCTTTCCTGTTGGAAAATTGCTTTGGTTCTGTTTTAATTTCGTTATACTTAAAGACAGAAATGAAGATACACAGGAGTAGAGGCTAGAGTGATTTTTTTTCTTTCTTAGCTCCTAGACAATGCCACGTTTGGTTTCAGTGCCAAAATACGCGACTGATATGAAAATATAAAATGGATGCTTCTCAGGTAATGATGGCAGCTGGTTAAGAAAGAGGAAGGGTGTGAAATGCAGAGAGCCTGCACTTGTGCCTTTTTAAGGTGTGTTATTTGTTCAGTGCTGTCTAAACATTGACACAGTGCTGGCAGCCCAGGAATGTGGAGGCAGGGCCGAGGGCTGAGTTTTGCCACCGTGGGAAACCACTGTACTGTTCAACCCCTGACGAAACTGCACGCCCCATCCCCCACCTCTGGCACCCACGAAGAGCGTCAACAGCCCGCAGCAGTGATGAGTGGGCCCGATAGTGACAGCTCCCTTCATCACTGGCATTCACGCAGCCAGACAGACGCGAGCCGGCTCACACTCCCTGCTGCAGCCGCACACGCACCTGACTAACCGTTTGGCTCGAATGCCGATGAACACACGTCAGCACGTGCTCTCCGCAAACACCCGCACAGGATTCAGCCTATGACACATATGGGCAGGGGCACATAGTCCAGAGGTGCAAGGTTTGCTAAAACACCAAACAGAAACCAGACAGGCAAGATTGTTAGACATGTGAACAGGCACTGTCCTGGCCAGCCCAAATCGCTGGCAAGGCAGGTCCTTGCGGAAGCTTAGAATGCCTATCTGCTCTAGATATTTTAAGATTTGTTTCTTAAATACTTTTGCCTTGTACATGGATAAATTGCAATGTTATTTGATTAATTCCTGTGCATAGATCAAAGTACAGGTATTATATAAAGTGTTATTTCAAAGCTCGGCAACAAAAAAAAAGAACTCGGAACTGAGTGGAGGCAGCCTTTAACAGCTGTAGCTGGTATCAGGATGCATTGTGGGTGATGCTCATTATGTAGCACGTTTTGTATGGCCCAGCCCAGGAGCACTGGGTGTGGTGTGATCTTTGTGGGTGTGAGTGTACTCCCCCAAGAGAAGGCACTCTTCTTAGAACTGAGGGTGGGGGCTTACACAATCCCCCTTTGTTTACGAGCCAGGTCTGTCCACTCCACCAGGAGAATGATGGACCGGAGTGAAATCATTTATGTGTGATTCAGCCATTTCGAATGCCATAAAAAAAAAAAGCATAGGAAAAATACCTAATTATTTGACAATGGCGTTTAAAGCTTTGCACACAATAGAACTGACAGAGGCATAAACATAGCCTAGTTTATTAAAATGACTTGCCATACGGTATTGCTTTGTGTATGTTTTTTAATGTTTATGTGGTCTGAAACATGATCATGAATGAGTAGTGGTGGAAATGTTCTATGTAAAGCTTGCCAGTTATGACAATATGAAGATAAGTTAATAGTAGCTCAGTTATTATGTGTTTGTATATGTACATAGGGCACATTAGGGACAATCCAGATACGCCAATTAGCCTAAACAGACTTTGGACTGCTGGAAGTAATCGGAGATCATAAAGCAAATTTAATGTATACTGTACGTATTTCAATGTTTACTTGTCTGTCTGCAAAGGGTGTGTATGAAAAGTTGTGTTGTGTGTCCGTGTGTACCAGTTAGCCTCTCTGTGGGTGGATTTGGCTGATTCAAGCCTGTCAAACAGGCAAAAAGAGTGTTGAAATCCAAACCAGGAAGTGGTTTCCTGCAGGCAGCACATACTGTTATTGTGTGAAAGTGATGCCATAGGATTACGTTGTGAACGGAGGGCGCCGAGAGGGGAAACTAACTGAACCTCGGCTGCACCTTCCGGTCTGGTCGTCTCATTTTTAATCACCTGCTTTGCCTTTCTCTGTGTCTCCTTGTGTCACAATTTAAAAGGTTAATCTTTTCCAGAAGCCTGGCTTATCCATCAGAAATGATCCTGTTTAAATTTCAGTTCACTCGTAATACTTCTAATGCATATTGTGTTCTTCGAAACACCTAAATATTATTTCCATGATATTGTAAGAACATGACAATCTTTACATTTTAGAACAAGTTTTATTCTGAAATCTCAAAAACTATTTGAGCAACATCATACTGACAATACCGATAAAGATGGGAGGTAATAAATTTCCGTTTCCAAATGCTATGTATGCTAATGAAGACATAACATGTTTGTTTTAACCAGCAAATATATGAATCAGAGCCTTTGACCAGCAAAATGTTACTTTGTTATTCATATTTAACACGACACATTAACCAGAAAATATTCAGTTCACCGTGTTTGCTGTCTCCTACAGATAGAGTAAATAATACATCAAGCCTGTTATGGAAAGTTGGACTCGACACCTCTCAGAATCAATTTGCATGAGTTCAAAAGAATATGCAATTGACCAGATGGTAATCAAGCGGCCATTTTTAAACTGATGTTCATAAGGGATACTTGCCATTAAGGAAAGGATTTTTTTCTGGATTTTACAAAGGTATTAGTTTACCCACCCTTGATTTGGAATGTTAGATAGCTGGTTTGTTTGATATTTATACCTCTTTAACTTGAAGTCCTCTAAAGCACTGGCTTTTCAGTGTCAATCAATTCAAATACTGCCCACATCTCTGCAAAAACTTGCAGCATTATAACTGTCTTTCATAGCAAAAAGTTTTTGCTTCAGGTGATGAAGACCAACTTTGCAGTTTTTTGTTACAGTTGACTTAGGTTTTATTGAACTGCATAATTTTAGACTACCAGTTACTTGCAAGAGATTTCAAGTAGAATGGTTTCCCTCTTAATGGGAAGCCCTGTCAACTCATACCTTCAGAGCTTTATGTGGGTTCAATTCCTCTTATCCTTTGACTCGAGATATAGGGTTATTTTATGTGTGGATATGAATTAGATTTTTATTTTAGTTTTCTTCCAGATTCCCAAAAAAAAGCCATTTAGTTGGACAGGTGTTTGTAAATGGTCTGTGCTTGAGTGTGGTCCCTATGCCTGCCTGGCATGTTGATAAAGATGCTCCCATCTCTTCCTAGATACAATCCAGACCCCAGATGCCAGACCCAGAAAGTCCCTTTGTCACATTTTGGATAAGGAGATTTGGAAAAGGAATGAGATTTTAGGAGGTGTCAAAGTTCCCTGCCTCTTCCTCTAGAGTGCTCCCAGTGCACCTTCCGGGGATTCCCATGACCCAGATCTGAGAGACTATATGGGGAGGTTTCACTGACAACCGTGCTCGGTTATTGTTTCTATCTGAGTCCTCCGTAGACCTTCACCTGTCCTGCAGAATAAACTCCTCATTCCAGCTCTTCTTGTTTCTCCCGTGTTTTTATTTTCCGACTTCGGATCTTCTGCACCGCGACGGAATGATTGAGTCAGCATCGGATCCAGCAGAGATGACTGAGTTACAGACCTGGTTCCGAAATTAACAGGCTACCATTAAGATGCTGTTCCATGCAGTCTGGACTCCGGCACAGGAGATATGCTTGCTCCAAAACGCCTTGGTTGAAAGAGTTGAGGCTGATCCCCAACTTCCTGCATATAGCATGCAGGCAGCACGCTTCCCAGACCCAGAGAGTTATGATGGTTCCTGATGTTCCAGCTTCCTTATGCAGTGCTTAATTTGCTTTGAGACCCAGTTGCACGCTTTCCCTAACCCCCAAGCTATCACCACCTATATCATCTTGCTGGTGTCTGGCCATGCTCTTGCCTGGGCGACGGCTGTCTGGAACCACAGTCCTGACCTCTGCTCCACCCTTGAGACCTATGTGCCTAAGTTCACCATGCTGTTCAGGACCAGAAAGCCGGTTCCCAGTTGCTCCATCTATGGCAGCGTACTCGTACCGTCTTGGAATACTCAGTAGAGTTCCATACCCTGGCTACTGAGGTGGGCTGGAACCAGGAAGCACTGATCATCCATTTCCATCACGGACTGACTAATCTCATCAAGGACGAGTTAGCCTCTCTGGAGTTGAGTAACGACCTGGAGTATCTCATTGCCATGGCTATACAGATTGTCTTCGGGAGCATCGATCCCGTTCCACCACCTCATGACTAGCTTCTTCCCACTCCCCCTGGCTGTCCGACTCCCGATTTCGCTGTCAAGGATCCAATGCAGTTGGGGCAAACTCGTCTGTCCGCTAAAGAGTACGACCGCGGGCTCCGGGAAGGCCTCTGTCTGTACTGTGGGCGCTCTTGGCATCGATGCTTGGTATGTCCCTACAGGCTGGGAAATGCGCCCTCGCATCAGGCATCCTGGGAACCCTGACAAGAGCCATCCAGAGACGCCCCGGTACCATCACTGTCCAGTTGTCCTGGTTAGGAAGGGAGTCGACATTGCAGGCGTTCGTGGACTCGGGTGGCTCACAACTTCCTGGATGCTGGGCTAGCTCATTCACTTCTGCATCTTGGTACAGAACCTTCAGGAGAAGCTCCACATTCAGGCCATACTGACACCCTCTTGGCACTGGTGAGGTAAACCACCGCATCAGCTCTGTTGTTTTGGAGATCAAAAAACTGAGGCAAGTCCTTGAGAAACACTGTTGGGCCCTGGAGGAATGGCAACATTGGCTACAAGGGACGGCGACTCCCTTCCAGGTCATCATGGATCACCAAAACCTGCTCACCATCCAACGGGCCAAACAGCTCAAACCCAGACAGGCCAGGTGGGCCATGCTATTCGAGAACTATGACTTTGTCACTACCTAACTCCCATTCCCTAACTTAGCTCAAGGAATACCAAAGCTGATGCCTTTTTTCGCCAGTTCGAGCCAGATGACCTCCACCCTGCTCTGTCACCTATTCTACCCACCTCCAAGATAGTGGCTCTCATCCATTAGGGAGTGGAAGACCTAGTGCTGATGTCTCTGCAGTCTGAGCCAGGCACATCGCTTACTCCCCTCAGAAAATTATACGTCCCTGCTGCAGTCAGATCTGAAGTCCTTCAGTTGGGTCATGCCTCAGTCCTGGTCGGCCGCGGTGGTTCCTGGGCCACCCTCCAGTTCCTGAGGCACAGGTTCTGGTGGCCTGAGATGCCTTCAGACGGCCTACCTGTGCTTGTAATAGCCTGGACAACATGGCATACACTGGGGAGCTCCACCCCCTCCCTGTATCACGCAGGCCCTTGTCCCATTGGGCACTGGACTTCATTCATGGGCTGCTGGTGTCCCAGGGGCATATGACTGTATTAACTGTAGTTGACCGCTTTTCCAAGGCAGCCCATTTAATTCCTCTGGTGAAGCTGCCCACAGCCTCTGAGACGGCAGAACTGGTATTGCAGCATGGTGATGCTCCACATGTTCCCCTCTGACATAGTCTCGGACCCTGGACCCAAGTTTATATCCCGATTTTGGTGGGCCTTCTCCGCCCTGCTCAGTGCCTCAGTCAGCCTTACCTAGCACCGTTCGTAGAGGGGAGGTCCTGTCACAGGTCCCTGCTCCCTCCGCTAATGGGCTCATTGGTACACAATCTGGGGATTCCCTTATCCCGGATCTGAGAGACTATAGATGGGGAGGTTTCTCTGACGACTGTGCTCGGTCATAGTTTCTGTCTGAATCTTCCGTAGACATTCACCTGTCCTGCAAAATAAACTCCCTGTCTCAGCTCCTCTTGTTTCTCCCATGTTTTTTTTCTCCTCGTTCAGATCTTCTGCACCGTGACATGAGGTTTAGTGAAGTTTTTCTTTTTTTGCATTTCCCTATACCTTTCAGTCACTAATTGTGAGCAGGGTGACATGGGGGTTCTCTATCCAATCCCAGGCTCCAATCCATCACAGGGCACATTTATGCACACAATGGGCAATTTAGAGGCATTAATCAGCCTAAATGCAAAAGGAGACCGAAGCATCCAGAGGAAACCCATGTTACGTGGTAAGACCATGCAAATTCCACACACACTGATCAATTCACACCAACGAAACATTCAAGGTGTGAGGCAACAGTACGCCCCACCACTCACCCTAATGTCACCATCTGCAATGTTTGATGCATTAATACGTTTGGAATGCAGTGGTAAAAATGCATAAAATTTTAAACGTGACCATTAAATTACACAGCAGTTAAATTTGAGTCTCACTAAAACATGTTTTTTCTGAGCATGCTGAGTTAAAATTCCAATTTAAGACATGCTTGGCCTTCACAAACTGAGTCAAAGATAGGGCACCCTGAACTGGGCTGTCAATCCACAATGTCAAATTTTCCACCTACTGCTTCCCGTAACCTTTGGACAGCACGCTGAAAGAAACTGGTACCAGTGGAACCAGTGGGGGAGCTGACTGGATTGGTGGGTCAAAAACCAAGATAAGGAAAAAAGAAAGTTGCACTGCAACACGAAACAAGATGACCACAGCAAACCTAGAACTCAACACAGGATGCCCAGTAACGCTACAGATGTGGAATTGTGGCTAATCTGTTGGACTTTGGGACTTTCTGTCTGTGTTTAGACTACAGATTAGGATCAGGATTTGTATGCATTTGTTAACCTATACCTGGTTTTTGGCCCTTTGTTGGTTTTTGGACTGTAATTCTTTTAAAAAAAACTTGTCACTCCTGTGCTTGTATCCTTTCCCTGTCCATTCATTACATCACCGAAGATGCAAAACATAGATAACAATGTGATCTGCCTGAAAAATGTGAAATCTGAGTATTTAGTAGTGATATATGCCAAGGCTGTTCTATTGGAGTCAACCCCGATTCAGATGCCAAGTGCCCGGGAATCAGTGGAGTCACTTCCATATAATGTTTTTTTTTTATTATTATTCTCCAGTACAAAAACTAAAACATAGGAGATAAAGAGAGATTTGGGGAAATAAATACGGCAGTATTTAAACACTATTATGATTGATAGTTTGAATAACAGGGGATCTAGAAAAATCTACTAACTTCATTTCCTCCTCGTACAGTTGTTAGCAAAACATGGCTTTAGTTTAATTGTCTTGTTAAGTAGCTTCAACTTACAGTACAAAGCATTTCTTATAAGTCAGAACTTGGGAATGTGTCCCTATTTGACTTTTTATTCACCAGGCATAGAGCTTATAGTTTAAGTCAACAATGCTTAACCTGTAGTTGTCAACTGGGATACATGAACCACAAGCTTTATAGTGATAATTAAAACCATCTGAACTGCTACCCAGCACTAACATTACAGCCATCTCGCATAAACTTTCCATGTTACTTGGTGTGGGTCACGATCTTAATTCAGTTAAGTTAGCAACATAATTTGGAGCACTAATGCTAACAAAACACTTAGCTGGCTAACTGGAGCTAAACCTGTACGTCGTTCTTCTCTGTCATTTCCTCCAGACGAACAGCCTTAAGATGTTTTAGCTTTGGCAATGTTGTTTTCTTGTAAGGGAGTTCTTTTGTCCCAAATATTACGTTTTACTTTGTTTTCTGCCTTTACCAGTATAACATACTGCCAGACCAAAAATGTGTGAGGTGAACAAGAAACCATTTTTTAAGGCAGCAAAGGTGGAATTCTCTAAGTTTCATCGGCACACTACAGCTGAATTGACTTCTGTGTTGAATCGACTCTGAAGCTTGGGGATCGAGTCTTGATACTAAATGCTTTCAATCTGAGAATCAACTCATTTTGGGATTCTTTGCCAGCGATAATCACGCTCAGACACATTGTTCAACACAAAGGGGTGTTTACTGCCCTATAGCACTACCAACAACTTTCCACTGTACAGCACAGGGCTACCATAATCATGGTAAGAATAAACACATTCCTTACATGGACACACGGTGCAATACATTACTCTAACTATACACAACAATACAACACCATACAACGCTATTTAGAGCGCACTACTTACACACTATATACATTTGATACTGTGCCAGGGCATCTGTGGCACTCCGATTTCCCTCCACTTCTGTTTAAAGCCACAATATGCTGTGTATTTTAAAAATAATAGAGAACAGAAACCACTATTAAAGTTAGTTTCAACGCCATTAACTGTTTTTTCCGCACTGTCAGAGACAGGTACACCTAGTTTATGTACTCTTAATAGCTCACAAGGAGTGAACTTGGATTTTGAATAGAAGTACAGTTTGCAGTAGGAAAAAGGGAGAATAAAGGATAGTTTATTTGTGCCCAGTAGTGCCCCTCTATTCTCACTGAAGACAGGAACTGCCCACTCCAGTTTACCAATTACACATGTAGTTCTCACGGTCTTCATCTTCAGAATCAGAATATCAGAATATCTTTATTGTCACTGTAACGAGTACAACAAAATTAAGTGCAGTCCCTGAGTCAGAGAGATTTATACAGGAAAATAAATAGGGAGAAATATATAAATAACTGCATACTGTCACCCACATCCGGTTCAAGTGGTTGCTTCAAGTTACCTCTCTCGGAGAGGAAGGGACCACCCAGTTGTCTCTGGCCCCTGGCAAATATTTACCTTCCCTCCACACTGATTCTCTCAGTCCTTTCCTGCTGTCATCATTCTCGTGTACCTTTCTGATAGGCTTGTACCTCAGGTCAGGTCTGTACCTCAGGTCATGTACCCAAATTACACTCATATCCAGTTTTTCCTGCAATGCCATATTTATGGAATACACCCATTGCATTTTACTTTCAGATTCTCAGAAGAATCAGATGAATCCACACCTACTGTAACTGTCACCTTTCATATGACCTCTTTGGTAAAAAAGATGTTTATCATTATTATGCTCTTGCAACAAAGGATCCATATATTAACTTATGCCATGGGATACCTTAAAGCATACATGCATGCAAAAGCCTAATCATGTCCAACTCTAATTTCCTGAAAGAAACCAGGTTACAGAATAGAGAGCCTTCATCCCAGAAAGTCAGTCGTACATCAGCTTTTATCATAATGAGGCTGTTGTGATGTTGTCGTGTTTTTGGACATGAAAAAACACTAAAGAGGATCCTTTCATGATTTCTGTAGTGCCGCCATGGTAACAACAATCGACATGTGATTTAAACGGATGAAAAATCATTAATCATCTTTAATGTAACTATGGATGTCCTCGTAATATTTACCAAGATCAGTAGTTCAGAGATTAATGCCTAGATGGATTGTAGGGTGTAATAGCAGGCGAAGGCATTGGCTGAAACCTAGAAAGGAATATTTATGTATGTTTTGAGTCACCTCAATGCAGCTGTGAGCGAAATGTGTAAACTGAATTCAGAGTGTATGCATTAGTGCTGGCCTGAGGAGGACAGGCTTCCCCTTTGAGTGTGGCTCCTCCCAAGGTTTCTTCCTCCTGAGGGCTTACTCTCTGGGGACTGTGGGCCCGGGACTATGTAAAGCGCTTTGTGACCGCGCTCCGTGTTAAAAGCACTATATAAATAAAATTGAATTGAATTGAATTGATGGGAAGTTCGGATCTTTTTAATGAGATGGATCTTTGAATCACGTTCGGTAAAATGAACTAATCTTTTTTCAAGTCATTTGTTCGTTTCGCTCATGGGTGGCGCCGTAGCTGTTGTGATGACAGAAAGACCACTGTTCTCAGACACTAACAGCAGCATGGTATATTACACAAGTTCATTTTTGCTAAGCTCTTAAGCAAACTTTTGGACCATAGCCTATTGAGTAATTCAGTTGAAATCGCTGATTACCTCAATTCAAAGTCAAACTTAAAGCATTTACTGTCGTGTGCACACTTAAAGCAAGATTCCGATGTCATCTTGAGCCTGCGCAGTAGTCAAGTGAACGACTCAAAAGACTCGGTTTGTGAACTAATCGGTCGTTCTTACACTGAGCCTATGCAGCATCCATGTGACAAGTAAACGGAAGGAGACGGAAGAGCCGTTTGTGAGCAATCTGAGCCCGTAGCTGTCACAGTTCGGATGAACGAAACAAGTGGCGCATGGAAAAATCAACCAATCACTCACTGAGACGACTTGTTACTCCCGAGTCATACAAAAGATTAGTTCAAAATGAATGAATCGTTTTAATGAATGACACATCACTAGAATGCATAAACTTCAGAAGGAAAAGGTTAGGATCACAGCATATAATTCTCACTTTCAGTTTAAACACATTAGTCTTCCTATAATCTTGTGTACACATACTATAACATCAAAAGAACATGCGCAAAGTACCTTAACCGGATTAATAACTGTTTTCTTTGTCATGAAAATGAAGTGGCTTCATTCCAACATTTTCAATTAAACGTATGCACAGTACAGGACAGTCATGTGAAAGCCAGTCTGGATGCTCTCGACAGTCTTGACCTAACAGGCACCCGTATACCGGAAACTGCAATATCAGAAACAATGCACTTATGAATCATAACAAACCCAAACAGCAACAGCAAATATGGACAGATAAGTAAAAATTAACAAACGATGCAAATAAATTAACAATGTTTAGCATACTGTATATGCCTAACATGTTAACGTTTGTGTAGGATAGGAATTGTACGACCTTGTTAATTTGTACGACACCAGTTTAGCTGCTAATATTGTGCCTGCATTTGCAATAATCTAGCGGTAGTAACTGGCAGGTATTTCAATGCCTGGTGACTGGATTCTCTGTCACAATTATCCAGGAGAAGTGCAAGGGTGGCTCTTCAGGACCTATATATCTCATTTCAAAATATTGTTCTTGCATTCAAAATATGTGTTAAAAAATTCAGTAGTGTATTTATCTGCAGACTTTGCTATCTGTACCAGTTCCATCTACATCACCCCTGCTGGTCACTATGAATACCTAGTCATGCCCTTTGGTTTGTCTAGTCATCCAGCCACATTCCAAGTGCTTATCAAAGACATTCTAGACTGCTTTGTCTTTGTCCACCTTGATGACAATCATTTCCACGACCTACACCAACCACATCATCCATCACTGTCTTCCAGCAATGGCTTATACAGTACACTTGAGAAGTACCAATTTAATGTTCTGCACATCCAACTATTTAGCTATGTTTTCTACAAAATTGTGATCTCCATGGACCCAGCCAAGGTGTGTGCAGTGTTGGACTAACTTTGTGCTACCACACTCAAGCAGCTTCAACACTTCTTAGGTTTCACGATCTTCTATCAGTGGTTCATTCAGACCTACAGTCAGTAAGCATTCCTCTCTCCGAACTAACTTGAGGGGCCTTCCATCTCAAGGGAACCACTTTTGACCAGCACACATTTGGTGCCAGTACTAGTGCCAGTGCTGGAACCGAGCCTAAGTGCAAACCAGCCCAAGTTTCCACTGTCTTCAGCGCCAAATTCTAAGTGACGATGCAGCAACTACATCACTGACCTGATCCGACGGCAACATAAAACAAACATAGTGGACCGCTGTTTCCCAGCATTACTCCTAGCTTTGACAGTATATTTTTGTATCCAAAGTTGGAATATGCCGAAAACACTGAATCAGTAATTGGAAAAAAATATACGACTCTCAATGGAGTCGTATAAATGACAAAATACAAGGCAGAGATAAACGGAAAGGAGCACAGAGAGAAAACCAGAGGAAGAAGACTTTTTACAGGGTCCATGTCAACAAAATGCAAAAGAGCCTCGCACACTGTGCTGACACAGTTTAATAAGTGACCAGATACTGCTCTGAACCCAACTAGATTAGGTAATGTTCTGAAGGCGAGCCAGGAAGAAATGTGATCTTCATTTTTCCTCTTTAATTTATCATCAAACTTTTGGCATAAGGGCTGTGCAATGGGTCTGTGGGTAGCAAAGCTGTCTGACAACTCCAGGGTTGTAGGTTCAAACCTTCCCTCCACTATCTGTGTGTGGTTTGTATGTTCTCTCTGTGTCATATAGGTTCACCCTCACCATTAGGCTAACTGGTATCTCTAAGTTAAACATGGTGTGTATGTGCCCTGTGATTGATACTTTATATCTGAGGTATACCCCAGACATGTGCCCTGCGATTGATACTTTATATCTGAGGTATACCCCAGACATGTGTCCTGTGATAGACACTTTACATCTGAGGTATACCCCAGACATGTGCCTTGAGCTGCCCAGGAGCCAGGATAGACTGCAGACTGTCTGTAACCAGAATAAAGGATTACAAGATGGATGAACATTTGATATGAGAGATTAGAGTTCACTATAGCGTACCTCTACATTTGGACTTAAATTTGAAAGGATGTATATTAAAACCTGCAGCTGATCATAATCCCAACTCACAAGCGTAAATAGTGGCAAAGTCAAACCTAAACCGCATTATATTGTTGATTTTATGATGTTCTCATGGAAGTTTAATCCCCAGATGAATTAGCCATTATCATTAGAGAACATACTTTGATTTGTTTTCTCCCGATAGTCTTTTCAGTGTTTATTTGCTGTGGTCTAAATAACAGAATGATTTCTGTTGTTGAAAGTGCTTCTGTGTCGATATTTCTGTCTCATATCCACAAACACGAAAATATAAACACACAAAGACACTGCAGGAACTGTTGAACCAAAACTTACACCTCGGCTACAGGAGGTTAAAAACATGGTAGGCCTTTCACACTTGGGCGCGGGGGGCAGTTTGTTTTCTTTCTTTCACCTTCTTTTTGACATTTCAAAGTCGCCCCAAGTCCTGCCGTTTTTTCATCTAATGCCACAGCTTCAAAGTTTGTGCTGGTGATTTGTTCCGTCACCTCCTACTGCAGATCTGAGCTGTAAGACAAAACAGGCTGAACACTTACAGCTCGCCAAGCCTACCACTCTATAGAGAACTGGCACCCAGAAAAGTCCAAGGAATTTAACATTTTAATGTTTTTCTATTTGTTGTCAAAACCAATACTGGCCCAGGTCCCCTGTGAAGCTGACTTTAGACCAGCACCACGTTAAACAAGCCAAGCCAGTGCACCTGGAACCACAGGTAGCGGTTTCAATGGAGTAGATCACAGAAACCTGCCTGAGATAGGGCTCCGTCGTGGGGCTGGTTGAGTAGCCATAGCCTTAAGGTGCTCTACTGGTGGAGGCAGGCTAGAATTGACTCTCAGTAGACCGGATTGGGTGTAAGAGCGATAAATGGTGCCCGATCCACAGACCCCACTACAGCAAACTGTGAAGGGAAGGGACCTCAGTATAGCACCTCCATTTCAGGACTAACTTCACAACACCCACAGTCTGATTTACTGGTCTTTCACGGGAAAAAAAGGTGTCCTGTAGCTTTAAATTTCAGCAGGACTTCTCTGCTGGATCACATGTCAGTTTGAAATGGCTTGAACTTAAGAAACCATTGTATATGGGACATTATGTGTTGACATGCTAAAATGTTAACCATTTTTAAGCTTTAACCTGATGTTATACTCATGTCTAATCAGAGATGGGTAACATGAGCAGAAACATTAAGTGATTTTCTCTTGGAGGTACATAAACTGCTTTTTTATGTTACACTGCCATGGTACTCAGGTTCCTTGGCTTCTCCAGTAAGCAAGCACAATTCTATTAATTTAATTAATCCCAGTCTGCTGGTGCCAAACAGAAGGTAGGTACATACAGGGGACAGTTGGTTCCAATGTGGATCAAGTCCACCAAAGATCTTCTTGTCAAAGCCACTACTGGTCCATTTACAGATTACATAGTGTGAATAATCACTTAAGAGGGGGTTTACATGCCATAATGAATGCGATTCTGTAAATCCAGCTGGTGAAGTACTGTGTCCTGGTACAGCCTCTGTAAGGTAACGCACATTTTCCACTGGGTAAGAACTGTAAACACAAACAAATCCATTTAATCTGGAAAGAGAAGGACCTTATTTTTTTCTTAAACAGGTATTGCCATTTTCTGTTTTTTTAATTTCAGTTTTCTGTACGGCAGAAGGAAATTTGTGAGAATTAAAAATCTGCTACAAAAGACAGAGCCGTTTCTCGATGCTGTCCCTTATAGTATTCTCTTTACTCTCGTTTCTGATGGAGGCTTCCTCACACCAGACCTAACTTGGCCTAAACCCCAATACCCAAAATTGTCCACATACTGGCCCAGATGGGTGGGCCAGGAAGAGTGTTGCTGGAACAGCGTTTGTGAAATCAAGCTCGTTCACAAGGGTACAGGTGTTCTGAGAACGGTATTTGATAAGACCCTCTCAAACCTAGTACATTCTCCACACATGAATTTGCATTTGCATACAGAAAGCCTTCATGTCCCTGGCTAATCAGATCCTTTAATGTAACTTTGTTGTGGCAAAATGGAAAGATGAAGCCTTTACATTAACAGGTTTTTGATCTTCTTACAGAAATTGAACCCCACACACCATGCTTCTTAATTTCCCAGCCACCCGATTTTAATACACATATTAGTTGGAATCCCTTTAAGTAAAAAAAAAAAAAAAGAGAAGAAAGTTGTTAACGTGAGCCACATTACAGTCTGGAATTTTTCCCAGGGTGCACCGGGGGTCGAATCCCTCTCAGTACGTCACTTTAAATGACGGCTGTCACAGTAACTAGGGTACCAGCAGAACAGCTGATTCACGGTTAATCGGTCATCCTGAAGTTTTTCTTCTACTAGATGTCTATTCTAATGACTTGCATTGCGTTCTTCTTTAGGAAAAGAAGGTGCGTCATTATCTGTGCTGGCAGAAATGTGAAATTAAACTTAAAGGGTAATTTACAAATATATTTCATATAAACTACAAGCGAGCTATTTAAATAATGCACAGAAATCCTACAAAATCCTACAGTGACACTGTCTGCATTTTCTTTTAACTGACCTTTGACCTTTAACCCCTTTCCTATTTCGTGTTATGAAAAAGTCTCCTGCAGTTGTTTTCACTTGTTACTCACTGTTATAGCAAATAGACTTCAGTCACTCTCTTGTGGCTGAGGCCATAATCCTCAACTCAAGCATTACAGTCACCAAGATAACAGTTGTGACTCCACAAAGGCACTGACAGAGACTGTAGCAATGGACAGAAAACCTCTCCTTTGTCCTGTCAATGGTACTCCATCAATGAAAATTCTTCCATGCCCTCGACAGGAAAAAGAGAGCATTGACTCATGGGTTGTGTTCATTTAGTTGGCATTCATTCCCAGTTTTAGTTAAGGCCTTAGGTCAATGGGAAAGAGGATAATTTGTAAGCACTGGTATAAGAGTGGGTCATTCCTATTGAGAATACAGCACCATTTCAGCAATTACACAAACACACAGCACTTAATGCTGAGGACTTTGCTGGACAGCTGTGCCATTGCAGGGCATCTGACGATATGAATCTGACTTTGGAAAAACATGAAGCACATTTTTCAATAATTAATTCAATAAGTACCACTGACATTGTTCATTGGATTTATCTGATCTACATGCTGAAGAATAAAGGAAATAAATATGGAGCGTTCTAGGAATTATCATGGCAGAAATTTTTAATGGGATGCATTAGTTATTTGGCTGTTTGGCTTGCGTGGGGCTGTCAGCCTGGGGCGGCAGGCCTAGGATGGAAGTGAGTTTCCAAACTCTCACACAGAGTCCTATCCTGGAAGCTATACTTGCAGGACAATTCAATTCAATTCAATTCAATTCAACTCAACTCAATTCAATTCAACTCAATTCAATTCAACTCAACTCAACTATCATTTAGGTAGCGCCTTTAACAAGAAGCACTGTCACAAAGCACTTTACATACTCCCGGGCCCAGGGACCCCAGAGAGGTCCTGTATTACCCCTATGGCAGAAAAAAGGCACAAGGAAATAAGAGGAAATGTGGGTGAAAAAATAAAGGGAGAACAAATTAAAAAATTGAGAGAAAGGAAACGCCTGTAAGCTGATTATGTCTTCGCCATATTTACAAAGGTTTCCCAGGGCATCAGGAATAAATGAATAAGAAATTACCTAGACAAAATTTATATGAAAATGTCAAGTAACCAAAGTACTGGAAGCAGCTAAGGCCTAATTGTGTTCTATATTATAGTCAGTATATGTTCATTACTGTTATACCCATAGATAAACTTCATCCATTCACCTGCCATCTGCTCCTACCTGTCAGGGTTAGTCTCAGGAAGCCAGAGCAAAAGACTGGGGTATACCTTGGCCATCCATCATAGGGAACCTGTAGAGACACGCAAAGTCACATCTCCTGTATTGTGGGCTCGAATCCTGGCTCTCTTCTGTGTGTCCGCCTGTTCTCCTCGTGTCGCATGGATTTCCTCATGCAGTTCAAAGACACGCAGTTAAGTAAATTGGCATCTATAATGAGTAAGTCTGCTAAAGATAAATGGCTAGGTGACAAGATTGATGTATGGATATTTACATAAAATGTTAATCTCAGGTGGTGCGAGTTCTCAGTAGCATGACATCTGTGAGAACAAGGATATTATAAGGCAACAAGTCTCCCCGAATCAATATAGGTTTATATATTTATAAATGTGCTAGTATGGCCTGCAAATTAAACATACAGTTTCATGAATACATTACTTGTGTAATCATCTACATTGATATATAATAATTTGAATATCTTTAAACAGATGAACCCTGCCCCTGTCAGTGTGTATGGAGTCTGCCATGTTTGTGCTCTGCTCTGGGCTGGTGTAAACTCTGCAGTCTACCCTGCCCTCTGTGTTAGCCTGCTGGCCCTCCACAACCCTTACTAGATAAACGACTGGAAGAAGATCAGATGGAAGACTGAATATTTCTTGAAGAAATTCAGGTTTATTTCTCAATAGCATAACACCTCTGGGTGCCATGGCTGCCGAGCGGGTTGCACTATCACCACAAGCCTCCAAAGCCGGGGCTTTCAAAACTCAACTCCAGGTCCGTGTGTTTAGAGTTTGCAGTTTCTCCCTATCTTCCACTGGGTTCGTCTGACAGTCCAAAAACACGCAGTTAGGTGCATTAGCATGTAAAAGTTAATGGCTGCGACAGAATGGCATCCCATCAAGGGTGTTCCATTGCTGGATACCTTTTGTGGAACAGGTTCTAAGTTCTCTTCAAGCCTGTATTAAATAAGTGGTTGAACGGTGGATAGACAGTCCCCCAAACATGAAAGCCATTGGTAATAACAATATTACCATTCACTACTCAGAGCTTTTGCAGTGAAACACTCTAAGCAGCCCAACTCATGAGTAAGTTACTCTGCAATGTCAAGATCTCCTATGGCAGGTGCACATAGATGGCCCTGCACGTGTTAGGTGCACCATTGTTCCCATCACTGATAACCCCCAAGTCAAACAGCACGCATTCCTTTTTCCCCCATGTCATTTATTAACTTGCACTTCCACCATGTGCTAACACTGGTCCAAATGCTCCCAGTATGGTTAACTTGGAACAAACATCTTACAGCCTTTCAACCTCTAAGTAAGCAGGGGTGCCTCTGGGGGTCTCCATAGGCATAAGGATCTCTGCCAGGTCTCATTAATCATCTACAGTTCCTTCCCATGATGAATTGTTGTAACATAGTAGCAGGTTTAGGTCTGAAGTAGGTGGGGCATTTAAAACCTCTTTAGAGCCAAGGAATCATCCATTCATTTGCCTCCTAATCACTTATCTGGGTTTGGGTCATGGGGGGACGGGGGGGCTTGGAGCCAATCCCAGGCAGCATTTAGCACAAGGCTGGGGTTCACTGTGGACCGGATTCCACTTCACCACAAAGAACAAGGCAATTCCAGAGACACCAATTAGCCTAACTGCATGACTTTGAACTGTAAGCGGAAACCCACAAAACATGGGGGAAAAAATACCAGTTCAAAACACACAAATGGAAAAGCAATTCAAAACCCTTAACCCTGAAGTATAGGTTAGCCTCTGAGCAAAAAAACATGGAATGTGTTGCAGGCCTGAAATGCAGGAATGGATGTATATTAACAAATGAAATGAAGCTGACCAGATAAAACATGAAATATCTTGGGTTCATACTGTCTGCAATGAAATAAAAGTCAAAGTAAATTTAAGAATCACTATGTTTTTTTATTTGCATTTTCCAAACCGTCCCGACTTTTGATTTGGGGTTGTATGAAAGTTAAGAAGAAACCTTCAGTCTTAAAAAATACATTTGTAAAAACCCAAGACTGATTACTAATTTACTGCAAGTTGCTGCCTTTTGGCATATTGGAGTGTCAGTTGTGTCATTTCAGTTATATTCTGGATGTCCAGAGGTTTATTCCTTCAGCCCATCTATTTAAAAATGTATTCTCTTAGTAACCTAGACAAACAATTACTTCCTTACTGAGTTTGAGGTTATTCCAGGACATAAAGGGCTCAGAGTGATGCAGCTATGACCATAATTGATGCCACATTTTACCCATTCCCACATTTTCTGTCTCTGCCAAATTTTAGATGAACCTCCATGGAAAAAGCCTCTCTACTGGAAAATTTTCCATGGTAATATGACGGTGATGATCAGGCAAAGGTCTAGACCCAAACAAACCTGTGCATCACAAGAGTAACCCCTGATGAACGTAAAACCAATTACTAAGACAATTTCTGAGCAATCCAAATCAGTGAAGGCGGCAGAAGATCTTCTGTAAGAAAGCTTGGGTATCTTCGATGCGTTGTCCGGGAGATTGCTGCCTTGTGGAGTGTCAGGAGAAGAGAAACTGAAGCAGAGACAGCAAGTAATCCAGACTGCTTCTCTACAGACACCAATATCTTCATATGAAAGTCCAGGTATACCAAGAACAACCATGACTCCTGTGGCCACCACATAGCCATGTGCATTCGCCACAGATAACATGCGGTGCACCAATATCATTGTACAATGCAAGCCTGTAAGCCAGTCTTCCATTTATCAGTCTGGCTATATGTCAGATGCTGTTGTCTTCTTTGCATTCCTGTAGGATGGTCCATTTTTCTAGTACAGGGTGCATGCAGGGTACAGCATAGTTTATGTGTGTTTTCCATAATATTTCTGAATCTCCCATAGACACAGGCACTGTAAGAAATCTTCTTTTGACAACACAAGGAACTCTGCCTTTTGAAGACCTTCACGTCACAAGTATACATGCTTATTTCGATCTGTCGGATTTTCAAATGATTTTTAGATACATGGAAGATAACATGCTTTTGTGGCAGAAATGTCAAGCACCTGAAGAAGTCATTTAATGAAAAGTAAAAGATGATAAATATCCATTCAATTTCTAGGAACTACTTTTACACATAAGGCAAGACCGCAAGGAAACAAATTCAAATTATTTGGGATATTATATTTTCCTTAGTGGCATGAAAACTGAAATATAATATTTATAATATTATTCTTATCTATCTATTCAACTTACAACTACTTATCCTAGTCAGGTTCATAGGAGCCAGGAGCCTATTCCAGGCAGCACAGGGGCACAAGGTGGGAGTGCACACGTGCACACACACACACACACACACACATACTATTATCATATTACTTAATGGGCTGGAGAATGAACAAGAACTTATTAAAGCTAGTTGCAGTGACAGATACATTAATTCTACAATTAGCTCTATAGCTAGATCTTCTACACTATGTTGTGCAACCTGTTGCATGTAAAGAACATAAAGAACTTGGCAAAAGATATAAGATAGACAATCTGCCTCTGAATGAAGTCTACCTGGAGAGGACTGAGAGATATCCAACAGCCTGAATTTGAAACATAAAGCGGTGTAATGCATTTGTTCTTTTCGCTACATATTATTCGGTTAAACATTATTTTATATATTCTAAAAGTGTACTTACCATTACGTAGCTGATAAAACTGTAATACAAAACTGAAAATCTGATTAAACTGGAGATATTATGTGTAAACATTTTGTATTAATTACGTGAAAAATCCAGGACCGTAATTAACACGCCGCTCTTGCAAGCTGCATAAACTTAGTTAATATCAGTCTATACGGAAGGGAATACGCGTGGAGCTTGCTCGCCACCTAATGGTCAGGAGAATTAACTGCAATCGCTTTTCCTGGTGAAGATGGTGGTCCAAACTGAGTACAACAGAGATAAATATAGAACATTATAAACATTACAGTCCGTGTTTAACTTAAGTTAAAGTATCAGAATAGGGTACGATTTCCTTAATTTTAGTTTTTCTTTTTTTAATGCTATGCAGTTTGAGGTAAATGATAATGCATTTTTTGGAAATTAATTAGCACAATTACAATATGCATTTTTATATTGGCTATTATTGTTTACCTAAGCAGAGGCGAATTACAGTATCAATCCACATTTTTGACATTTAGTCACTAGTGCTGTTCTAAAAAAAAATACGTGAATGTGCTGTCAGTCGTAGCCTAAACTGGTCTGATGCAGCAGTCTTCAAATGTCTGCTTTATAATAACTCATTTCATTGTGAATAAAACACACAATATGCTTATTCTTTTTAAGAAAGAAAAATACACACAACAAAAATCGGTTGTTAAAGTTGTTAAGGCATGCATTGACTTCAAATTCAAACTGTACACGTTACAAGCTACAGACCGGTTTAAACTTGAAATGGTTTCTGTCGTATAACCAGGTTTACGTAAAATTATTAATTATACAAATCTATAGCTTTTCCCCCTTCAATGGATCACTGCCTTGTCGTGGCGAAGGGGCTTGCGTAGTTCAGTGAAACTATGAGCTAAGCCGTGT
>JAACJT020000105.1:12586878-12601702 GCA_009936485.2 Gymnarchus niloticus | reverse complement strand
AAAAAAAACTATCCAAACCTACACGGCCCTATGTGAAAAAGTAATTGCCCCCTAAACCTAATAACTGGTTGTGCCACTCTTAGTTTTTTAGAAATCGGGGAGGGGGCAAATACTTTTTCACAGCACTGTGTTTACATTATGTTTTATAATAATCATTTTTTTCATTAATCACTATCTGAGTAGAACAAGCAGTTAGAAAACGGATGGATTATTATTAGTTATTTACCCATCATCCAAATTTTGCACTGCACAATACCAAAGCCTTTTTTGAAAGCATTTTTGTTTTGGAATATTCCTTCTTCATGATTTATCACCATGGCTCAAAACACAGGCAAGAATATCGGTATAATGTTATACACTACTCATGTGATACCACTATGTCTACTAAACTTCACAAGTTTAATTAAACTGTTTTTATGATGCATTTGGAGGCATTTTCTCATTTTATTTATGAATACGTTGTCAGACGGTAATGGAAATTAAATTCAGAGAAATATCAGCAGGGGTCATACCCGTGTTAACCACACTATGAAGCGTCTTCGTTTCTAATCTTGGTTCTGCCAGACTCTCGGCCTTACCTGCGGATGTTCATGGGGGCCACCCCTTCCCAGGTGTTGGTTTTCGGGTTGTACCTCTCCACTGAATTGAGGCAGCTGGTACCATCGTTGCCCCCCGCAACGTAGAGCATGCCCTCCAGAACAGCTACCCCGGCACTGCTCCGCCGGCTTAGCATGTTAGCAATAGCCGTCCACATGTTAGTCTGGGAGGACCAATGGCAGAGGTGCTATAATTAGTTATTGTTATTCTTCTTTGATACCATTCCGGCCAATACAGAAAAGCTGTTCCGGATAGCTCTAGATCTGGAAATCTCCCGCTTTGTTCAACAGTTGTGTCCGATCACATTTCAAATACAGTTTTTGACACATTGTGCCGCCCACATCCTCTATTATTCTGACCCCATTACACATTTCATGTTCGGTTAATCTCCGTCCTACAGCCGCCTGCCATATTAATAATATTACTGGGCCCCAGGTCACGTTTCAGCCAATTACTGAAGCCGCGGAGAAGCTTGGATCTAGAGGGCCGGATTGATTTCTGTGAATGGTTCAGATATCATTAGCCTGGTCCTTCAAAGGGGAAAAAAAAAAAAAAAAAAAAAAAAAAAGATGTGCCAATGACAAGAGCCCATTGTGCTGGTAAATCAGATACCGTATGCCATTCACAAAACTGCTCTTTCATCATTTCTTTGAAGAGCCAATTTTTTTTTTAACTTGGAGGAATACAAAAAAAAAAAAATAGCTTATCCAGGAAACAATACAATATAGAAGTGATCTGCATGACTATTTATGCACTAGGGCAAAAAATACTCACGGTTTACACAGGATAAACTTGGTCAACTCGCAAGTAGGAATATTTTGACATAAAAGGTATTCATGAGAAAGATGACATTACACTAGCTTACCTGTGGATCATATTTCTCTACTGTTGCTAAGTGTGAAGAGCTGTCATATCCACCAACTGCATAGAGATTTCCATCTGAAGGAGAAGCATGCAAAATATTAAAAACAGACAAAGTGCCACTTTAACAGAATCCCTGAAGTACAATCATCTTTCCGTAAGAGGAAGCTTACAAAAAGGCAACACGTACAGCGGCAACTGAATGTCTACATAGACGTGTAGTAAGTAACATAAAGAAGTGAAGCAGTGAGTAGCTTCGCACAAACCTAGCATAGCTACACGGACGTATCGTCTCCTGGTGCTCATGGCGGCAACGGAGGTCCACGTGCCGGTCAACGGGTCGAACCGCTCTGCGCTGAAGAGAGCAGGAGGGAGATGACATACTGTAACATCACGGAGCACACGTCAGAAGAAGGGAGGAGGTGAAAGTCAGCGCAGAGGCAGGTGCGAGGCGAGGGCTCTTACCTGTTTAAACAGGAAGCACCGTCATACCCTCCGACGGCATAGAGTAGGCCGTGCAGGACAGCCACACCCAGGCAGCTGCGACGTGTTCCCATGGAAACCTCCGACTGCCAGGAGTTTGTGACGGGGTCGTACGACTCCACTGTGGCCAAGTCAGATGTGCCGTCATAACTGAAAGAGAAATACTAATTGGGATTTTTTTTTTTTTTGGTGGGGTATGCTGTAGATGTTCAGGCATCGATACTATTAATCTTCAGTACGATGAATCAATTCCAATACAAAAATATGACGCATTTCTGTCATTCACGACAAGAAGAGTGTTAAAGTCAAAAGGGGGATTCACTTGCACAGATATGATCTGTTCCTTCTGTAAGTCTCTTACCCCCCAACTGCATAAAGCTTGTTCCCAATGGCTGCCACGCCCACCCGTGCCCGTCGTGTCGACATGGATGCTACCATGTGCCAACGGTCTGTGCGAGTGTCGTAGGCCTCGCAGTCTCCATGGATAGCAAACAGGCTTCCTCCACCTGCAGAGAGCACAGTCCTGATGGACGTTGTACACGTGGATGGAGGTATCGCTGAAATACATGGATATGCAGATACTCTACTACATTCTATGCTACTACACGCATTATAAATCTAGGAGGCACAATGTTACAATATTTATTACTCTCTGCTGAGGGCAAAGTAATCTTAAAGAGTTTGTGCCACATCACATTCATGCAGCTTTTTCCTAGAAATGTGGAAATTAACGTGGAATTACAGTTTTTGTTTTCATGTTATGACTTGGGTTTTGAAGCCGCACCCGTTCAGGAGCAATCCCTCCCCCAAAACGCCGGAGCCGGCACTGACCGACGGCGAACAGCACGGGACTGGCCCCCTCGCAGCGGCGAGGCCGGGTGCGACTGTTGCTCAGGACGCCCCGCTGCTCTGGCATCAGGTGGTACTTGAGGGCCTCGATGAGGAGATCTTTGCACTCGGAGTGGTGGCGTACCAGCAGCTCAGTGTCCACGCTGCTCATTAAGAAGTCCCGGGTTAGCAGCGGCAGGCGCACGCACTTCATCAGCTGACGAGGACACATGGGGTGGGGATATAACGGGAGCATCATCAGGCCAGCCGTTAACATTAGCTTCCCGTAACCAGATCCCAGTACGGCGCCGAGCCGGCAGGCCTTCAACGTCTCAGACCGTTTTCCTATTTCCATTCCTATTTTTAAAAACATGACAAAGTCACCCCAAGTTTGCTATGATATGATACCGATACGCAGAGCTGGAAATTCTGTTCCATTGACATGGCTGCTGTGTGGTACAACTTATTATACGTAAATACTTTTATAAGGGAGCACTCCAGGAAGCTAAATCCAGACCTGTTAGAAGAGTCATAGTTACTAACAGAGCTGCTTCCAAATTTAATAGATAAAATTTTGCTGTACTCAATTTTAACACTTGTTAATGGAATAGCTGTCATTTTTGGCCTTGCAAATCACCTCTTATTTGTTCAGGTTACCGGAAAAGCCGACAGACAACCCAACAGCACTATTTTTTAGCTGAACGAGAGGAAGGATTTTTATCAGTTCCACCTTATTTTGCTTGCCTGTTTTTATAACGTCTCATAGGAATTTAATCTAAGAAAGGTTAGAAATAAACATTCGCTATGAATTTGCAAATTATGTCTCACAGAATGCCCTTCTAATACTTCTTTTAATTGCAGTTTATTTTCAGCTATAGAAATATTAATTTATTATAGGAAACACATGCTGGCAGTATTTCAGACAAAAGAGAATCTGACAGCTGGTGTCAAATGACAAGTTGTTTACATGGTTGGTTTTTGCGTTAAACTATATTTTACATTGCAATAAATACAAGGAGCGTTTCAGGGTGGCACAGTGACTCAGTTGGTTCTGCTGCTGCCTCACAAACTCAAGGGTTACACGTTCAAATTCTGATTGTGCTCTGCGTGTGTGAAGTTTGTATGTTCCCCCCACGTCGTATAGGTCTCCTTTGGATACTTCAGTTTCTACCAGAGCACAAAGACATGCAGACAGGATAACTGACATCTCTTAAGTGCCCGTGGTGTGAGAATGCATGCGTGTGCATGCCCTGCATACCACCGACATCCCGTCCAGGATGTACCCCACCCACATGCACTGTAAAGGAGTGGCATCACATCCAGGGTGTACCCCAGCCTCGTGCCCTGTGACGGAATGGCATCCCGTCCAGGGTGTACCCCAGCCTCATGTCCTGTGACGGACTGGCATCCCGTCCAGAGTGTACCCCAGCTTCATGTCCTGTGATGGACTGGCATCCCGTCCAGGGTGTACCCCAGTCTTGTGCGCTGTGACGGACTGGCATCCCATCCAGGGTGTACCCCAGTCTTGTGCGCTGTAATGGACTGGCATCCCATCGAGACTGTATCCCAGCTTCATGTCCTGTGATGGACTGGCATCCCGTCTAGGGTGTACCCCAGCTTGTGCGCTGTGATGGACTGGCATCCCATCCAGGGTGTACCCCAGCTTCATGCCCTGTGATGGACTAGCATCCCTTCCAGGGTGTACCCCAGCCTCATGCCCTGTGACGGACTGGCATCCCATCAAGAGTGTATCCCAGCCTCATGTCCTGTGACGGACTGGCATCCCATCTAGGGTGTACTCCAGCTTCATGCCCTGTGATGGACTAGCATCCCATACAGGGTGTATCCTGGTCTTGTGCGCTGTGATGGACTGGTATCCCATCCAGTGTGTACCCCAGCCTGGTGCCCTCTGATAGACTGGCTTCCAGTCCAGGGTGCACCCCAACCTCATGCCCCATGTCAACTATAATAGTGTCCAGGCCCCCCAGTGACCCTGAGCAGGATATGTGGTTAGAAACTGGATGAATGATGAGCTCCAGGTATGAGCTTCACTGAATTGAAAACACTGTAGAAGCTCCTTATATTATTACTTTTTCGCAATATAAATTTTTTTGAACTCTAGATGTGATGGCTGGATTTCACTTATATGCTCAGAAATGTGACCTGTCCACACAGATGCTCCTCCATACACATATGCCTGTATGCTATACACCGACCGTTAAAATGATACATTGCTGAGCAACATAACGTCAGGAAAGAAAGACCTTACTGCTGATAAAATATGAATTGTAAAGTCTGTGCAGGGTTAATGCCAACCAGCCTATCCACATGCACACCGAACATGGCAAGACGGCGGTGGCACCCCGAGGCCGTACCCACCCTGGGAACGTGCTGACGCCGGCCATCAATATCATGCTTGACCCAGCTCAGCACGGCCCTGTAGACCTCTTCTTCTGACGGCACATTTAAGTTGTCACTGGAGATCAGGTCCAAAACCTGGCCAAGCAAACCCATCCATCACCATGGTGCCTTTGTTAAACACACAGGTACAACAACACTGGCTGCATAGGTGTCCGTTTTAAATGATCTGTTAACGCACAGCACTTCAACCGCACAAGTAACAATGTAGCCGTATCCCGCTGAATCAGTTCAGAACTTTAATAAGACTGTAATTCGATTAAAGGTACAACAGCATTAGCTACCCTAGGATTTGAAACCTTAACCCATTTGTGTTCCAAGTTCCTTACTGATAAGCCTACTTTGTAATTACAAGCCGTAACCATACCCTATTTTCCTGTAGGGGGAAACACCATGACTCAAGATGTATGGCATTATTTATATACAACTTATTATTTTGTCAGATATTTGATACAGCTGTACATGGCTACACAATCCAATTAATATGTGGTTCCCGTTGGACGTTTGACACCTCAGAAGGAAGTCTGTAATTGCAGCAAAGTTTTCACTCACTTGGTGTTATTATGGCAGGGTTTGTGAAACTGAACCCTTAAACCGCACAGCCAGACTATGTCGTGTTTAGTATGTGTCTCATTGTTCATGCCAAAGAAAAGGCTCTTTTAGATTTTTCTCTGAAGAAAGTGAATCCAAGGTCACTTTATAGCAAACTGTAAACGGGGTGTGGATGTCATAGAGTGGGGCAAAAATCCAGTGCGAGGGAATCAATCCAGTTCAACAGTGTCATACTGCCAATCCTTATATGAAGAATGCATTTTGTTTTCTGTCGCAAACATTAAACACACCCAGATTCCTAAGTCTCCCTTTTATTTTTGTTCCTCCGCCAAATTAAGTCCCTTCTTTCTCAAAACCCCCGCGTTCCATGCATCTATTCACTAAGAACAGGTCTTGCATCAAGTTGTTCCTTTTCAGCACCGTGAGTGTGGAAGGCCAGAACATCACAGGTAACATGGGACCAAGCCAGAGAAATCAGTAAAACCAAGGGTCTGGAGTCATCATTTCACCAGTCTTTCACTGGTCTACAATTAAAGTCACCCGTCCTCTTCCAACACCTTTACTTTCGTACCATACTAAGAGAACCTGTCAGGAGTCAGCTCCCAACACATACACCGCAGTCATAGGTGTCTGAGCACATTTAGCTCAGCTTTGGGACCGTTATTCCAGCTGAGCGAGACCCCAAGTTTAGACTGCATGCTGACTTCGTCGGCAATTTTGCAGAGTTAGAGCACAAGGCTATAAATAGCAGCCTTGCAGCTTGTGAAGCCATTGCATGATGACCCCCTGTGTGCTTAACCAGATCCATTTCTAATTCATTTAGTCTATGGCTGCAACTCCGCTTCCAGTCAAACTGTGGTATGGGATCCTGACAGTAGGAACCAAAGGAATGAAACATCTAGGGACACTAATGCAATTAAGTTGTGCAAATGTTAGGATTTCTTATCCATGATGAAAACAAACAACAAAACGTTGGTCTGCAGTATTTTACAGTTTGTACTTCAGCCTTTGGAACGCTGCTCGATGCCATCTAAGAGAGCGAGCCCCGGGTCTCGCCACGGGTTCCTCACCTGCTTGAGGGGGAGCAGCATGAACTCCTCGGTTTTGGACACCTCCACAAAGTGCTGCAGTACGTACTTGTGTGCCGACTTCAGCAGATCACTGCAGGAGTGCGTGTCAGCGAAGCCCCGGATGCCGAGGCAGTTTGAGGGGTCCAGCTGACTGAGCAGGAACTTGCAGCAGGCATCACGGACGCCATTCAGCTGCAGGAGGCTGGCAGCGGGTAGTAGGGTCTTTAGGAAGAGGGGGAGGAGTAATGGGGAGGACCGGGGTCAGCACCACCTATACAGATGTGTGATCGGCATTACGAAATTCATTCCAGTTCTGCCAGTACTGACATACAAATACTACCAGACAGAACTGCCCATGAACAGACACCTGTCTTTGGCCATAGACAGCCTGGTGCAGAATATTATCTGAGGTCACCACAAGAGAATCTCAATTACAGTAGCTATGATTACGCCAAAGCCCAAATTTAACAATACACTTAATAAGCTCCATAAAAAAAAAAAAAAAACAAAAAAAAAAAAAACACAACATTAAATCTAGCTTAGATACACCATCCTGTATTTAAGTGCAACACTTATCAAAAGCTTCAGAGGATGTCCTGCTGGTATAAGACTTTACCAGAGAGCCACTTCTTGGCTTGCCACTGGTGTGGTCCTGACTACTCCCAGGTGGTTGGATCAACACTCCAGGAACCACTCCGCCATGTTATAGCTCAGGTTTAAAACTCAAAGACTCATTTACATCGAGACTACAGCGAAAATTAAAACTCCACAATGTTTCTTCACGCGCGTCAACACCCTGCATGCCCTTTTCTGATTAAGCTTGTCCAGATTTAAAATATGAATATCCTGCAAAAAAATTAAATTCTGTTGTGAATGCATGTTATCATAAATAACTTGCAAGGTTTTGTGCAATAAATGCATATCCTATTATATTACATCTTCTTCATGGGTAGAAATATTCGGATTTTATTCACCCTGTGTATGGAAAAGAAACTGGACGCCATTTTACTTCACAAAGTACCCCATGCCTGAAAAACAAGAACACCTTTAGAGCCCGTTACAGCTGAAACAGGCTGGTGATACTCAAAGGAGACAGTGCCAACATGGCAAAAGAGGGGCCTACCTGCACATTGCCTTCCCCCACCACGATTTCAGCAGTGTAGGCGTACTGCACTAACTGTTCCAGGGCTTGGGGATCGATGTCATGGAGGGTCACGTGGGTCTGACGGCTCTCTGACATCTCGTCTGCGGAACCCAACATTGAAAAGCCACATTAAAGAAACGCCCGAGAGCTCTCCACTGCAAAATAAGGACGGCAGACGAGGTCTCTCATGCAGAGGACTATGGCTGAGATACAACAACCTTCCGGGAAACAGAGTGACAATGCTGTCAATCATGGCTAAGTCATCATGCTGGGTGCAAATTAAACTAGATTTGAATCAAGACAAAAGTTCATAAACATTCGGTCAAATTAAATCAGTTTCCATTTAACATTCCTAACTAGCCAGTGTTAGACGTAGCCTCAACAGTGCAGTCTCCTGTCTGGTATAAAATAACCCACTGGCCTAACGGTTTCTGCAGCCACTGTAAATGAACACCAGTGGGTAGCACATGAGTACTGACTTTACATGAGTGTTGGCATTTGGTTTTTGAATATCAAGCAACTGTATTAGAGAAAATGTGTTACACTGCACAGAATTCATTTTCTTTGAAGGGGGGGCAAAGAATGAATAGGCGATCAAAAAAAGTCATACTGAGAACACTGTGATGTACGTCAGGGACGAATGAGGAGGGCCTGAAACCTAAAGCTCTGAGAAGACAGTTATGCCACTGAAGACCACACTTTGTAATTAAGTGACCGGGAGAGTGATGGGGCCACCGATGACCCTGACGGTACAGTGGAATAGACCGGGGGGGGGGGAGGGGGCATAGCGGAGTACCTACTTGTGAACATAGCATGGAAGTAGGGGCTGCAGGATGCGAGTACCACTTTGTGTGCCTTGATTTCCTTACTGGCCACATGCAGCACGATGTCGCACAGCAGGCCTCGCTGTCTCATCCTACTCATGGACACGAAGGAGTCATGGTAGTGCCGCTTGGAGTTGTGGGAGATGCTGTGACCATCGCGGTTCAGTAGCTGCATGCCTCCCTCCATCTTGGGGCAGCGGTTCTGGGCCGGGTCTTTAGCTGCTGTCACTTTTGACTGCAAATGGCAAGCAAAGAGCTGGCGGTGAACCGGGGCTCGATTCGCAGGGCCCTTGGCTCGGGCTGTGCCCAACAACCCCAAGGAAACCGGCAGCAGAAATCGTTTGTCTACAGTAACCAACCGATACGCCACTGTTTTATGAAGGACCACAAATATACACGACTGAACAGAGCACCACTCCTGTGCAGCCGAGCAGGCCTTGCCTTTGAGATTCAGGAGACGGCACCATAACTGTTGTAAAGTTAGCACGTACTGACATCTTGAGATGTGTCGCAGATATCCCAGAACTAAAACTCGAGTTTCTCAAAAAAAATAAGTAAAGGAAAAAAAAAAGCACACAAACTACACTTTCTTATTAAACCCTAAATCAAGACTTTGGTCCAATTCAACAATCAGGACTGCCAGTCAGACAAAACCACAGTTCTACAAAACACACCAAAAAACACCTTTTATGGTGAATTCAGACTGGAAACCAAGGTAGGCTGAGACCAGCGTTGGGGGTGAAAGACTAACTTTCCTCCTATAGAAAAATGGCCTTACCAATCAGGCACAGGTTAAATAAGGACACTATATCAGGAGTTACCCATTGAACTCGAAAACCGCTGCCTGTGCATGACAGTGATTCTCACTGTTACATATAAAGACAGCAAGACCATAAAGTTAAAAACAAACAGAACACTAGCATACATACTACATGGGGAAAACAAGCGACAGCTTATTTTTTTACCTTAATATTAATCTGAAGTTATATGAAAACGAGTCAGCTTCACAGTAATGTTACCTCAAACCAAATTATTCAAGCCTGACAGCAAGTTATAAAACCACGGGATTCGAGAGGACAATGTCTAGTTTCAAACCTAATTTTAGTCTCTGAAAGTGCAATGCCAGCTTAAAAAACACTTACAGTATATATTAAAACGAGAGGCTTTACCCAACGGTGTACTTAGGTGATACCACAGTGAGCAGCAGATGAGTAGCAGTGAGTAGTGAAAAACTGGCAAACTTTTTTGAAACATAATTTTTTGGATCAATGCCCTTTACAAAGACAGGTTGGTGGCTCAGCAGGCAGCAATGCTGCCTTAAATCTCCTGGGTTGTGGGGTCATTATAATATGCTTGTACTAATCAAATATAAACTAATGGCAAACAACGGTAAGATCTGAGGAAAAAACACTACGAAACGGATTAATACATTTTGGTAAGATTTTTAAAAGTATTTAAGCATCTCTCGAATTTTCAAGGAATGTGCCTCTATGCTCTACAGTGGCTTGCAGGGCTTCACAGGGTTTTAATGCATCACAGTCACTAATGTGCCTGAAATCTTTCTGTTATTTACGGTCAGACTTTGGGGTCAACGAATTAGCATTCTTAAACTATACTTAGCCACACCGAGGGGCTAGGCTAAGCTAAGCTACTTTTTTGTTTTCATGGTTCCCTCTCTACCAGTGGTCTTCTTAGGGCTGGCTGTAATATTTTTAAAAATGTGAGCACATTCACTAGCTATTTTATGGTTAGATCATTATACTGTAAATAAAAAACCTATAATGGAATATATAATGAATATAATATAGGAATACAATGGAATAATTAAGCTTTTAATGTTTAGGTGATGTGATATTTTGACAATGAAGTACAGTATTTTTTTAAAAAAGAAATACTCTTAGTCTGTGCTATATGCTGGATGTACTATACAGCAGAGAATGTATACCACGGTTCTAATTGTTACCATAGCATTTACATTCATCCATCATTTTTTGCAAATTCCACATATAGTTAAATTTTTCTTACAGCTTTTTGATATCAAAAACAGGTGTCATTAGCGATATTATTTTTGAATATTTAAATTTATTTAAAAAGGTACGATTTTTCAAGTATTTTATGGTTGTGTATGATATCCACCTGTTTAGTCATGAAAAATCTAATTTGCTAAAATGACAATAACATTTCATTCTTTAATATATTTTTCCAAGAAGCAGCTAATATTTCAAAATATTACTAGTGCTTTTTTTTTTCTTTCAGGAACAAAATGGCTGAATGGAAGACTACAGAGGGCATTTACCTACACCCTTTAAGATTAACCTAATCAAATGGGATTCTAAATAATTCATAAAAGGGGGGCGGGGGGGGGTCACAAACGCCAGCTACATCAATAACGATCAACACAGAGCACTAAAAGATCTGCTTGCAGGAAGTTCCACTATCCCACAGCAGTGGACAGACACTGTCTTGTACTGTACATGGGGTTTTAGTAGTCATAGACAAACTCATCACTGAGGTGCTGCACTGCCACGCTAAAGACATCAACACACAGTGTTCTGAGACGGCTGAAACGGGTAAAAACAAAGAGATACAGAGCAAACAGTGCACTGGATTTCACGGCTGTCCATCTGACACGTGTCACCTGTCACTTAAGTATGCAGGTCATCAATCACGTGACACGTCTGAAAAACAAGTGCCATCAATACGCTGCAGTGGTAAACGTCAGCACAAGTTTATTTTTTAACCCTCACTACGTTTTACACGTCATACATCCCATTACAATGCTTTCCAGCTGTTTATTCAATACACAGAAATGGTTTAGACTTTCAATAATATATGCAGGTAAATTAAAGTGTATTTGAAGTGTTCAATATAATACATGTGTGGTATACTTACATACATACGTCAGACCAATCCATGCATTGCTGGAGCCCTCACTCTTTGCTTAAGAATGTCTAGGAAGCTTTCATTTGCTGTATTTATTCAACATTAAAGATCAGCAACAAAACAATGCAGGGAACTGGTTTGGGGGGGGGGGGAACGCCATTTATGTTGCATTCATCTCTCTGCAGCCTTGGAATCTTTCTTATTTTTATGTAAGTAATTCCACAGGAATACCCTCTCACTAATATTTGTCTCCGGTGTTTTCAATAAGTCCGTCAAAATAAATCGAGCATTAAAACACAAAGCTCGGTCCTCGGTCGTCTGTTTGACGTCAGCGCCAACGAAATGCCTGCCGACGTGAATTTAAGGTGGATCCGCAGTATCTTGGCTTGCTAGCTAAAGCGCAGGCGCGTTTTACTTTACGGGTTAACGCAGTGCTCGAACGTTACTGCACAATAGATGCGGAGCCACCTTAAAAATGCAATGACGACAAAAGCTGAACAAGGACTGACGAGGAAGCTTTGTAACCTCGTATTTATTTCTATACGTCCGTCAGCAAGTGGATACATTATGGTTCTTTAAAGATTACATAATTTCTAATGATACAGCCTACGTTACGCTCCCCCGAATGATGTTAGCCCGAACTGGATAAGACAGTGAAGTCCTTCAAAGCAGCCCTTACAGAAAGACTTAATAAGAGTTAATATAACATTAATATAACGTCAGAGTCACAACAGCGTCCAATAATAACTGTACAGCCAGCTAGCTGAACAACTGGCCATCATCCTCCCAGTCGAAAACAGTTATGTCCTCCTTCTTGCAACATGAAGTATTTGACATTAAGTACATCTCCAGTAATAGGTAAAACTACAGCTTGTTATTAAACACATGGTTCTTTCCACAAAAATCCAGACTTGACTTCACTGTCCTGTTTACCTACTGGGTTTTATACAGTAATATTTGGAAACTCACCGCGTTTTGTTGTGTACACGTCCTGCTCTTAAGTGAAATAATAAGCGGCTGTCACTCAGATGGCCATAATCCTGGATCTAAGTATGGCATCCAAGACGATTAACACCGGTACCGGATCGAGCGCAGCTGTTTCTGCATTGTATTTAAAAAAAAAAAAAAAAAGACTCCTTGGCTAAATATATGTCGTTCCTAGTTGCCTCTCCCACTCATAGTTGACGTATCACAATGTATATGATCGGTATATAGTTAATAAATGCTGCTTTGAAGTACAGCTTTTCCTGTTGACTAAATATGAAAAAGGAGTGAAGGCTAGCGCTCATCTATGCTTTTACTGGTGCCTTGGCACTGCCTGTTCTGGTTTAAAGGCACTAAAATGTCGACGCTTAAATAACTATATATTCACCAAGCCTCAGCTTGATAATGGAATTGTACCTTCGTGGTGTGCTGACGTAAACTCAAATCACCTCGAATTTGTTGTAAATGTGAATTTGGACGCTGGCAAATTCATCGTTTCATACGTACACTTATATTCAAATACAACATATTTTTCACTTCCACAGCTTTGAAAGAATAATTAATAGTTGATGTTTTTAATAAAATGTTTCTTTTCTTGAAATAATCTAACCAGAAGTCTACCATGGGGATTATAATTTATTGTATTATAACAATATGATATTATTATATTAAACTATTATATTAATATTGTAGTAACACGGAAGTTACATTATGGCACCACATTCAAGGTATTTCCCAGCATTGTTATGCTAGTTGCGTAGGCAACCCTGATCCAGATAAGATGGATGGATGGATAGATGGAACATAACATATTCAGTCCAAAGGCTGAGGATTGGCCAGAATTAAAAACAAGTAGTGTTTTATTTAGCAAACATTTGGACTTGAAACTGCCAGGGTCCTATTTCAGAGAGCAAGCTGAATCTGAAAGTCAAACCTGAATTCTGATTTAAGAAATTTGGGGTGATTCGGGCAATTGACACATCCTGAAGTTGGGCTTTCAGTTTTCTTCAATCAGGATTCAGGCTTAACTATAGGATTTACTAAATCCACTTTCTGGAAGTGACCCTCTGTGACCTGAAGTAGAGCAATACGATGGTCATTTGTGATTTGTCTTGTGTATATAATCCTGTATTTTATTTTTATTTGAATTTCATGCTTTTTTTTTTTTTGAGTTTGCACATATGTATCCTGTTCCAGTATAGTTTTCCCCAAGTCCTTATCCTGCATGTCAGCCATTTTGCAATGAAGATCTATTATTGACTGTTGTGGTTGAAAAATGTCACACCACATTATTTATCTCAACTTATTTTCTTTACATGTTAGCCTTCCACTCTTTCTCTGCCTTTCTACTTTATCTCCATCTATAGTACTGTGCGAAAGTCTTAGGCAGGCAAAGAAAATTATGGTTAAGTTACATTTATGTTGCTGTAAAACTATTACTTTATGTCTGTAAAAGTGTGTCAGTTATTTTCAAAATATCTCCTCAATTCACCACCAAATCTGTAGTTTCCTTCTAAAGTATTCATGTATGTCTTGACCTTAACTGAGGCCCCCTTCTTTGGTTAATCAGTACGGCGTAAAGTGAAATAACTAATGTATAATGATTCAGAACACGGTAGGATTCAATCACAGAATCAGTTTAATCAGAGTCAAAACAGGCAGGGTCAAGACCAGAACAGGTAGGATTTCCAAAAGCCAATGGTTCTTCCAAAACGTAGTCAAAACAGACAAGGTCAAAACTAGAACCAGTAGGATTTCAAAAGCCAGGGGAGAATAGAAAACATAGTTGTTGTCACAGGCAGAAGATCAATACCAAGGAAGCAATAAGAACAGCAAACAGAACCAAACAGGAAGCAGAAAGAGAAGCCCAACAATCAGGGCCATATACAGGCAACCTACAAGATTCAGCATCACTCAGTAAAGATGTAAACAACACAATACCTCTTAAGGAGGCACTAAGACAGCAGGGCTTATAAAAGGGATTAACAAGGCATGGCTGGGAGCTACTTGATGATAATTAATGAGGCACGGCTAGTCAGTATTCAGGGGATGATGAACGGGAGTAAGTTGGGCGTGGTAGGTCCAATGTACGCTGGCGTGACATAATGAAGTTCACTAGTTAAATGAGCCAGTGATGAAATTTAACAAATACATGGAATGACTGGGGTGCTCCTAATGAG
>JAACJT020000105.1:12559821-12586778 GCA_009936485.2 Gymnarchus niloticus | reverse complement strand
GTTTTGTGTGCGTGTGTGTGTGTGTGTGTGTGTGTGTGTGTGTGTGTGTGTGTGTGTGTGTGTGTGTGTGTGTGTGTAGTGTAGTGTAGTGTAGTGTTTTCAAATCCTTTAGTCACCCCTATGTTACTCTTAGCAATATTGCAAGATCAGTTGCAAGTTTAGACAAGGCCAGTATGTGACTATGGGTTTGGACTCTGTTTGCTCGTGCCTGTAAGGTTGTTGGTTTGAATCCAATGACTGGCAGACTAATCCTTTCACTGGATGGCCCTTGAGCGAGGCCCTTAACTGAAATCTGCTCCTGGGGTACACTGTGACCTTCAGGTTTTTTCATCTGTATATGAATGTACCTCATAAAAAGTTAGAATTGTATGTGAATATCATATAATTCCATCAAACCTGTTCAAATAGCAAATAAAGTGTCTATACTGTATACTTTACTATATAACTCTCAAACACTTTACGCTCTGTTATAGCGAAATCACGGAATGGAACCAGAGAGAGGAGTTGTACCTTCTTTTACCTGGGACATTAGATATTTCAAATAGAATATTTTACGATGGCATGACTGAATGTGTAAGAGATCTACTTGATCTTGTCCTAAGGGGCATAGAGACTTCTTGAGTGTTTATGCTCCAGTCAACTTCAGAATGACAAAGTAAACTCAAATGGCCTTGAAAGAACACTGAGTACAATATCCCTAAATAGGGACTGAGGGCTGGTATTTTTTCTACTATGACATTATATCCTCAATCATTCAGATGCTAATGTTTGTATGATGTGTACCACAACACCCAGGCTTTTCCATCCTTCTTTCCAGACTCATTTTTCCTGAGGTTCAGGAGCATTATTTGTCTAATTGTTTCTTTCTGCAGACACAAAGCAAAGTGTTTCATTTATGGAGAGTAAATATATAGGCCTGTACTCTCTGACTGGGTGTGCTGGCAAACCCTGGACCCACATCCTTCTGAAGAGCAGCCCAGTCATGTTCAGGACATCCTGTCTGAGGTCCAGGTCCAACCTTTGGGAAGATCCACCCTCACCCAGAGCTCAGGGTTCCAGATGAAGTTCACACACTCATTCCTCCTGTCTGAGGTTCAGGTCCAACCATTGGGAAGAACCGCTCTCACCCAGAGCTCAAGGTTCCAGATGAAGTTCACACATTCTTTCCTCCTGTCTGAGGTCCAGGTCCAATCACTGGGAAGAACCGCCCTCACCCAGAGCTCAAGGTTCCAGATGAAGTTCACACACTCTTTCCTCCTGTCTGAGGTCCAGGTCCAACCACTGGGAAGAACCGCCCTCACCCAGAGCTCAAGGTTCCAGATGAAGTTCACACACTCTTTCCTCCTGTCTGAGGTCCAGGTCCAACCACTGGGAAGAACCGCCCTCACCCAGAGCTCAGGGTTCCAGATGAAGTTCACATACTTCTTTTGGTTTAATTACATTGACTTCATTGTCCACAGATGGTGGAAAAAAAATGTTTTCAAGTTGATCTGTTAAAAAAACACAGATTTACCTTTAAATGTACAATACAGGTAATCAGTGAGTAGTGGTTGTCAGCTCAGTGATAGTCTGCAGTATCTGACTAGCATTATGCATAATTTTGCTGCTACAATTTATGTTATACTTTTGGGACAGAAACATAACAGTAATGGGTACTCTTACAGTCTGTATTCCTTAATAGATGTCAATACATTATATCTAAGTGTATGCATTTGTCATGCAAGATGCAGTGTAATTGTGGCATTATTTATTGTTATTGTCATATTATTGATTCAGTCATATTTTACATTCTCTCCTGTGTGTGTGTGTGGACTTTTCATGTAGTCTGGTTATTTAGCATCTCTATATTGGCAGTATTGCGTGATTGTGTGTGTGTTCATGAATCTGCCCTGCAATGCTCTGATGCACTTAGTGTATGTGTATGTGAGTGGGGCCCTTGCCTCAGACAAGGCTGCAATCCCCCCCAACACACACACACACACACACACACACACACACACACACACACAGATGTGTCTCGAGAAGAAGTGGTCAAGTGATGGATGGTTGGGTGGAATATTTAAAAGATTCTTAAAACATGACTGTATTGATTTTTACTTCTACAAGGGATATGATATTTACATACATCAATCTGAACCCATTCCTCCTTATGCTGTGATTATATACAGTATGTGAAGTCTTACACAAACTGGTTATCAAAATTCAAAATGAGGCATGCATATAAAATTCCTAATCAAGATGGGGAGTTTTTCAGTCTGCGCTGTGACAAAATTTCATCTGCGTAACTGTTCCTGTCCTTGGGGAACTAGACAGCTTTAACCTGGATGTTCATTCCTTCCAAATACCCCTCCTTCTAGCTGGCATTTTAAATCCATCCTGAAGGAACGCAAAGTGGCCAATTACCGCATGCAGATCCGGCATCTGTACGGAAAGTGCCAGAAAGTGTGTCCCACACTGCCGCTCGGAGACAGCGGGCTGTTCTGCGTGGCTGGGGAGCTGTCTGCGGTGAGTCGGCGTGCCAGAAACGGGAGGCGTGGGTGGAGTGGCGGCGGGCAGAGGGTGGAGACGGCCGAGGCAGCTCAGAGATCCGACCGCATGCCCCCCTGCCGGCTTTGCTGCATGCACTGTGCTGTGCCTCACTCTTCTGTGCCTGGTTTGAGGAGCACAGTGTATCTCTTAACATGCAAAGTTTTTATACTGATGAAGAAAACAGCCATTTAGACATAAGTGATGTCGCCATATACTTGGTCACATGGGAATGTCACAAATGCGTGAAATCTGTCACTTTATTGGTCACCACAGCAAATATCTCCATCTGTCCAGAGGGCACCTCAAATTTGGACCTCTCTTCTTCTTAATAGGCTAGACTCCAGGTCCTACCCACCCTAATCAGGATAAGTGGTCAGAAGATGGATGGATGGAAGGAAGGATGGACGGATGGGCTGACATATTGTTATAGTTCGTGATAGGTAGATTGATTTTTTTTAGTTTTTTTTAGATTAATATTAAATTTAATCTTATTGACCAGTGATTTATTTTCTCAAAAAATGCTTTTGTTGCTTTGGACTGGGAGCAGCATTTCTCGTGTTTTTGGAAGATGATGAAAAAGAAGAAGACCCCCCACCAGCTCCACTTCTCCCCTTGTATTGAGGCCTCTGATGGACACAAAGCAGATTGAAGCCTGGAGCTGTCTGAGGATTGGAAAGTTCACTGGTTACAGCACAGACTGACACAGATTGAAAAACAATATTATTGAAAGCTTGTCCCTAATACGGCACAGAAAACCCCGGAACTACCATAGGCCTGCTTCTTCTTCAAGCATATTCTGAACAGACTGGTGGACTGCATCATACAGAGCTGAGGGAGGAGTCAGTCTGCTTCGCACTGAATTGATCATTGTATAAAAATCCCCAGCGTACAACCCACACGCCACCCAAGTCCCCCTATCACATTCACATCCGTGGCCCTCCTGTCCCCAGACCTCGGCATTAGGGTTGCGAACTCAGACGGAAGGACGTAATCTAGCCACACATTTACGGCAGACAGCGTGGCACCATAGGCCTCACGGATCTGTGCTGGAAATGAGTGGGAAGAGATGCCCTTCAGAGTAAAGAGCAGTGCTGGGGCATGCGGTGCACTGGGAAAGACTCTGTTTTGGATTATTGAAAGGTGATACCAACATCAATACCTGGAAAGTTGAATGCTGTTTTCTGTCTCTTTCATTTTGATGCCACAAAATAGGTACAGATTATTTTCATGAAGAATTTGGTAACATTTTTCAGAGTTAAGATAACAAGGTCTATAGGCAGTCGCTAAAAAAACACATCCATCCGTCCGTCCATCCACTCATCTGTCCACCCATCCGTCCATCTTCCATATTCCACTTATCCAGTAGAAGGTCACGGTGACCTACAAAGTACAAGCAATGAAAAAGTAAAGATTTTCAGTGTACTACAGTCATCTTGAAGTTCACAAGATCAATGGCATTTGTTGCTGTTGTCCTTCTCCACCATTCACGGGTTTGAACACTTATTACCGTTAAGAGCTGGAATACTTATTATTATACATAAGAAACAGGCTTCATTACAGGAACGTTAGGAATTCATTGGACCTGTCTGTTTATCAGGTCCTGCATCATACCCATGTAACACAGATAAGTCGCATTTTCCTTGCCGCAGATTGTTAGAAATCTATTTAAATAACCAGAAACCAAAGCCACAATCTATTGTCACCTATTGGATTTCGAGGTTAGATAATCTGATTGGTCCTGATCAATAGCATGCATGATGGGACAGGCTGGCATATAGCCATGTTCCACGTCCCCCACAGTGCTTCTTCCCGCCTTCAGTTTCATTCCAGCCAATCACATGCCTCTCTCCACCTTCCAACCTTACTTTCCACTGCCCACGGTTTATAAAAAAGGAAAGAAAAAAAAAACATTTTAATGTACTGGAAGCAGATAGATAATTACTTGGCCGGTATATAATGATTTCCATTAATTATAAAGCTGTAAAATTATACTAAAGGCCAAGCATCAAATGGTGATGTGTATGTTTAGCTTGTTATTTTATTTTCTGTGTAGGTCATTCGTAGTATTAGAATCAACAGTCACAAAAACATCTGCTTAATATGTACTGTACATACGTACACAATATACAGTAGAATATATGTCTGAATATACTATGTATTTACAGATTGCTTATATTTGGAGATTTCCCCTCACTCACTGGACTATAAGTCCTGAGCTGAAATTCCCCAGCTGGAGAATCACTCACTGATGCTCATTTTCTTTGAAAATATCTTACTGTGGCCATGCTCTCTTTCTTTCTTTAAGGAGCCCCTGAAGTGCCCTGATCCATATAGCTGCATGTGATAGATAATTCATGCCTGCCTTTCATGTTGTCTCTGGGGTCGTCCCGCAGGCAACACGGGCCAAGCGGACGGCCGAGGGAGATGCCAGTCCCCCTCGGGAGAGCAGCACGTCCAGCTGGAGGACGGAGGGTCAGGGCGTGGGGGTGGAGGACGGTGCTCTCACCACGAGGCTGAATCACACTTTCCCCAGGGAGGCTGCTGACTGGAATCACATCCGTTCGTCTCCGTGTTTGCCGGAATTCTGGGCTTTGTGGTGGGGTTTAATCACTGGGGTTTGATCACGGCAGTTACAGCATCTGATTAGTGTTTTGCTGAGGAGCTGCGATTCATTCCACACCCAATTTTCAGCCACATTTATAACTGAAAATAAAAAAAGCTAGATTACATGGAGTTGAATAAATCTACTATAGTATCTCGATACTATTTTGCAACTGGAACAGCAAAAGAGTGCATGTGACAAAGCAGGATATGATATAACCTGACATTTATGTAAAGCAATATATACAAATTTGGAGTTCAAAAATGAATTGAACAAGACAAGGGATCAGAACCCATACATCAGATTTTATCTGTGGTCCTGGAAATATATGTCAGCTATATATGTTGTTTTGTTCATCAGGTCCTGATGTCTGACTCCATCGCGGAAAACGAAGGCGCTGATGCGTTTTCTCTCAAACTCAATATTCCTAGCATTGACTGACCTTAATGCAGAGGCTGCTTATTGCTGGGCTGTTTGAATCAACTCATTCTTTCTGCTTTCTCTTCCCCAAACTTCACTTTCTGAGTGTGTCCATTACCAATACAGTCAAGTGCAGGTGTGTTATAAAAATCAATTCTACATATTTGTCATTAAGAAACCATGCACCTTTCTCCTGTTTTTTTTTTTCAACAGTGATACTAAATGAAAAGGTTTGACTGGATGCATATTTATAAATAAATTAGGCATCCCAACCAGGGTGTAGCCCAGTCTTTTGCTCCGTGTTACCTAGGATAGGCTCCAGGCTGCACAGAACCCTGATGAGGGTGGATGGATGGATGGATGGATGGATGGATGGATGGATGGATATTTAGGCATCCCATCGATTAAATTACATATAAGGATGAGTGAAACCAGACAAGGTACAAAGGATTGTGTTCCTGGTTCCACAGCCATTGCCCTGATATTGTTGTTTGCATAGCCCGTGAGTCCAAAACCTGTCCCTATCCTGTGGTTAGACACAGGGCCTTCTGAGAAGAAACGATCCTGGGCTGTCCAGCCTTACACCTTCAACATGCCTATAGACGGCAGCCGGTGGCTTCAAAGTGAGCCGGGAAGGGTAGACATCCCTCCAATGGCACCTCCCTCAAAGACAGGTTGGAGCTATCTTTAAAGTGGTACCGTTTGATGCTGATTTTGTGTAGGCACGGCCAAACAAAAAGAGATCAATGAAAATGATAATAAACAACCTTTAAAAGTTCAGACTAAGTCAATGTCTGTTTAGTGTTGGGACATCGTCTACATTAACAGGCTACAGTTACAGTAAGTAACGTCTCCTAGCTACACCTTTGACATTGCAGAAACATTTCAGTTAAGTCCTTGTTTGGTATGTCTAGGGTAAGACTCATTTCTTCCCCGTATTCAGAGTTGAGATGGAAGACTTGGACTTCCTTGACATCAAACACAAAACTACATGGCAGCAAAACCAACAACAGGAAGAATTATAAGGAACCACTTTGGAGCTGAAAGTGACTGATGATAAAAGCCAAGGATCTGAGGTTTGAAAAATAAAAGGAAAATCCTGTCTCTTCTTTGCCTGCTCATTAAGTAGTTCTACATCAGCAGCCATCTTCAGTCAGTTGTGTGTTGTCTCTATGTAATACAACAATTGCACCCAAGCACAATAATTTTTACTGTGCTTTTTTTTTTTTTTTTTTTTTGCTTGCTTGGTGAGGTGAAATTTGACTGCGTTGATAGGTATGGTATGTTGTTTCACTGTATATTTGCTATGTTATGTACGGGGTTCTGGGGTATAAACACATTTCCCCTTTTTCACGTTTTTGGTGACAGATTCAGTTCCTCAACTACCACTCATTCACAAATGGCAGACAGCTGTCTAGGAACTTTTGGCACGTGGAAGAAAATGGAGATATTTACTAACAGTCCAGGAAAATAATGGTGTGCAGGTGGTTCTGATCTGCCTACCCTCACCTGCAAGGACAGAGGGTGATACTAGTTTGAGTCTGACAGTCGTGTTTTCATTGGACAACTCTCATGCTCCAGTGCACGGCTGAGGAGAGACATGCTAATCTGAATTACACAAGCTGTGCTTCTAAGCTATGCATAGGAGGGACACTGGGTGCATGCCAGAAAGCCTAGACTGTGGGTGATTGGCTGTTTTGCATTTCCCACACCAACCACCAGGAGGTGCTCTGTCTTTGTGTGATTCTCAAACCAATCTGTCTAAGGGCTGTCAAGCTAATAAATGCATCTCAATGGAATACATCACCCTTATTTTTTTAATGTTTCATTTTGTATCACATTATCCAAATACATAAAATGTCAAATATTGTTGTGAAAAGCCATTAATGTATTTCTGTGGTCCTTTTTTCTGCAGTGTATTTAACAGTGGCGACAGGGATTCCTCAGTTTATTTTTTCCAGGCACTGCATTCAGTAAAATCGGTAGTTAAAAAATGAGTTGGTTAGAAAAAGTTTCTGAACTCCATCGCACAAGTTTGGTAGCCCACACACTATGTGTTTTGAACCCCAGCACTATGGTGTGAAACATGACTACCTGCAAAGTGGTGTGAGGCACTTTGCACGCCTGTTGACGAGGCAGTGCTACTCCAGGCCTCTGTCCCCGGCAGTCTGTCTTAGCACCAGGTCAAGCTTGGGACACATATCTGTATATAAACTACAGCCATGTAGAAAAAAAAATTGTCGAAGCTTGTGCTTTGAGCTGGGGGGGGGGGGGTTTCTCTTCCTGCATCTGGTATCTATTGTGTGCGGCCCCCGCGAGCTCCAGGGCGGCGGTCCGCAAGGCGAGCCCTCGCCTGCACAGGAAGTGCTTTGCCTTTCGCAGGCTTGGATCCCAGTAGGAGTCCATAATTCAAAACAGTTGGCTGGGAGAGACGTCGGCAGCCTTCTCCCCCGAGGCCGCAGCACGCGGCTTAGCGCCCCCCCACCCCCGCCCGCGCACCACCTCCCCCCTCGCTGATCCGTAACGCTCAACAACTTGGCAGCGCATCCAAGACCCGGCTGGTGGCAGACTGGTCAAATAGTTGTCATAGATACGGAGGAGAAGGGGGGTGTGAGGGACAGGGAGGAAAAGAAAAGGGGGGCAAAGAGTATTTTATTTCTAGTTTCATGTTTACTAATTGGCCATTTTGTCTCCAGTGTTTTTCTTTGTTCTTTGCAGGACAAGAGTGGTGGCAATTTAATCTCACGCAGATTTGGAGCGTAGATATTATTTAACAACTGTCAGGCCAACTTCTGTTTGGATAAGCATGAACAAAAAAAAAAAAGCATAGCGAATCTGTGCTCGGAAGTCTTCCAGCGAGTTCTCTGAAAACAATTAAAGGCTTTTCATGTATCGGTTCCTGGGGAGGCCGACTAGCGGAGGGGCGTTGCTGGGCTCCGCTGCCTGTGAGGCCAGCGGCACATAATTAGAGATTCTGTGGCGATGGTGGGGGTGGCAATAGCAAAGGGGGAAGGACACACACTCCCAGACACACACAGACACACACAAAGAAGCAATATCAGAATTTCAGATCAGGGATGTGTGCTGCTTTGTGCTGGAGAGCTGGGCTCAGGGAACCTCTCCTCACTCGGCCTAGCCGGGCTTCAGTATTGGGGAGATGGCTCCAGTCTCCTCGCTAGCAGATTCCCAGTGACATTCCACTTTCTCTACGAGGGAGATTTTAGACCTCGGTACCTTCCAGAAAGGTACATGTCACACCATCAACAAATGGTAGGGGTTCCTTCCACGTCCTGTTAGGAGCAGCTAATCCAGAGGCTTGAGAAACTCCTTAAATTGTGTATTACATCAGGTATATATACAGCTCAGCCAGAAATGTTTAGCAAATCAATATCTTAGACCTTGAATTCACCATTTTCTTTAAGCTTGCCTATGCTACACTGAAGTTCTTCACTTGTCCAAGTGAGAGCCTTAAGGGTCAATTTATACCTTTGACAAAATCAGTTTTCTGCCAAAGTTTATATAAATTCTTCACAGAAACTCATTGCTGTAAAGGTGCCTGTTTATTTACTTTGGGACAACGATGAGCCCCCTTTGCTAAATCACTATGTTCCAAGCGGGGCTCTGTTGTGGCTCTTCTAGAATCAGGGACACCACCTTGGAGGCAAGGGCACACAAAAATACATAAATACAGAACATGCACGCAGGGTAAAACGTACAGATACATATATATAAAAAGGTATTTTTCACATTTTAGTCTTTGCTCTCAGTCAAGCTACTGTACATGGGTTGCAGGTTGCAAGTCTTTTTCAAAATGGTCACCTTGTCGTTGTAAATTTGTTTTATGCTACGTTTTATTGCACAGAGATTGCATGGTTGCTACACAGCAGATTCTAGAAGCATGTAATTCTGCATTTTCATTAAGGGAGGATTCTCCCTGGTAGTATAAAGTACCAGTTGGCACGGTGATCATCAAATTTAGTCCCTTCTCAATGGTCAGGTTAGCATCAAGCATGGCTTCTTATTGCTGACAAACAAGCCTTATGACTACGGCTATGCATTATTGAGGGTCTTTTAAACAAACTGGGTTTGGTAGTGGTGCTCCACAAACGGTAGGCTTTCAAAGAATCTGGCAGGGATGATAGGGTGGCAAAAGATATTTAAAATGGTTTAGTAGCCAAGTAAAAAGAGAATGGGGCTTGCTAGGATGCTGCAGTACTACTTTTTGGGAGACCAGACTATTGTATATAGCAACGTATATCTGCATTGTTATAGCTGGCTTACACAGGAAGTGTGTGAAGGCCCTGGCTGGGTGACATAGGGAGCGTGTGAAGGCTCTGGCTGGGTGACATAGGGAGTGAGTGAAGGCCCTGGCTGGGTGACATAGGGAGTGAGTGAAGGCTCTGGAAGTGTAAGTGAGTGAAGGCTCTGGCTGGCTGACATAGGGTGTGTGTGAAGGCTCTGGCTGGCTGACATAGGGTGTGTGTGAAGGCTCTGGCTGGGTGACATAGGGAGTGCAGTAAGGCCCTGGTTAAGTGACTTTGGGAATATGTGAAGGTCTTGGCTGGCAGCTAACTGCTTACCTGCTCTTCTGTGTGTAAAATACAATGCCTGGAAATGAAAGGCATTTTAGTCCAGTGTAGTGGCTCCCACAGCCTGCTCAGTGTTCTTGATCCTGTGACTTGCTGTCAATCTGAACTTGCTGTTTTGCCACAGAAGGCCATCTGGAGTATCCACTGAGGTCTTCATTCTGTAATTCCATCGTATCTTACAGCATATTCCACTTTGTCATAACTTGGTGAAATGAACTGCACCAAAATCTGTTTGAACCTAACACTAAACGGCTGTTAAGCCTTTAATCTACACATAATTCTGTGCACTAACTTAGACTTGTTGAGCAGAAAGCAGCCTTCCTGAAGTGGGAATCTGGATTTTGATGACAATACATAAGTCTGTTAAATTGGCACAAAGACCAGAACCTACAGATGCCAGTTGCAGTGTCTGTAGCCGGCTGGCCAAAATAATCGCTAATATACAGTGTTATACAAAATATTTTCCCATCTGTAATTTTAATCTATATGAGTCTTGTTCTTTAATTACCACTTTGCCCTTTATTGAGAGTTATAATGAGTTAGAATGAGATTGAGCAAGTCTAGAAAGAAAACTTTTGCAAATGCCACCTTTTTCTTTGTTTCCTTGACTTGGTGTTCTTTCCGACAGTGGTCCTAACCGTAGCATTTCTTCATTTGTATTTATGGACTCCAGGCTTTAAAATTCATCCCATCTCTTCCACGGGGAACATAAATGTCCAGCTAATCTAGAGGAGGCTGAGTGTTGGCTGATTGCAGAGGTGTGCCTAATTGCTCTCATCATCCACGCTGGAGATTTGTGACAGGCAGTCAGAGCTGAGGGTGGCTGGGGAAGGTGAGAGACCCCCAGGAGAAGGTGGGTGGGATGGGAGCCTGCAGGTGTGTCAAGATGAGTTATGGAGGTATGCGGATGATGGTTTGCATATTCTGACTTACAGGAATTTTCAGGTTTCATCTTACCAGACTTTGTACAGTGATTAGCGGCTGTGGTGAGTCTCCAGAAATTAGCAGGAATAGTAGTGAAGCTTTGACTGTTGATGAGGCTGTAGACTTTGTCCACGTGAGGACAGGAAGACTGCTTCTTTATAGGGTGTCATGCTTGTAGATGCACAGCCTGAAGGAGCTCTTAGTCAGAAAGAGTTAAGTTTGAAGGAGCCTGGTCTAACAATGCCCAGAGGGGTAGTATGACAATACTAGGGATCTCTGTTGAGAAACCTAATGAACCATCCAAGGAAGGACGTTCGTGGAGGGTTGGGGGTTCGAATCTCACCTTTGCTTTATACATGTGAAGTTTTCATGGTCTCACTTTGACAGGTGAGTTTCCTTCCTCAGTCCAAAGGCATGCAGTAAGGCTAGATGGTGTCTTACGCTGCCTGAGAAAGGTTCCAGGCTCACATACCAGGATAAGTGGTCTGAAGATGGACTGATGTGCCAATCTATAGCTATTTTCTGCTGGTGAAGATATTGAAGAATAATATGTCTACCAGTTCATTCATATGCTATATGATATTCATATTCCAATAATGAATGCGTGTACAGCATTTTGGATGGTAATATGTAATACCGTCTTTGTGTCTCAAGTCTTCTGTGTTCATGTGTTGGCTTGTTCATGCACATGCATTTGTGCATTTCTTTATTTAGTGCCAATTTGTTATGTACATGCTTGCCTTCATATTTCGTGTGCGCATGTCAGTGCCCGTGTGTGAGTGAGCGTGGGTGGGGTTGTGTGTGGCCGCGTGTCCTCGCCTGGAGACATGCTGCACAGCTTGGGCTAGCTGGGAGCAGAACGGAGGGCCAGAGGCTTGCCCAGAGGCAGCGTCTACCAGGGCCCGCTGTGATCTGCTTCCAGCCATTCTCCCTGGGAGGTGGAGCAGGAAGAGAGAACGCGCTGTTCCAGCGCCAGCAATTCCCCAAACTGCCCGCCGCTACAGACCCATCAGTACCATTCAAATCCAACTTTCCACCCACCTTCCCTTGTTTAGCCACTCGCTCATTGTTAAGTCAGTTTCTGTAGGTATCCCAGCATTCCGTGTTGGTTCGTGTTGGCCACTGTCTGCTCCTCCATGAAGCAGCCCCTTATTTCCTGGATAATATTCTTACTTGGCCGGTGCAAACTGTTTTGCCAACCCAGTATACACGTAACACATGTATACAAGGGGACCGTAAAATGTTCAATGCTCAATAATAGTTACAACATTTTAATATTTGTAGTGCAAATATCAATGACCTTCCTTGCTTTTCACAGGTTAATATTTAATATTTTTAAAGAGCATATTTCAAAAGTAAATTACATTTGAAAAATCTGGCATCTCGGTTTTTGGGAGCACAGAATTTTGACCAGACTATTAAAATACTTTAAATCGAGTTCTAGTACTTGTAATATATTAATTTTTAATTGTATTTAACAGAAGATCGCGGTGCTAAGCAGGGATTTTGAGCCAAGATTGATATTGATTGAGGTCTACAAGAGTGTTTGGTCTGGGAGTCTCTGGGCGTGTGCACAATGACCATAATCTTGTGAACGCGTGTGTGAGACACCACGCGTAACTAACAGTCAGCATATGCTGGTGGTCAACACCATCGATTTGGGTGCATGCGTGTTGGCGTGTGAGTGTGTATGTGCATAATCGCTTTGCTTTTTTCTGCGAAGAGTGTCTGTGTGAATCAAGAAACAGGCAGTTTGCGACCCCGTGCCTCAGCTCATTTGTGTGTAAGGGCAGGATTACAAAAGCGCTCACATTCCCTGAGTTATGTGCCTGGTGCTAACGGTCACATCAGTAGCCATAAAGGGGTTTAAAGTGGATGGCAGGTGTCTCACAAGGTCAGGCGGGGTAAAGGTAAAAGTCTAGAGAGATGCTGGCCTGTGTCTGACCTCACTAGCCTGCCAGCCACTCTTGAGTAAAGCTCGACACCCATGTGTCCTGAGCCTGGCTCAACCTAGTGAATTTACAGCCCTGAGGTCAATACCAGAATCCTCCCTGGGAATGGATTGGAGTGTGTGAATACCCTCATAAATCTCATGCAGTCCCTTGTAAACATGCTGCAATAAATCCAGTGAAAGGGATTCATTCAGCAGTTTATTTCACCCGGGATTTTAAAAGGTAGGTGCAAAAACAGAGACGGCTTTATGGGGAAAACTACAGACCATTTTAATGTTTTTTTTTTTTTGTTGTTTTTCTTTACAAATTCGTAACGAATTCAAAGATTTGCATAAAGACCTTTCCGCCTTTCATTTCCCTGTAATAAAGAGAAAAAATAATGTTTATCTTTGGCATCCATTTAAAGGATGAATAATTATACCAAAAATTATATACCTACTGTATCACATCCACGTAAGTACTGTATAACAGAAAAATTATAAATATTTTTTTCTTGCTTTCCCTATGTATTTTCTAGGAAGCAGCATTTCAACGCTGGGGCTTTTTAATATTACAATAGAATAAGTATCAAACAGAAAAGTAAAAAAAAAGAAAAAAACTCAAAAACGTACCACCAAAAGTTAGCAAGTCATATTTGTTCATTTAAGAAAAAGTAAAACCGTGCAACTACAGTTGACAAAAAGTACCACTTATGCAACCCTCCAAATATTTTTGTTTTCTTTAGCGTGCTAATGTACAGTTGGGCCTGACTTGTTCATCCGCAGTAGTAAACGTGACCGTGCGCTGATCAGCACGGACGCTCCGGTCGAGATGGGTGAGTTATGTTGCGATGGGTCTCCCACACTGCCAGAGGCACTTCCTATATCCAGGCCGAACATAACCATCGGACCGCTCCATTTGATCCAGCTATTTGGACCAAGGACAGGTGAGGCGGGTTACCATGACTGCCCTTGAATTCGCATCAAACCAAGGGATCTCGGCGCTGTTCGACTGCACGCCCTCCGTTCGATAGTGGAACTATAAGGGCCTAGTACACTGCATGGTGTGTGCACCGTGCATGACATTAAGTTGGATCACACGTGTCCATCTTTGGTTTTGATCCATGGAATGCATAGTTGCAGTAATCAGTTGCGATTTGCATTTAGTTTTCTGAAAAATGAGCATGTTGGAAGTGGGTGTTATATTTCAGATAATGCAGTTTTTCCCACTGTGACCCTCACCAGGAAAAGCTGTGGGAAGATGATGATGACGATGATGAAATTTTTTCCTTTTTAGTTTTCAGTGCCCTGGGAACAGGAGTGTTTGCAGTTCTACTTGGGAAAGAGCTGCAGCCATTGCAGCCAGTCTGAACAATGCTGCATTTGTTGCTCAGCTTTCCCTTTGGCAACCTGCTCCAGACAGCCTGTCTTCATGCATGCCCTGCCTGGCCGTTCTTCGAGCGGGTCCCGTCTCACACTCCTCAGGACTCCATTCATCTGTGGCTACAAGGTAATGGGAACGTGACGAGACCTCTTTATTTTATCGACATGAAAGTTTGTGGCTTCCTATGAAAAGGTCCTCATGGGCAATTATCCATAGCATTGATTCAAGGTTAGGTGAAAGAGGTATCCCACGCACAGCCAGCCCTCCACCCGTAGACCTGCTGCCTCGTCTGTGGCAGGCACTAAAGCTGTCCCAATGCCTTTAATATATTTCCAGCTATCTACGATGGTGGTTTGCTGGCATCGCACATGATGGCAGAGGAAGCGTTCCCATTCTCCCTCCTTGGCGAGGAGCGGCAGGTGGACGTGGCTCCGTATGCGGAGGGGGTGCTCCCGGCGGAGGCGGGGCGGGCCTCGGCAGTGGTGAGGTCCCTCTCCGCGGGGCGCAGGGTAGATGGCGGCAAAGGAAAAGCCAGCGGAAAGCTAGTCATGTACAGCACTCTGCCCACGCGGCGTGCCACCTAGGGACAAACTGCACGTGAGCGCTGGCGGGCCACCGTAAAATATCTGAGCAAGGCTGTAGCGTCTCTCCCGTGCTTCCACGTCTACGGTATCCGAAAGGTGCCTGGGAGAAGCAATTTCACTGCCCCCAGAACACACATACCACTGCTCTGCTTCACTTTTGTTTCACTTTCGAAGATTCAAATAAAGCAACTTTTAGCTTTAAATAACTATGTTCAGCAGTTTGGGAGGTGGGAGATATAAAGTCTATTAGAAACCCAAAATCGGGTTAAACAGGTTAAAGGCCATTATAAACACTAATATATTTACTTCACATTTTGCTGAAATTGAGTGGATTACACCTACATTATACTGTTATACACTAAGAGGCTGTTTAGTGATCGAGCCATCAACTGAGGTGATTTCAGACTGTCGAACCCAGACCACTGCTGAGGTCCGCCAGTCACACTGCAGCACCAAAGACAGCCTAATGGAAGAGTGACTGCCTGACAGCAGGCCAGCACCGCGCCCAGTCCCACACTAAGCTACATGACAGTCAGTCTTTATGGACGTTCCCTATCTGAGAAATTAAACCCTCTATCTGAAGCTGCTATTGCTGAAAAACTCGGTTACCCGTGTCTGCCTGAACTCACCAACTGACAAACGGATGAGCCTACTTTGCTCACGCGAGATTTAAAATCATGAAATCTGTAAAACATGCAGCGGTTTGACTGCCGCCTAGTTACCAATCATTAAGAAATCTCCATTAAGGTCTGGCTTTTAATCAGGTCACCTGTTCGATGAATCGGTGAACCCTACCCAAGTTAGAGGGTTACCTGCGAGCGAATCTTGAGCGCGGGACCCAGTTTGAGTCCCATGGTGTTTAGGAGATGTTCTTCTGTGAGCAGAGGCAACGTCTCTCCATCAATCGCTTGCTCCCGGAAAACCTGTTCAGGGCAGACAAAACATCCCCAGCTGGAATCACATGACAAGGCAGCCCGTGCAGCCCATGCCTATACTGCTCTGGGAATCGAGAGAGCTGAGCAACGGCAAAGGAGGAGGAATACAAAGTGAAATAAAGGAATCACAAAATACACATCTGCTCTGTATAAAGCTGAAATTCCTACAACTACTCTGTTCTGAGGTTATTCTGGAAGTCCTCAATCCAAAATCCTAATATAAAAAAAGAAACACAAGATGACCTGCTGTCATGACAACCATAAGGAAATGCTTTTTTTTTTTACCATGGATCGCTTCTCCTGCCACTCACCTGTGAGTACTCACTGCATTGGTCACTTCTCCTGCCACTCACCTGTGTCTACTTACTGCATTGGTCACTTCTCCTGCCACTCACTTGTGTCTACTAACCGCATTGGTCACTTCTCCTGCCACTCATTTGTGTCTACTAACCGCATTGGTCACTTCTCCTGCTACTCACCTGTGCATACTCACTGCAGCCCACCAGGCTTCCAACAAAACTGCACACCTCCTCCACTGTCCACTTGCTAATATCCTCTATGGGGCCTGCCTCCTCACTATCCAGGAACATGCCTCCCATGGGACCTGTGGAGGAGGTACAGGTCAGATCAAAGCCCTTAGTGGGTGGTGAGAGGATCTGGGGCTTTCCTGTGATGGGAGACCCCTGTGCTCCACAGCTTAGCCGGGACAGGGGTCAACCTCTCGCTGAAGGAGGTGGTTGACTAGAGGTGATTGGGAATTATGTGGCTGATGTGACTTAGCTCTGTGAAGCAGTGCCTCACATTATGGGCAATTTTGGGACTTAAATTCATGCAAACAGCTGTTTTTGGATTATGGGTACAAACCAGAGTACACAGAGTTCACTAAAGCAAACACACAGGCAAAAAATGAACACACGCATATGGAGCAGTGGAATTTGACCCCATAACTCTGGAAATACTACAATGGAGGTTCAAGTGTTAACCACAAACCCACTGTTCCACCCTCCCTCCGAAGCAGCATGCTCCTCAAATTTCCCTGTGAATGAAATATCTCTACACACGTGTCGATGTATGGAATGGGCTAACATAGATGACACGTCCTCTGTGTTGCGAGAGCCAGCTCTGGAGACTCACCGGGATGGAAATACGGACTGGAGTACGGCAAGCCAAAGGGGAACATCTGCGTAGGCAGGGGGGGAGCTGCCCCCGGTGGTAAGTACTTGGCTTCGCTCTTGGTGATCCCCGGCGTGAAGGAGTGGGGGCTTGGGGACACTGGCCCCACAGAGCTGCAGCGGGCACTCGGCTGTGCCGAAGACTCCCCCAGATCCCTGCTGCTCTCGCCGCCCTTCACCGCATCCTTGCAGAGTCGTGAGCCTTGCCCATGCCCTTCCACCTTAGGCTGGCCCTCCAGCCGGTCGTCGCCAACTTCCGCGTCACTCTCCGAGTCCTTCATCTCAATCTGTCCATCTGTCAACCCATCCTGTGGCTGCCCCTCTCCTTGGAGCCCCTTAGCCTCAGGAGGTACCTCTTGAAGGTCAACGCGAGCGTGGCCTCCCTTTCGGACGCTCTTGCGCAAGCCCGGCTCCTTAGTCACAGCGCTTCCCGGTATGCCCTGGTGGTTGAGGGACAACAGTGGGGTGCTGTTGTGCCGCAGAACCAGCATGGCACTGCGTCGATTCAGCTCTTCACGCAGGGGGTGGCCCTCGGGGATGCCGTGCAGGCTGCGCAGGGCCGGGTGATCTGGGGGCAGGCTGGGATGCAGGTTCAAAGGATCCCCCAGCATGCGCTGACGATGCAGGCCTTCCAGCTCCTTCTGCCTGAGCAGCTCGGCTGACATCTCCAGCCTGCAGGACGACAGCCACACTCATTAGCTCTGCACCTATCAATAGGTGGCTTTTCTCAAATTCTTAAAGGGACTTTTCATTTGTCAATAAACCATAATATTTTCCAAATTATGGCACTATTACACGTTGATCCTTTACTGAAATTTATATTGGTATTGTATCAGATTAATCAAAAGTGTTCAACTAACATACCCAGTACTACTGAGGATAACATCTAGGTTCACTGTGTACAGGAAAAGCAATACAAAATTGGATGGATGGATGGATGGATGGATTGTGGCCTGCATAAATCCAACAATACCTTGCCAGGTTCTGTTTTCTCAGCAGTTCCTGTTGGCGGGCAAAGATCTCAGCCTGGGCAGGTTGCAGGAAGCCATATCCTAAAAACAAAAGCGACCGTACATGGTTCTGATAAAATTGTTCCTTTGTGTAATATCTTACATTTATTAGGAATACTGGTAAAATGTTTTGAATTCCATATTCTTCTCCTAGCATAAAAGGTGCATGTTCTTCCCATATCATGTTAGTTTTATCCCACAGTCCAGAGACACACAGTTAGACTAATTGGTCTCTCTAAATTACAAGTGTCTGTGTGCCCCGTGATGGACTGGACCCCCGACTGGGAGCCCTTTGTTGCCTGGGATAGGCTCCAAGCCCTGTTGTGACCCCAAACAGGATAACTGGCTAGAAGGACAGCTTTATATATGTTTTTGTGCTTAATCTGTAAAAGATAAATGAACACCGTGCAGAGCTTTTGAAATGTTTCATTTACATTAAGGAATGTTTGTATCATAAAAAATAGGTTGTTTTTATTGCTTTTTAAGCTATTTGTTAGCTATTTTCCATCATTGAGAGCCCACTCCCATGTTTCCATGGACACAGCAGTATTAAACAGGTCTATACTCATTCTCTGTTAATGTGATGACTGGCTGCAGTATTTATTGCCTTTCATCCACATTCAAAGGCTGTGTGATGAAGCAGTACATTCGTGGCTGTCGGCTTGGGTGCGGCGGCCCGCATACCTGGTGCCTGGCACAGGGCAGAGGGCATACCCAGGAAGGGTGGCCTCAGATGGGGTCCCAGGGCAATGTGGGGCGCACTCTGAGGTGACAGCAGGGGTGGAGGGTGGGACATGTCTCTGCGATACGTATAGCACAACACAACAGAATGACAGTTTAAAATCACGTTATAGTGTACCGCCATTAACTTAGTGGCTCTGCTGGCCAAATCCCTGTCACCAGATTCAGTGATGAGCAGACAATATGAGTGTGTTGTGCTGCCTGGGTTCACTGCACGCCCAGAGGCCACGATTGTCACAGTGTTTCGTAGCCCAGCTTAGCCACTAGTAGAAATTTAGGTCACAGCTGGGTATGCATCCAGTATCCAGCGTTCCAATGAGGGAGGGAGGTGCTGTATGGATAACATGAATTATTGTAGAAAAAAGGAAAATTTGTGAAAGCCTATAGGCCCCTCACTAAGGGGTGAAAGTTGGCTGAAGGACTTCATGGAGGTGTTGGGGAGGGGTCTTCACAAAGAGACTGCAGCCCCCCCCATTCCATTCATAGCCCTTCCTGACCCCCACCCCCGCTACCCTGGCCCTCAGCACAGCTCCTATTCCTTTCCGAGTTTTCCCTCGGCCTTTTCAACCCAGAACCCAGACGGCCTTGTGTACGTTAATAGCCACAGGCACACAGGCTTGGGCGGGGGGAGGGTGCATACACACACACACACACACACACACACACACACACACACACACACAAACAAAAAACAACAGAAGCGGCAGGGCAGTGGACAGAAAGGCGCGGATCGATCCGGCCGCCGTTGAAATGTTAATGCTAATCATGTTGGCGCGCCACAGGCACAGCTTGCTTCAGTGGCGGCGCCGATCAATCTCGAGGGGGTGTGGGGTGCGGGAGAGCGGGGGGGGGAGGTGGAGGGATTATATAGGACAGAGAACACGTGACCTTCGGCTGAGGGCCGGGGCGGCCCGGCCCGACGAGCGACACTTATGTAATTACGCTGTGAAATGCGTAATCACCTGGCCTAATCCCCAAGGCCTCACAATTAGGCCCAGCATGCGGAGCGCCGCACCGCCCCGGACGGCCCACGGATGAATAACGGTCAATTAGAGCTCCATAGCTGCGGCTGAGAGGCGTCCGCTCCATCCTAATTAGCTATAATCACAGGGAGAGTCGGCTCAGCAGACGGCTATCCTTTTATAGGAAGCAATTTAGGACTGGGGCCCCCATTAACGGTTTCGCACTGAGTGTTTGGCCTGAAAGAAGACGGAGGAACAAAATCACCACTTTTTAACCTCAGTAGCTCTGTCACGTCAGTTTCTCATAGTTATTCATTCACTTAAGCGTTATATTCACACTGTAACAGATGCACAGAGATAAGCACAGGTTTCAAACATGGATAGATCAACATTTATCAACCATGTATGTGAACCCTGTTTATTTTTTGCTGTTTATTGACATGACAGAAGCTTCTGTATGTCTAGAGCTGAGATTAGTGATCATTTCAGTTAAGAAGTTTTCTGAATTTTTAATTCAGTTGATGTTTTCCAAAATGACATGCGAGCTTGCCAGGGTGTTGCTTTCAGAGCAGGGACATTGCAAAATGTTCATGTACCTTAAATTCTTTCCCTTGTTACAGAAGGGTGGGATCCTGAGGTGCTTCTGGCTGTATTGAGACCCCCTCTTCCCAAATCACCCCCCCCAACCAGACCCTCTAAATGGAGCAAATGGCAAGAGCTCAGCCAGCTCCTGATGACACAAACGCACGCTAGATTAAGACCCAGTTTCGACGGCAAGCATTTGCACAAGAAGCACATTAAAATGTATGACTCCATCTTCCCCTCCACCCGTGCCTCCTGACCCCACAGGAGCAGTGTCTGCTCGATCTGCAGGCTCTTGTGCCAAACATATTAGCATTTGCCTTGCAGATTACTAAATGTGAGCTGCTATCCAAGCAGGGACGAATACGTGGCTGGGCTTTTAGCATAGTGATCCCTACAAGGATTTGTTTTTAACAATATGCACTAATGTATCCCAAATAATCTACTGCGAGGTGGCGGTGTCAGGGAAGCGGCTGTTGGACCTTACTGCTTAGCCCAGTAACTCTTTAGACTATGTTAGATACGTAACACACAGCTAATCGAGTAAGTGAACACCTTAGGGTCCATTAAACATTGTCAAAGGCATTCAAAACGGTTCAAGTGAACAGCTCTTACGTGAATGTGAGTGTTTAGTATTTGCTTAAAATTTCATAAATATGGGTTGCTCTATATTAAAAACAATGCAAATGTAACCCACTAAAATACTAATAAAATAATTTTACTGTGCGTGAGGAGATTAGTCGTGCTGCATGGATTACAGAGCCAGATGGAGAGCTGGGTAAAAAAAAGAAAATCTTTTCACCCAGATGTTTACTGGTTTGGTTGATTTGGACTCGCTCAATCACATTCAGGCACACAGAGTCACACAAACAGATGTCTATGTTTGTTTGTTTGTTAACCTGTTGTCGCGGGGACTTCACGTTGACTATGACATTATACTGCGCGTGATCCCTAACTCCTCCCCAACAAAACTCAGAACCATGGTGATAATACAGAAGAACCTGAGGAACGTTTAGCTTTTTACAGCTTTCTTGTGCGAAAAAAAAAAGATTTCTTTATGTTAGCAAAGCATACACTTAGACTCGCGGTGATATATACAAAAACACACACATAAAAAAAACACACATATAAAAACATATACACATAAAGGAGCGAGTTGATTAAAATGCCGCAATCCTGTGTGACTAATTATTTTCTAACGCGAAACCCCAGTGCCAGACCCACACATCGCTCCCAACAGGAAGTCGGAATGGAAATCAGACACCCGTGCACCAGGCGGCCCAGCCTCCCCCCACCTCACCTATTATTGATACTCCAGTTCCCTTCGTCACATAAATAATCAACATCCAATTACTGCCAAGGTCTGACTTTGTGAGGGGAGGGGACAGATTGACCGGAGGGAGAGACCCCTTGGCCGGGGACCTCCATAATCACATTCTGACAAGCTCAAACCCAACAGGGGACACAGAAAACATGGCGTGTATATGGTCCTGTAAAGCCAAGCCATCCCGCTTCATCCTACCTCTGGTCTCCACCCTAAACATCACACTGTTTTCCATATGGTGTCTCCTTCTTTCATGCAGTATTCATCCATACAGGATCTCATCTTCATTATAGCTATAAAATATTTATGCTGTTCTACATTTTCTGTTCCCGTCTCCTGTTTTTGTGAAACTAGAAGACGTTGTGGGGGAGGAACAGATGTTTGATTATCACTGTGGATGGTCTGGTTCTCCACAACGCCTTTTGTCTCCTTTAGGTGGCTCCTGCTGTTTAGTAAGCGAGGACACGTTCACCTCGGCATTCACGTTCGGCAGGATAAAGGTCCAGTCCTTAAGCACATAAACGATTGAGTTCTCTTGGCCACTCATTTTCATCAAAGCGGAATAACCTCACTCCCATCCCACCCGTACCTTTCGGAGAAGTGGGCGTCACGGTGCTGAGGCAAGCCCTGCTTGCGGCGCTGGCTCGACGCCCCACTGGCTGAGGGCAGGTGGGCCTCCATGGATGCAGGATTTCTCACCACAGCAACTGCCTCCTGGCGTGCCCGTAGCAGTTCTGAGGGAGGAAAAGTCACGTGTTGGCTTTTGGAATGTTGCCATGGGTCGTTTTAATCCTTCACCTGGTGTTGTGAGTGTGTGTGTGTGTGTGTGTGTGTGTGTGTAATTTTCATGTTCTGTTATAGATGTAGTTTCCTCTGATCATCCAAAAACATGATTAGGTGAACTGGTGTGTAATTGTGTGACTTTGTGCCATCCTGTGGACTGGAAGCTTGCAAATCCTCCCTCCTACCGTGTACCATGTGCACCCTGAAATATGTTCTAGTTTCACTGACACACCCTGTACTGGTTAAAAGGTTATACAAGATGGATGGATAAACTATAGGGAAATAAAAGCTGGCCTTAATTATATACATTTTAATTGGAAGCTACATACTGTAGTCAGTACAGACCTGCACAGTTAAAATGGCACCCGTGGGATGAGGGGAAAAAACAGAAAAAAAAAAAAAATGGGAAAAGCAGGGTTCTGCATGTGTTATGAAATATGGAAGTAAGATATGCACAGAGTTTGATATGGTTCCCTGTGTGTACAGGCATCAGTCTACAAGCTAAAGACTGGACATCTAGTGGTGTTACTATATTCAAACACCAGCTTTTAACACACTAGACCCATGAACCTCAAAGCTATAATACATAAAATGAAGAGAAGGTCATTAACTCGTGCCTGTAGTAAACTGGCATTTGAAGGAAATCCAGTACTAATTACTAGAGGGATTAGCGTTACAGCAGGAAGTGCAGTGCCAGGGCCAGAGAGTTTAGGATTAGAGCAGGAAAGGCAGTGTCAGGGCTAGAGACATCAGGATTACAGAAGAAAGCCCAGTGCCAGGGCCAGAGAGTTTAGGATTAGAGCAGGAAAGGCAGTGTCAGGGCTAGAGACATCAGGATTAAGGCAAGACGTACAGTGTCGGGGCCGGAGAGTTTAAGATTACAGCAGGAAGAGTAGTGTCATGCCCTTAAGCAGTTCAGTGAAGGCACGTTTCACCCCCATTTGCCCACAACGCTCAAACCCCTTTACCATAAAACCACTCTTCACTTATTCAGAGTCCTCTGGATTACTAGCCAGTGCTACTCTGAACACTGTACTCTACAAGGGTCCTGTCCTATATTCCCAGACAGCAGACAGGAATCATGGTGGCCAGCTGTGATGAGGTTTGTACCCTGTAAGGAATGGACATAATGAATCTGCTCTTGTGTCCTCATATATGAAAGTTGTCTATGTTGGTGATTTTGGTGCCACTGGGCCAACACCAACGGTTTTGTCTTCCCTTAGCACCATCATGTACTGCCCCCTTTCAATGGAATGAGTCAAAAGTCCGGTGGATGGAGCTCAGGTTTCCCCCAGAACAGAACAACGCAGTAGGTGAGAATGGTCACGTATCACCACACCAGGTTCTACCAGACAGTACCAGTGCCATGTCAGTCCATGCTGCAACCAGAGCACACTGTGGATGTAGGGAAACCGAAAAATACGCTAGCTTATCAAAATTCGTACAGCACATATAGATACAAATTAAGCAGAATTGCAAGGTAACCTACCGTGCTTTTCTATTATTACAGGAAATTCTGCTAGATATTCCAAAACTCTCCTCCATTATTAAATATCACTGCTGAAGAGAATTGTTTGACCCTGTCTTATTGGATTGAAGTTCTGTGTTCCGGTTACTGCATTGTTTTGATATTAATCTCTGTAATGCAGAATATTAGCATTTTTTCATACACTCCCTAAAACGGGGTAGTATATGACCTGGAACAGTAATATGAATCTTATAAGGAAATAAGAAGTATGTTTCTGTCATTTTTACCTGTGCACTGAGACTGGTCAGATTAATTATTACCATAAAGTATAGCTTCAATATTAGAACAACGGTGCTGACATGGGGGTCAGAACACTTTAGATTCGAGAGGCTACCCCTCCACATGAGCAGCCCAGAGCTCGGACAGGCTCTCACAGCACATTCAGAAAGCCAACACCTTACACCTGTCTCAGGGCTCTTCTTGCATTCTTTCATTTCAGTACTCCATCTTAAAAAGGCTGTGGATAAAAAAAAAAACTCTGCTTCGGCAAGGGAGTGAGGAGTAAAGAAGGAGTGAGGCAAAGTAAGAATTAGAAAGCAGCTCTGTGTTTGGAGGGTCTGGGCTTTGGCAGAAGAGGCATGTGGGGGATGCTGCCAGGAGCACCGTGTCGACATAAAGGGGTCTTAAAGAGCTTCTCAGATCAATACTGCCCCTCTAGGTCTATCCCACCACTGTGGCCACATGAGGAGTTTGTCTGGAAAGGGTGTCAATGTTTCCAAGGAAGGCGCTGAGCAGAGTACAGCACGGGATCCAAGAGAACTGTGACCTGTCACAGAACTGGGGTAATTTATTTCCTTTTTCCAAAACTTTCTGGAAGTGTGTGAATATTTCTCGGAAGTGCCAGGCCCAGGAACTCGTAAGAAGGAAAGCTGGGCCATCTTTTCAGCCATCTTCCACCATGAGAGCACCGGGAGATGGAACCCCGCTGCCTGATTGGTGGAAGAGGCAGGTCTGAAGACATCTGTCTCGTGCTAAATAATATTTCGTGCAAGAAAAAACACTAACACGGGGCCTTACTCTTAAAGCAGAACGAGTGCGGGGCAAACAGTGCCAGAGTGCATTGCACTTTCAATTCAATGCGATTCCAACACGTTTTTTACAAGACACATTTCCACATAGGCACACAAAAGAACTTTACAAAGATTAACTCCATCATAGACATAACATCAGTTCAAATTATAGTTTAAAAAGTCATTTTGAAAACCGAAATTACTACAAGTTACTGTTCCGGGATCTGAACTAAAATCTTGTTATACGACTGCCATCTGTACAATTCTCTTTTCAGCTAAGTCAGAGGGTGGTTTAGCTGTGGCTAACTATGACTTTACAGAAACAGGTGAAATGTACCTCAAAAATAACTGACAGTCTATTTCATATTTTACATTGTTTTATCGCCCCTATTCATTACACTACATAGCGGTGATCTGGCAGAGTCCCTAAAATATAAACGTTTAACGAAGGTGCACTAAGGCAAAAATAAAAGCACATTTGCTGTTTGCATAGCATCGGTAATTTTTCCAAGGTTCTTTTACAACCAGACAAAATGTCTAAATTTCCTCCTGAAGTCAACTGCCACGTGCTTACATTATTTATAACTGCATACATAACGGGCCCATGAGTTGCAAATCACCGAGACTTAAGTTTGCCTAGAAATAGAATGTTTCCTAAAGGCAGTTTCAGTGCGGCTGCAGCTGGAGAATAGTGCTTTAAAAAAGTGACTCAATCATCTGCATGTTCAGGTCCCCAGAAAGGAACTCACACTGCCCCCTTCAGCAAGGTAGCATACCTAAACTGCAGAAGTCCAACTCAGGAATTTTGCACAGAAATTTGTTTTACTAAGCTAATGATAACAACTTGCCTAGGTTGGGCTACCTGTGGTAAAAGATTCAATGATCTGTCAAAAGCCCCTTTGAACAACCGTGGGGGAGCTCCGTCAGGTAGTCAACATCATACTTCTGATGCATTCTACTGCAAATTGTGGAACCAAAGTCCAGAAGCATGTCCAGCTTTTTCATGGAAGTTGTAGCCTCATAGTAGGGTTATAGCAGTCAGTATCACATGGGTATTGGGTGTCGTTCTTTTACAAGGCATGCTGTAATTTGGCACCAAAAAAAGGCGCAACAAACTAAATGTCTGTCCATCCATCCATCCATCCATCCATCCATCCAAATGGAGTCACGGGGAGGGTGGGGCACAACCCTAGATGGGAAGCCAATCTACCACAGTACCATAGGCACTTATTTGAGGTCAACAGGGAAAGTTGTAAGGTGTACCTATGTTTACAGGATCCGTGTAAACACAACAAACATCTGTGACATCATATTTTTGCTATTTAAATATTCAGCCTATCCACAAGGATGAATAATCAGCACATGATACAGACATATTCCTTAAGGCATACCGGTATTCAAAATCTGTGGTATCAAACTTAGCTAATATTGCAGAAAGCCAGAAACATATGACCTGACATATTTGTATGAAAAAACTGAATAACTGTGATATTCACAGCACCCAGATTTACGTGCAGAGGGTTAAATTACAACAATTTGTTGATATATAGTGACGAGTGCTGAGGTGTTTGGATTAACAGACTAAGAACAAACACACATCCTTAAGCTGTCTTACTGTTTTACACCAACGTGCATAAACTCAGAACTGTCAGCGACAGTGAGCGGGGTATCCTGAGCTCAGCTACAGCACAATCTCCCTGCTCATCCTGTCAGGTGAGCTTGGAATTATGGGTAGAATGTGTTAAGACATCCAAACCGTCAGTGAAGCTCGGAAGGTTCGCCTTACCTCCATGGCTGGGGACAGCCATGCTGTTGGCCAACTGGTAGAGTCGCTGCTGTTGCTCTTCGTAGGATCCCTGCTCGTTCAGTGCTGACATCACACGCCTGTAATGCTCCTCTGGGGTCATGTGACCAGACAGAAGTTCCAGTGCTGGGGTGTGGGAGTTCT
>JAACJT020000105.1:12534947-12549437 GCA_009936485.2 Gymnarchus niloticus | reverse complement strand
GTTGCCGGTCCTTCATTGGATGCTGGGCTAACTTGCACTTGATTGCTGGTCCCTATTTGGATGCTGGGTTAACCTGCTCTTGGCTGCTGGTCCCTCATTGGATGCTGGGCTAACTTGCACTTGGTTGCCGGTCCTTCATTGGATGCTGGGCTAACTTGCACTTGATTGCTGGTCCCTATTTGGATGCTGGGTTAACCTGCACTTGGTTGCCGGTCCCTAATTGGATGCTGGGCTAACCTGCACTTTGTAGCTGGTCCCTCATTGGATGCTGGGCTAACCTGCTCTTGGCTGCTGGTCCCTATTTGGATGCTGGGTTAACCTGCACTTTGTTGCTGGTCCCTCATTGGATGCTCAGCCTAGCTGCACTTATATCTTAGGCCGCTCCTTAACTGCTGCAAGCTTGTGTTGAGTCTGCCTCCCTGTATGTAACTTTGGATAAGAGTGTCTGTTCAATGAAGAAAATGTAAATGTAATGTACTGGTGTGGAATTCAGATCTCTCTCCAAACTTAAGGTTAGAATGTGGTGAATGCGTAAAGGAGGCAGATTAGACACAGTCAGCTGAAGGACACGTCCCCTAAATGAACGCTGCCAACACAGCGACCACGATGTCATACTTAACCGTGGACACTGGACCGTCCTTAGAATTTTATATGATGTCTCAGCGAAACAGCCATCGTCAAACTTCACGGTACCATTAAATATAGCTTAGAATATAAACTCAAGATTTAAAACTAGTGAGATTGCAGACTTGGACAATTCCATCCCCTGTCAGTGTCTACTGGGGGTAAACAACGTGTGGTTTGGTATGGCTCAGTGAGGCTGATCCCAGATCAGGACAAGTCAACCTGGTGCTGAAGTGACACCACCTCCCCAAATAAAACGCAATGCGTTGGGATTAGAGCAGGAATGGCCAGCATGCCTTGTCAACCGTGATTAACACCTCGGAGAACCAAGAACTGTCACTTACACGCCTCCGAGGTTAAGGCAAGTATGTCACGGAGGTATTGTCCTGAAATCTGATTACGTGTCCGATCTCCTTAGCCATCATAATATTGCACGATACCAGATTAGCTTTTCGGACATATTAGAAGTGTATCTCAATATGGCCATTGGCCCAAAGACAGGCATCCAAGATGCCAGGGGGATCGAGGTGACAAACGTGCCCTTGTCACCGTATACAGTGAAACATCTCTGGCCAATGGTTCGCTGTATCCTACAGCGGAGACACTCCACTCTGTATGGAATCCAAAACACTAGCGCCATAGTCTGTAAATTACAGACCCTAGAGCAATCATTCCTGGCAAAAACATGGGGCCATAAAGACACAAGCCTAGGCTGCCAGTCAACCGTCATTCAAAAGCCAAGCTTGTCAACCCTGTGAAAAAGGTATACACTTCTCTGCCAAACACATACTGCAGCCAGGAGAAAGCTGTCTACCGGTTATGTTCACAAGGTGGGATTGACTAGTTTAAACAGTTACATACACAAATATAGAGATAAATACTGACAACGTGCTAGCTAAGAAGTTTATACTACTTTAAAATCAAATCGAACCTAAATATTGATATTGAATTTAATAAATGATTTAAAACTGGTTAAAGCCTTTGAAAGCCTGGTCAAGGCTTCATTAGCTGAAGGCATCTGAGGTAAATACTGCAGTACGACTTTACTGTAGGGTTAAGAAGAACGGAAGAAAACGTCGTAAATTCCTCGTAAAAACAGCACACTCCAGGTCAGTTCTGGGAGAGATGGAAACTGTCTGCTGTAGGGAGTGATCTGGTAGAGTAATTAAAGGTAAACCACAGGCTAACAGCTAGTCCAAATTCATTCTTCCTGAGAGTCGGGGAGAGGGTCTATTTAGTAGGAAAGTATTTCGGTGGTAAAATGTCAGAAAAGAAAAGAAAAAAAAAATCATTACTTCATTTCTGTCCAGCGGTCTGGCTCCTATATTACAAAATCACTGGTCGTGCAGTGAACATTTTTGAGCCTTATTCCAATAAAGCGCTGTATCGACAGACATGGTCAGTGGGAGGTACGCGGAAATGCACAACACAACAACATGTGCACAATGAATATGCTAGAGAAATTACCGGGTGCCTTCGACTGACACGGCTGCCATGGTTTACCTGTACTAGTTGGGTTGAGGGAGAGGATGAGACTGCCCCCCCGGCAACTGTGATAATGCCATCCTGAAGCTCCTACCTAAGCAGGTTATCCTCCCTGGGGAGACCTCTTTCAAAGGATCGGCACTAAGTCCCCGCAGCAAGGGCACGCTTTTCCGGGGCTAATTAGCACACTTTGGCCTGGCCGTCTCAGATCAGCCTGCTAATGAGGGTCTGTGGACAGTCGGCCAAGGTCATCATCTGCGTCAGAGGTAAGACCTGCCCGCCTGACTCAGCACTCAGACGCAGCGGGGTGGTGGAGCAGGGATGATACCACGGTAGAGAGGGTGCAGACAGGCAGAACCGCAGAGGGCATTAAGGTCCCAATAACAGCCAGGACATACTGGAGAGGACAAATTTCTAAGCTCTCCAGCACCCCCAGCAGCATCATCCTGAAGACCACCTGAACTCTAGACCACTAAAAGTAGCACGAGTGATTTAGGATGATTCCTGTTTTACTTTCTCAACTCTAAATGACCTACAATGGTACTCGTCGCCATGTATGCTGAGAAACATTCTCGCAATCCTCATCCACCTAAAGCAGCCCTTCGTGGTCCTAACAGGCTTCCGTTGTGAGAGACGGTCACTGACGCAGGTCACCAGAGACAAAGGTCAAAAACTGGTCCAACCTGACCCTCCACCCTGCCGCTGCAATGTCAGCCAGTCACCCGAACCTACGAAGGGGCCGTCTGCCAGTGAGGCCAGCCTGTCAGCATCCTAAGGTAGAGTGTGTTCTGGAGACGGGGAGCAGCGGCTACCCAAGGCCAGCACACCTGCTGCACGATGCAATCTCAAAATGCTGACAAGTCCCGTTCCCAGAACAACACTACTAAGAAAACACGACGTGCTTCCCTGAGTATTCTTGCAACCACAGTTATGTCTAAAGCTTAACCTAACCTAAATCCTAACTCAGGCTGCACAGATCACAAAAGTAGCATCCAGACCCTGGTACTTGTCGCTGGCAATGACATGGAGGGATCCAGCAGTGATACACAGCTCCGCGCGCCTGCGGGTCGGCGAGGGCGGGGCGCCGCGGGGAGCGCCGGACAGCGGCGCCTGGCACCAGTGTCACGCTAAGGGCTGCCAGACAGGGCCCCACCACTCGTCTGACACCACGGCCGAGCGCAGACGGGCATCGGGAGTGGAGGGTTGTGGCACCCTCGTCACCGGGGAGTGCGGAATTAAAAGGGCCGTGCCAAGTACATGGGGGGATCTGGCCAGCTGCCCCGGCGCTCACACGGGCAGACCCGGGCAAAAGCCTGGTGTAAAAAGTCACAGCTTCAGAGCTCAGCAGTTCATTCCCCCCGCAGAAATACAACAGACCCAAACCGATGGAAAAACTGATGTATGCTTTCCTAAGGAAGGAAACCCATATATTAAGCTTTTTATTCACCATAAACTGAATTACTGTAAATTTCAGCGCATAAATACAAGAATGCACTCAAAACAGGATGCAGCTAAAACCTAAAGTTAAATGCATCACAAGTAAGAAAACCACATTTATGAGATGCAATGTTTTTATTCTTTTCCCTTCGGTGACAACAATCCTTCTTTCCGTTAAATCAAGCGACTGGCTGGAATAAAGGTCTCTGTCAAGGGAACGAGAGGGATATGGCAATAAAACAAGCCTAACCCGATAAATTAATAGCCACAGATCTCATGGGCCTTGCGGCTGCTGTTGTCCGCTTACCGTGCAGACTAGCCGGTGTGGGACGTCTGTTCCAATGGACCTCCTGAGCGCATCGGGGGAACGTGATCACATTGACCCATAATTATCATTTCATCATCAGCATGTAAACATTTCTGTTCCATCCTGGCCTTAAAGTCAGATTTCTTACATTCATGTCCCATGTTTTATGGTTGCTGGATGTCGTAAATACAATTAGAACATCAGAATTACTCACTATGCTTATAATAAGAGAAATATAACTATTATATTTGACGCTGCTGTTTTTCAGTAGTTGCCGCATGTTTTGTTTTTTTTTTCTGAGTATGGGCTTTACTTACAACAGGGGACATTTGGTTTGGAACGTTTTGTATTAAGCATCCTATTGATGCACAGCTTTTCAGAAGTTAACAGTATTCCAATATGACATTTGATAACATTCTTTGCGTGTATATGACTTGATCTAATAAGCACATTGAAATGTAACGAATTAATATCAGAGGAAACATTAATGCCCTTATTTTAACTCGGAAGGAAAACAAAGCCTGGGAATTTCACACTGCTGTGACATTTGTAACAGTCAAATGAAAATATTAAAATAGCCAAATCGCTGTTTTTGAACTAATCCCAAGCTGCTTTGACATCAACAAAAACTGAAAGGGCGCCCACGCGGGGCTCTCGGCAACAACAGCTGCAGAAAACGAAACCTTGCACCTGTTTTGCGCTCTGGAAGATGAGGCATAAAAAAAGAAAAAAAAAAAACACAAAACAAAACAAAACAAACGAAAAACCTTCTTGTAGTTCTGATGTTTCATCCACCCCCGCAATGCTGTCTTCTGCTCATTCCTGGAGGAGGGGGCTGGGGATCCCCAAATGCTGAAGGGCCTGCTTCTCAGGAAGCTGGCAGCCCGGGGGATGCCGTCCGGTGGGGCCTCCACGTGGGTGCAAGTCAGATTGAAACTGGGTCTTTTCCACTGGCTAATGGGAAAGCCCCCGCCCCCCAACATTTACACTCCCACTGCCCCGCCACACTCACTTCGTACCTCGATTCTGCAGCCACAGAAAAAAAAGCACTCAGCGACTGCATTACTGCTTCGATGGCCTAATTAGTTGCTCCAGATAAGAACTGCAAAATGAATAATAAATGTAACTGCAACGTCGTTTGTGCGTCTGTATGTGAACGAGTATGCGTACTGCACAATTTACATAATGGGATGTACGTAACCTGGAAGGACATCCGAGTTCTACACAAAGTTGCGACACCGTGTATTCCAGGTGACAACTGTGAGGCGTCCTGTGCAGGCACGCCAGTTTTTCCATCTCCAAAAAGCCAGGAACACAACCTCCTTCCCAGAATGCACTCGTTCCTCAGCCACCACACATTTCTTGTAGACCAAGGAATGAACGATGATGCTGAAACATTAGAACTACTGAAAAATAGTGGCAGTGTCCTTCAATTCTCCCCACTCACATATTCAAAACGATGAGCTTATGAAGTCTACATCCCGTTTGTATTAAAAGTTGAGAAATTTAATATGATGAATGACTGAATATTTTCAAAGACATGTATGTCATACATTTTTTCTAAATCTGTGTGTTCTATAGGCTTTAATTCAAACAAACATTATCAGTCTCACCTTGCACAGTGAAAGCTAATGTCTTTTTCTGTAATTATCTCTTCAGAAAAAAAAAAAAAAAACACTGAAGCACAGGCTTCTAGCTACCTTTGATGGTCTGAACGCATTTTGAGAAAGAAACTAGACTCGATTTAAGGACACGCCGATGGAAATACATCAGGATCTAGCCAGTCCGGAACGCTGTCACACTTCCACAGCTGTCTAGTGTTATAGCAACACAGGACCTACCAGCACTGAGTGATGCCACCCCACCTCCTGCCTATGGGGCTCCTACAGGCTGCGGAGATTTCATGGCATCGCAGGCAAGCTGTACAATCACTTCAGCAACCGGTGTCTGAGTGCCTTGAAGAAAGAGCGAGGCTGTGCGTTGTGCATGGGGACCGATAGCGTCCTCGGGCAGATAGGTTAAACCCTTCTTCGTATGCGGCTAAATTTATAGGGACAGGTTTATCAGGTTGTCTAAGAGGCAGTGTGAGTCTTGACGGGTGGGGTAGGTAGCTGTGGCCACCCTCCTCCTGCGAGTCCTCTGCTCAACCTTCGCAATTCCTCTTAGTATTTTGAGTTTCCAATGGGAATTTCAAATTCGTAATTTACAAATTAAGCAATGGCGACAAGAAAGGTTTCCCATATTAGGATGAACCAAAACTGAATTTTTTTTCCCAACCCAATGCTAAAGAGTAACATTCATTTTTACGGGCCGTTCCTCAGCTGATTTAGGGGCTGCTTTCCGAGTCTTTGGGATGTTCCTTGTCAGCAGGAGTAAATGATTTAATCCGTCGGGGTACCTGAGTAATTACTCAGGACAGAAGTCAGCACTTTTCAGCTAACACCTTGGGTACATATTTGAAGGAGATGCAGACAGTTACGTTTGAATCGAATTTATCTGAAGTTTTTGTTTGAAGGCAAACATACAACTATACAAATAATTTAACTCGATTCTAAGATTCTAAGATGAACTTTTTACCAGGATACTTTTTCCACAAAAGGAATGCAATGCTTAATAATCCTCTAATAGGAACAAGAACCTTAATGAGGATTAGAGATAGTGTGTATGCATATACTGAAATGCTGGTATTACTCAGTGTAGAATCGACCCAGCTGATACCACCTACTGCACATCTCCTTGCTGGCTCTAATCAGGTGTAAAGCTAAAATTCCATTACCAAAACATACCAGGTCATATCTGATCTCACATTCCTTTGAATGAAACGTAGGAAAACGTATGAATATTTTTCAACAGCACTTGTAAATTTGTGACTAAAACGTATGCTATGGGACTACAATTAAACGAATGACAAAAAAATTGTACGCCGAACGGTAATGTTCTGCTCAGCTCAGCCACGGAACCACGACGGTACCGTTGAAAGGAGCAGACCTTTTTTGCCCATCAGCCAACGAAATCCGATTCCTTTCGACCCATATTTAACTTACTTACCGCGTTATATTCGATGTAAATACGATTTCATAGATTGAACATCCAATGATGCGTTTCATTCAACCCCACATTTGTGCAAAGTAGGAATGAACATTGCGTCCCCAGAATAGACTGGAGCCCGGGATCCAGCATCACAGCGGCATTTTAAAGGGTAAAAGCCCCCCGCATGACGGCCCTAAGTGTTCTATAAATTAATTAGTGATTTAACACGCAGGCGGCAGCCGTGTCGAGAGGAATTCTGTGTAATAAAATTGATGGGACCTCTGCATGCCTCTCGATTTCCGTTTGCTGTCTAAAACCTTGCACGCGGATTTTTAATTTTTTTTTGGTTGAATGAATACCCCGCACACATCTGGACTTATAAAATTGAAGAAGGGAGACCGATAGTGAAGCCTTTTTAAAGCCATCCTACTCAGCGCGTCCCCTGGCATGGCGGGGTTGCCATCGTTAAGGCATGCTCGGCTTCACCTGTCCAGAAGGACCAGTGCGTGCGTACAGTAAGCTCTGCGGCATACGGCAAAATGGACACATACTGAGGGCCGGATGGACAGATATGCTTATATCATTTTCCAGTGTACGCCTACAGTAAATAAACCTCTTTAACTGTTATAATGATCATGTCAACAAATTAATATAAATTGTTTACTCTCACAGTAGATCAACCGATTCTATTTTCAAATCACTCCCAAAGCTCTTGGATATTAAAAACTACGGGCTTTGTTCATCCTATTGATAGGTGAATGTCCCCGAGTCTGAAGGTTAGCCCATGAAAAAAAGTCTGACCAGCATCCGGTCTTCTCCCTCCACTACCATTGCGTTTTCAGAGGGCGAGACCTCAGTACAGTGGCCTTATGAGACTCTGACCGAGAACCCTAATGCAAGCGTACTGACATTGGCCCGGTCGTCAGGGAAGCTAGGGGGCACGGCTCAACTTCTGACAACAGGCCGCCCCCCCTAGGCCAAAAAGGCATTCATTCACCATATTCTTCATGAGCTCACACTGACGTTTGGGGCTAGAAAGGATGAGACCCAAGCACGGCCTTACTCAGTTTCTCTATCTGCCAGTGTAGATTCACAGTCATTTTTATTCATAGTACTGTAAGTTCGCCCCCAAATATGATTCAAGTTCTGATTCATGCCATATTCGGCTGCTGAAAAACTGTAACCCTGCTCTCGGTTTCTGCATCTTACTAAATGCAAAAAGTAATGACATTATGACACAAACACAGAAGTGCGAGCTTTCCCTGTGTCCTTCGATTAAACCACGTGTCTATGAGCTCTTCTGTGTCTATCACAGGGGACCCTTTCTGTCAGTGAACCAAGTTTTCCAGTGAGAGGGCAGCGAGAAGATTCATAGCGGTGGTTAACCAGCGTAGCATCTGGTGAGCGATGATAGCATCTCTAACAGGCCTCCTTCCGCCTGCGTTTCTCAGAAGCCATATTGTGATGTGCGGCCTATACTGTACAAGCCACCTTGCTGCACCAGAAGCACACGTGACCTGTGATCAGGCACCTCTTTCAGTTCTCCATTCCATGACGAAACATCACAGTTATTGGCTCCTAGATAATGTAGAGCCTGATTTTAAAGCTGATGGTTCACATTTTACCCAAGTTGGCCAGTTAAATCACTGACAAAAAGCCAAAAAACAAAAACCAGTAAAGTAAAAATTAACTACACCACTATTCAAAGGTGTGGAATCATGAAGAATGTTTTGCGCTTTTGAAAGAATCTGAAAATGTAATCCAGCAGGGTGTCATTAAATCGTTTGACACATTAGCAATATTTCAAATAACCAGTTCCATTTAAAATAAACCTTTTCTGTTGTTCAGAATTTCTCCTCCGTATGCAGCAATCCTAACAACCCATCCTAGCCGAGAATTTCATAAAATTTTCATAAAATTTGCTTTAGTGTTGCTAAGGTGGGAAACTTACCCTGAGTGCAAGGAATACTAAACCAGCAAAGTTAGCACTCCAAATTACATCAGCCAGCCATCCCCTGTGGACAGTTCTTCAATGGTACCAGTTTGAACTTGCAGCTGGACAATGACCTAAAGTACATCTCCAAGGTGTCTAAGGAGGCATCAGTCAGCAGGAATGCTGTCTCAGATGGCCTGGCCAGCACAGTCACATCTAGCTTTTGTGGGCACAGCTTGGTTGTAAGGTCCGTGAGAAGTGCTCTAGACGTCAACCACACTTTTCGGCTACGGGGAGCAAGAGATAAAACCGGCTGAATATCCTGTGACCATAACAGTTGGAAAACCCAAGGTCTGAGGTGCTGCTACCGCTGTGCGTGGACGACATTTTGAAGTAAGGAATATTTTATTTTAAATGAAATTGGTTATTTGCAACATTGATAATTTGACTGCATTTTTGATCAATTTAATTATACCTTTACATTACATTTTTCACTTTTTTTCGAGAACATAAAGCATTCTTATTTTTTCCAAACTTTTAATCGATAACTTTTAATCAATAATCAGACCGTTTTTTTTAATTTAAAAAGTTTATTTAAAACTGTTCATAAAATCATACTAATCAACTAAGTTGTACTTGGACCAAGTACACAACTGTAAAACTGATATTAATTTTAGTAGCTTTAGCCATCATATAAAATATTTAAATCGTGAGATCATACTTTTCTAAATTCCATAAACAGTACTTTGTACTTGCAATGTGGTCTAATATTGTAGGGTTTGATTTGTGGGATATAAACATGTTATCTGAACCTATAGCATTGGTTTCAACCAGGGTAAGAAATGTAAACAAAAATAAAGACTAGAACTGACATTATATTATGTATATTATTATATTATACCCAGTGCTGGGTAGGAAAGAAAATGACATAACAGAATGCATACATTGCATTCATTTCATATGGAGTGACCTTGTGTTTGACAAGGTCATTCATGGGTGTCAGTAGGGTTTCTATGGCAATAAAAGAGGCCTGATTTCCTTTTAAAATCTCAGATCAGCTGTTGGTGTCTGTCCCTAAATGTATAGCTGTGAAGGACTGGGACGGCCAATACATTATTGAAGCAACCAAAGAATCATTTTAACACTTGGGAATCACCAGAAGGAATTCAGAGAAATTAAACGTGACGTTCTCAGTGCCAAACCACAGAAGAGCTCGATTCATGTAGCAAAGACATGGCCTGTAGTTGAGAGTGGAACAGATCATGAAGTTCTTGTGCGTAAATTCAAATTGAAACTGAAAAGTAAAAATAAACCTTCCAACTTCCAAAAAATTACCTGTGCAAATGGCTTCAAGGAAAACATCAGAAATGAATCTGAGATGCTGGACCAATTTGATTTAGGATCCAAAGAACTCAATTAAAAAAACTGGTAAAAATTCAAGAGCTAAATAAATCAAACTGGGTGACGGAACATTCTGTGGAAATCATAGGGAAGAGAAAGGAAGGGAAGGGAATAGGAGAGGAGAGGAGAGGAGAGGAGAAGAGGGAAGGTAAGAGAAGAGAAGGGGAGAGGAGGGGAGGGGGGAGAGGAGAAGGCGAGAGGAGAGAAAGGAAGGGAAGGGAAGAGTAGAGGATTAAGCCTCGAGTAGGCATGCTAAAGGACATAAACGGGCAAATAATAAAGGATGGAACAAAGAACAATCAAAGATGAAAAACACAGATGACCTAAATAGCAAAGATATAAGAAACTGAGATATATTTAATGAGGTCAGAAACACGTAAGAACTTCCAGTGATGAAAGAAGAGCTCAGATTAGAGATCACTGCTGAATTGGAAGGCTGTAGGGACAGATGACACCCCAACTGGAATATAACATGCAACTGAAGCAGCACTAAACAAATTGCTGACCAAAACTCAGTGGGTTACAGATTGGAAGAGATCTGCACAAACTTCAGTAGCAAAAAAGCAACCCAGGAGGATTTGGTAAACTATAACTCAATTTTCCTCATATCGCATGCCTGTAAGATTGCACTAAAGATCATTCATAGAGACTATAAACAGATTTAATCTCCTTGGAACAATCATCAACAGCAAAGTATCCAGCAGTCAAGATGAATGTGGCAGAGCTGCTACAAAGGTCCAAGGGAAATGTTCCAAAGTTCCGACATACTGAGGAAGCAGGTGAATAATACCATGGACTGCAAGCAAAACAAACAAGTTCATTTGTCATCAAATCGAGGCTGAATGTTCCTTTTTTCGTACAAATGACTATGTAAAGATCTATTTTGATCATCTGATGAGTCCCAGAACAGCTGAAAATACCATTTAACTTGGAAGAGTTGAAGAAAAAAAGAGGAAGATGATGACATGCCAAGTTGGAAGGACACAACCAATATGACAATAAGAATGCCTTTGGGAAGCTCGAAGACCCAAAGACAACTGCACAGGAAAGCATGTTGAATACATGGCTGCCAAGAGCCAACATCAATCATAAAAATAAAGAACTGTACAGGACTAACCAAAACTGTGGTTCTATTAGTTCTATTAGAACATTGAGCCTGACTTTCTAAAGTCATATGACCGTTGTGATGTATGGGTCCTGTTCTTGAGTTAAGCATCCACTCAAAAGAGGAAATTAGCATAACGATGTTAATGGCACACAAAAACATGGACACGTAGACAAGCTGGAGCCAGAAACGAGGGCCTCACCTCTTTCTCATGATACTGAACTGAAGCTGGTCTTCACGCTCGATGTCGGCAGTGTCGCCACTGGTCCGGTCACTGCTCTCACTGTCGTCGCTGCCGGCACAGATGGGCTCCTTCTTTGGGAGGCGTGTCGGAGGCACCGGGATGGTCCGCTTCTCGGCCAGGCGTCCGCGGTTCTGTGCACACAGCGGACGATCGGTCAGAACTCAGAGCTTCTCAGTCGGACGTTCAGAGAACAGTGCTTAGGAGCGCATTCCATGCCCTCGACACACTGCGGTTATGCAAAACAACACAACGGTGCTGTTATGATGCAACTATATAAACGACTAGGATATTACGTATCATTTACCTTTCACACTTTTACAGCAGGTTCTACAACAAGAATGTAAATAGCGTAAAGTTAATATAAACTTAGGGAAAATACTGAAAGGAAAAAAAATCCTGTTACTGTGATGAAATGCAAAAAAAAAAAGGCGTCATAAATTAGAGACAGTAAAATAGTACTGATGAAACACACTGCATGATTTACCATGATCAACAGCTTGCAAAGCTGCTAGGGATTATTGCCCTGTTCTCAGCACAGGACATGTGCAAAGAAACACAACTGCATTCATTAAATCATCATTAACAAACCGTACATCACCCATCCAATAAACAACACTACACCCAAAGGCTTTAAGAGAGAAGTTCTACACAGCTCTAAAATTGCAACGGGACAATTAAGAGTATGATTTCACATTTGTTATATCCGTTTTTGTCATTCAGAGCTTTCTTTTCATGTCCAATGAAGGTCTGATTCATCGCCTACATTTGAGCACCTTTGGATCCATGCATTTCAAAATTGCAGGTGGATCATTCATGAGATGCTGGGCACTCAATACTGCTGGTTTAAGGTGGCTAGATAAATTTGGTGTATAGTTCAACAGTAATCGGTTTTCTTATTATACTTCACATCTTCCACCAGAACATTAAAAAAAAAAGACTAAGACCAAGAAGTGTGAAAGCAGTTAGGCAAATCTTCTGCCATTGCATGCTTGTAAACAGAGCCATCCAATGTGCCCTTTGAATGCTTACAGGAAGCGGGAACCAACAAGGTTTGGGGGGGGGCGGGTGGTGGTGGTGGTGTGGTTCTACAGCACTGTGCCCAAAAAAAACATTTCTTTCTCTTCTCTAATGAGGAGAAAGGACAATAGCAGTGGACTGTGGCCCTCGGGCTTTGAGGGGTGAAGCCAGGCACCCTTTAATGTGACCTGAAGTGGTCACTACGAATGATCAGAGCTCTTTCAGACAGAGGTGGAGACAAAGAGAGCGGTGAGCCAGCACTCGAATCAGTCTGGCACCCTCACCTCCAGCTCCTTCACTTCCTCTGGCTTTTCATTTCCCATGACATACTTTTAAGAAGGGAGATGGTGAAAGCCTACCAAATAACAATAGTATAACCCACTGATAAACACGGCTTTCCTCCATAGGCTTCTGTCCCTGACTGTTTTACAAAATGTGGCAGGGAACGCCACCATACCTTATAGTAGACGTTTATGAAAACAGTGGAGAGATAGAGAGCCTCCTCATGCAGGTCGTTAGGGTGGTGTGTACAGGCACACACACACAGAATAAAGCACTGGAGTCTACAATGAGGGCTGACCAGGTGTCTAGGCTCTAGGCTAGACTGAAAAACTTGCAGTGATAAAAAAGAACTGTAATAAATATTTAAAAAGAGATAGCTTTTACCCGTTCATTTTGTCTATCGGCTAACGAAAAACACAACACTATGCCTAGTTTGACCACAAAGAGTTTAACTCCAGCAATTATGTTAATCAGGGTTCACACTGCTGGCTTTTCAGGGAGCGACTAACAATAAATGAAAGTGAAAGCATGGGCACACGGCCCCATCTAAACATCGCAACATCGACCTGCGGTGGGAATGACAAACTGAGCAGTGAGGGAAATGTCACCTACATGAGCCCTAAATCAGCCACCATCCGGCCACCCGCCCCTGCACTCAGTCACTGTCCCTAATCCCCCGTTCCTCACCCACGGGAGCCCCATCACCTCTGCTAAAGGGTTGGTCACGCACACCCAGGCTCCGCCACACACCTCCGCCTGCCAGGCGCCATGTGTGGACGGCTGTCAGAGGATCACGGAAAACAAAAATAGCTCAAAATTTCCAACGAAGTTCTCTTTGAAGAGAACGCCCTCCCACCTTGAATGTCTGTGACCTGCCGGCAGTGCTATATTTAAACACACACACGCCGGTATTGTGTACACCAACTGTTGCCCCTGATTCTAACAGATATTACACATTCATACCCTTGTCACTCTACGGAGCTCAGTTTATCATGCCAGATAACTTTTCGTTCCAAAATAACCTACAACTACAAGCACTCAAGCCCTACATCTGGCCTTGGACATCCTTGGACTTGTTTTCTCGTATTGAAAAATTGTTCAGTTCTCTCTGAAAACATACATTCTTTCCAGGTGTACCACCTGACAGCAGCAACCCTTCATTGATGCTGGCTTTCTCTATAGGTAACAGTCAAAATCCACACGCTTTTTGATGGACAGCTTCAGCGGGATCTGAAGTGACGGGATGATTACTCCACAATCAATTACTGTTCTCAGATCGACTCCTTCAATTCTACAAGTAATGAACCCTTAGAAGAAGTTTGATATTTATATCTGGAAGAAAAATACCATGACCTGAAATTCACACATTATTATTTTATGATCTGCCTGCCAAATTGACTTAATTTAAAGCAGGATTTATTAAATGTAAATTTACCAACATAAACATTGTGAAAAATGACAGTTTATGGCTAATGCTTAATTGTAAATATTATGGTAAATTTATATTGTGAAATATTGTCAGAATCAAGCGAGAATAAAGTCTTTAGCAGGGATTATTCAGCAATCAAATACTGTCAGAATCACACGAGAATACAGTCTTCAGCAGGGATTATTCAGCAATCAAA
>JAACJT020000105.1:12507393-12518133 GCA_009936485.2 Gymnarchus niloticus | reverse complement strand
AACACAACGAAAGAGAGGAGGACATGTGGAACCGTAGTGGGAAACGGGGGGGGGGGGGTGGGCGGGGGGGGGATATTCTCATGTTCCAGAAATACAATCAGAATACAGAAATGCGAGAGGATACAGAGTAGAAGATGCTGTAGAGGGGATGTCAGTCCACTAGAGGACACATGCAGCATGGGACACTTATTTAGATGCTAATTACTTGAGCGATTACTCAGTGTAATCTCAGCACTTTCTTATTTCTTCATATATCCATTAATCTTCAGCCTTCTATTCTTTCAGAGGGTCATGGTGGCAGCATGCCAAGTAGGTCAGACTTGACCTTCAATTTTCAAGGTCACCGAACTACTTCTGGGGGATCCTGAGCCAGGTGAGAAATATACTCCTTCCAGTGTGGCCCAGGTCAGTCTCACCTGAGTGCGATATGCCTGGAACATTTCCCTTGGAAGCCAACCGAGTTGCATCTGAGCTGATTCCTCTCAATCTGAAGGAACAACAGCTCAAATTTGTAGAAACAAGAGATACTGGGTGAAGTACGATGGTGAAGAACTACCTCCCAGATCTTACCCCAAGCAGTGACCTATGATAGGTCTTCTGAACAAGCCTCAGACTGATCATAATGAACACATTGTTTGAAAACAGTGAAGCTCACATGTTTGGTACTGGAACACCCTCAGCCAATGGTTAAAGACAGACACTGTAGTCTGTAGTAGTCCCCAGGCCACAGGCCCTGTACTTTGGTAATAATAATAATACATTTTATTTAAAAGGTGCCTTTCAAGACATTCAAGATCACCTCACAATAGCAACATTACCAAACACCAAAAAAGTGGGACAGAGAATTTAACTGATCAGATTCAGGGGTGGATTGGGATAAACATGCGGGAAGCACACCAGATGGGCCTCAAAGACATCCAAGGTTTGCGAAGAATGCCTAGTTGAAGAGATGAATCCAATGAATGTCTGTAAAATAGCTTTTCAAATTTGTACCAAGTCATGTCAAGACGAAGTTTAAATGGACTTCATTTAAGGACAGTCATGGCAGCAGCTGTAAACTGCTGTGTGGAATCAAGCCTGCTAGTCATGATAGTAATCATGGTCAGTTATGGAGTAGAAAGCTTGGGAGGTGTCTGAAGAAGCGATGGAGAGGTTTCCAAAGTAGTTTCAGCAAACCATTCTGTGCTTCAGGAGGGAGGAGGCAGGAGCATTACCAGGCTTTGTTAAGGAAGACTGGGTGAAGTTTTGGCCAACAGTGGGAATGTTGTTGAGTGATGGAGAGATGACTTTAAAGACCTTAATCTGGACGATATGCCTTCTCACCAGTAGGCCCTGCTGGAAACAGCTGACCTACCTGTAGTGGGCAGAGGCCTCCTTAGCTGTAAAACTCTCCTACTAAACAGAACAGAGAACAAGAATGCAAGATTAAATGGAATTACAGGCATAATGAGATGAGACTCCCAATCTGACACAGCATCAGAGCAAGGTCTTCTGTGATTTTAATCAGGTACACGCAGCTTCAGGTCACCAAACAAGGCACCCATTACTTCACCATTTGAAATGACTCAAAATAAGCAGACAAGTGTGTTATTTAAAGCAGCAAAAAATTACACTGAAGCCTAATTCTTAAGTCTACAACAGAGTGGTATGAGGCAGCCCAGCTGCTGAGGTGTTGCGATGCTGCCCTACCTTGAGGGTTTTGTTTTAATCCCACCCTTTGTCCAGGTGTTCAGCTCTCCTCCAGAAGTTCAAGAACAGGCTGTTAGATGAATCTAAATGGCTTGACAGTGTGACTATGTACGTGCACCTCATGATAAACTGACGGAGCACCCAGTGCAACCCCAGCCTTGAGCCCATGCTTCAAGCAGTAGGCTCTAGGCTCACCGTGACTTTGTGCCAGGTAAGCAACATGGAATAAACTTTGAAAGTTTGGTGCCTTCATGAAAAGGGACATCTACTGATGACAGGCACAATCAAGTTCAAGGGCCACTCCTTTGTGCATGTCAGCCAGTCAGGTTTAAACTGCATTTGATCATGCCATTTTTACAGAAATATAACACTTTGAATTTATTTTCGGAAATGCAACATGCTAGCCCATTCACCAACCTTTGCACTAATTCTCTTTTGGGAATTGAAAATAATATATTTCAGTCATTAGGAATCCAACTTCTTAACGAGGTAATAGTGACAAAATTACACTGCTGACAAACCTGTTAACCGACAAATTTTCAACACAAGGTAAGCTATGAACAAACAGCAACCAGAAGCACAGCTCTTAAGGCTGACGTGCAGTAGTCGAGCAAGACAATCTGAATGATTTGAAAATTAAAAGGTTTCTGCACGTCAATGCAGGAGATGGACGCAATCCAGGGTCAGTCAACTCTCTTGTACTGGGACTGTACCTTTTGTAACTGGTTACTGCATACCAGGTAACATTGATATTTACATATATATTACTGACTAACGTGGGCATGAGTGCAAAGTTCGCATGGTAGCCAGCTGGGCTATTCAGTGTCAGTGATGTGTGTGATAAAAATTTCATTCTGACAGGGCAAAGGAAGAGGGTACCACAGGCTCACTCCAGGCCACACTCACTACCTCTTTGGCAGCACACCTGATCTAAACACTGGTTACAAAGGAAGAGAGTACCACAGGCTCACTCCAGGCCAGACTCACTACCTCTTTGGCAGCACACCTGATCTAAACACTGGTTACAAAGGAAGAGAGTACCACAGGCTCACTCCAGGCCACACTCACTACCTCTTTGGCAGCACACCTGATCTAAACACTGGTTACAACACTCACAGAATACTGTTATGGATTTCATTGCAATTCAATTTAATGGAAAGAAATTTGCTGATGACCCTGGACAAGTGCAAGGGAACAACTGAAAATGCATTCCCTAATCTGGGCAAACATTAAGATTTGCTGTTATTTTTGGAATAAAACAAAAAGAAAAAATGTCATGCATTTATACAAGGATATACACTAAAACTTGAGTTTTTTTTTTTTATAACGGCCATATAACGGTCTCAAAATATTGTTTATCACCCATATCTGTTTCATAGAATGTGTGTTATTTGACAAAAATAGGAGTCCAGTGCTTGATTTGCCCAAGCTTTTCATAATCATTACACATACGGATCAGGTACAGCACACAGCTCTTCCAATTTAAGCAATTTTCCTTGTACAAAAAATAAGATGCATTAATATAGAAATAGGCACTATAAAGGGAGTGCTGTGGTGTAACTTAAGTTTATTTCAATTCCACAAATTTTTCAAAAAAATTACAAAATACTCAAATGGAGAAAACACAGGACTCACAAATTTTTAATTATTTCTACCTTTTTGTTTACATTGTGTTATCTCATGGCAAACTACTAATATATACAATAAGCTTCAGATACCGGTATATATAAATTTTTAGCAGTCTGAATTTACATTCTATCACTGCCACTCTGAAACAAGAAGCTAAATCCGACAACACTTAACATTATAGTTTGATACACAAAGGCAATAAAACAAAACTAAAACATCAGTGGGGTATGCAGGCAGAGCATGGTATCAAGACAGAGACAGGCAAACTGTGAAATTGCTGCAGGAAGTAGGCCGGTCGGTTTTTCACTTATTTTGGGTGGTCAACGAATAGTTAATATTAGCAAAATGGATCTGCCACATTTCATAATAAACCAGATGGTATCTTTTCAAATCACACCTGTTTATTGCAACGGTAAGCCATGTTCATAAAAAATTAAAAAGTAGACTGACATATGTATGAGAATATTTATTATATATACTAACATAACAGTCTGCAATGGCATTTACACAAACAGCCCTCAGCTCAAAAGGAGAGAGGCGAAGAGGAAGCAACCAAACACTCCAAGACAGGAAAGTACAGAGGGAGTCACATCCCGTCCCAGTTACTGACTCTCGACACAACCTCTCACCCCATCAAGCTTCTCCATTTGGTGCGTCCTTCGCATCACAGTGAAAATGGTACGAGAAAGGTTATTTCATAAGAACATTTTTAAAGCCCTGTTATGTCAGTCAAGAAAACGGGAAGGGAAGGGAAGTCATTTCAGGAGAGTAGCTTTCATTCTGAAAAATTCCTGTGACTTAAAAGCAAGCACAACCACAACAGCAGGATAACCAAGGTCAAGTCAATCAGATCACGTCGTACCGCTGAAGTGTTTATTTCCATTATGGCCACGGTGTTCTGTTGAGGAGAGCTCAGGAAGGATGGGTAGCTGGCACCATCAGCATTGCAGTTCGTTCTTTTATTTCCCTATGTATTTAAATAAAAAGGTCACATATACCATTCAATAAATATCTTAATGTAAGAAATCCGGTTTTCAGGAAGTAACATAACCAATGTTAAAAGTGCATCAGCTTGACTAAACCAAAGCCATGACGGTACACATGTAGTACTGTATATCTCTTTAAAAAGCTCTCAGTGAGGAAGACTCCCCATGAAGTAGCTGATCACAGGATCTCTCCTCTTCAGACATCGTGGAACACCAGGTCAGGACGACCGAGTACATGAACGTCTCCATCTGTTTCGGTTCTCGATGATGGCAGGAGACCTCTCAGTGCCAAAGGTCTGTTTTACAGAGCTGTGGCCATGAGCTACAAAGACTGCATCCATTTAATGCTATTTGACCGTTTCCTGCTCAGGTAATGCTTTAGAAATACAATATTGGAGGCTTAACATCTTGGTTAGAAGTCCACACCTAATAATATATATTATTTACAGACCCAAAAAGCCATGCTGCACATTTTTAGCTTTCTTGATGGGGGGAAAAAAATATATCCTACAATGTAATAAAATAATCTGAATTTCATAAAGCACTTTTAAAATTTTGGATGTAATGGCTTAACTGCTCTTTCTGTTAAGCACAGTGAAAAGGTGACCGGGGTTTTTTTTTTTTGTTTGTTTTTTTTTTAAACGCCTACAAAAACCGCAGGAATGTTTCAGTATTTCATGCAAGGGATGTCATAATCTTGAAGTTTCTACTCAAAAGTTATACATGAAATTAAATGAAATGAAATAAAGCCCGAAGGATGCCGACGTGATGCTCCTCCTCAGCCTTCCCTGACAGCGAGCGTCCCCCGCATTTGGGAGGTCACAGCTGCTTGTCACTCTCTTTCTTCAGACGGCTAGGAGACAGATTTCACGGCAAGGTCAGGCCACAACACTTCTCCTCAATTTCTCACTGACACGAATACACCGACACTTAGGATGTCTTGCGTTTAAAGGATCTGACTGACTTTTTCGTGCCGTGATGAAGTCGGCTTAATGTATAATGTATAAATGTAGACCGCTTCTGCACGGCAGTTCCATCTCTCACCTGTAGTAGTCTTCCTGGCCTGGGAGAGGACCACCATGCATGTGGTGGTGTCCATGCAGCCACTGCTGCTCCATGGCCAGCCGCTGCAACTCAGCTGACTGGGCATGCATAGCCTGCAGCTGGTGTGCGGCTGACATGGGGGGCGGGAGCGCTCCGGGGAGGTCTCGTGCGTACGGGTTACCTGCACGCACCGGTCAGGCCGTAATCAGCAAAGCCGACTTGCAGACGAACGCGTCGAAACGAGCCGATGGCCCGAGGGTGGGCTCACTCACCGAACACAGGATGACGCAGCATCTCGTGCTCATGTGGCGGCTGGCCGAGCAGGGGGTTGGGGATGGTGCCAGGCGGGTAGGGGAACCTGGCCAGGTGGGGTCCTGCTGCCAGTGGGTCAACTAGCGGATGGGCCCCAGAGCCTGGGGGACACACAAGACATTCACCACCACCTGCTGTGTGTCAGCATCTTTGTGTCAAAACCCACAGCAGTAACACACACAGCAATGATTTCAAGCTTACTTAATAATACTTTACTGCTTAATGTCAATATCAAACATGCTAAAATGCTAAAGGATATTCACATAGACAAGAATTTTATCTCATGCAAACTGAAAACACATTTGGACAAAGAAACTACTGGGGTTAACTAAAACATCAAATTGGAAATCACTGATAGCAATCATCTGACTACTTATGACTATTTTTATAATTAAGGAATTCTAAGAATTTATAATCACAAAGTGTGCAACTGCATTTGATGATAAATATTCAATGCAGCCACAGTGTTGTATGTAGAAATATTTTACCCATACAAGTGGCAACCATTATAAGAGAATTACTGGAAAATGAATTTAAACTATTAACTAACATCAAAAAATAGTGCCAAATTGAGGCAGGAGAACAACTTGTACTACATTATTGATACAATTATATTGAACACATTTTTATGAACTGAGGTATTACTTGCAGTTAAAGGTCTTTATAAAAGCATAAAGAAATGCACATTTTGCACTGAAGTGTATGACATCATAGTGGAAGGTCATCACCTTGGTGCAGAGGGTCCTGCTGGTGCAGGTGTAGGTGCGAGTGGATGTGCGAGTGCTGGTGATGGTGCGGGGTCACGTTGAACATCTGCAGTCGGGCGATGGGGTCGTTGGCGACGGAGGCCATGCGTTCGGCGTGGAGTCGCTCTGCGGCCAGACGCTCGGGGTAGCTCATCTCGGGCCGCAGCTGAGGTCCGGCCAGCGCCAGGCGCTCCCGTTCCAGGGGATTGAGGCCCGGGTGAAAGGAGGCGAAAGGGTGTGGCCCGGCCATGGGGGGCAGCGTGAGCGCGCCGTGCCGTGCAAAGTGTTCCATGGGGTTGGCACCCGGGTGCAAGCCGTCCAGCTCGGGGGGCTTGACCTCAAAGCCCGGCTTCATCCGTTCCCTCAGCTCCCGCTCTCGGATCTCCCTCTCTCGCATCTCGCGCTCCCTCAGCTCCCGCTCCCGGAGAGCTGGGTCGGCACTGTACAGCCCTGGCATGTGGTATGCCAGCAGCGGATCGGCGGGGTTCAGAGACACGAAGAAGGGGTGGTTACGGTTGGTGGGCGACATGACATGAGGTCGGGCGTACTCGCTGAGCGTGCGCAGGGCCGGCGTATCCGGCCCGATGTAAGGGGGCACGGTGGCGATGGTAGTGGGGGGCTCGAAGGATGGCCGCATGTGGGCAGGGCCCGCCATCTGAGGCTCATTCATCCGACCTTCATGAGACGTGCTGGAGGTCTTCTGTGAAGTGAAGCACAGGGGAGGATATCAGAAAAGCAACGTTTCAATAACGATACCTCAGTCGTTCCACAATAAGCGCTCACGCAGCAGGCACAGCTGACTTACAGCTGCCCTGTCCTCGCGCTCCCTCTCCCGTTCCCGCTCTCGCTCCTTCTCTTTCTCCCGCTCTCTCTCCCGCTCCTTCTCCTCCCGAGCTTTCTGCTCTGCTTCCCGCTTGGCCTTCTCCAGGGCTTCCTCCCTTTTCTTCGCCAGCTTGGACGCTGCCAGGGGGGTGAAGTAGAAGTCTGTCCGGGCACACGAGTTGTACCCTCTGTCCAGGTGCTTGTAGAACCTTGGGATTAGAGAGAAATTAAATTATACATTGGAGACAGAAAACTACAATAACCATGCTGCCATCATGTTTCTTTATCGACACAAGTATGCTTATAAAAAAAAAAAAAAATGTACGGTATCTGAAGATGATTTTACATTACTGTCAGATCCCTGTCATTTCAGTCTCTGGCCGGTGAATATTTTACGGTTTAAAACAAACTAGTTAATTTTTTTTTCTTTGGGTGGTGGGGTACTCAATGGTTTCAATAACATTGGGAATTTCAAAAGGAATTACTTTATGGCAAACCAGTGACCTCCAGCTAGGCCCCAACTTATGCAAGAGCAGACCATAATTGACCGGTCTGTGTAACGCGCTTTTTCAGCCCTAATAAGCTCACTGCCATTCAGAAGCAGCATTTACAGGACTCCGAATAAGCAGAATAAGAGGGGAGGCTAAACACACAGAGTATGATGGAGAAGTGCTGTAATAAAGTAATCTTCTCTATTCGGTCCCCAAGGACACTCAGCAATCACATGTGTTTTTTCAGCCAGTTCCTACTCTGTTCTTCATTTGGTTGGCAGCAGATGTCATTACTGTAAGGATTTTTACTCCCTTTCACAAGCTTTTAAGGTTTAATGTAGAAACATACACAGGGTTCTAAAATGCAGCTAAATAAAACAGCACACTCTCTGCTAATCAGCTTCGGGTTTAATAAAATTTTAAATGCTTTATTTACAAAGAAGCTGATGTTCCATTAATACCCAAGTTGAACGAGAACAGAGATAGATGAATGACATTCTGAGACCTTACTGAACATGTCGCTTTGCTGGTTAGCTTTCAGGTCATAAAGGGTTAAAGTGTCACACTTGGTCATGACAGCAAATTTTCTACCTCGGTGGGGAAGTAAGGCAGACTTTAATACTAGATTAGGCAGGAGTACACGGAACAAAATTAGCTGGTGCATACCGTGCAGACTGGCTGGCGTGACTCGGTGTGTCAACAACAGTTGGCTCGGGAGAGGGACTCCGGGGGGGAGGGGGCGGGCTGTCTGGCTCTTCTGATTCGTCAAGCGGCTCCTCCTTGATTTGCACGGGAGGTGCCCCCGAGGACGAGCTGCCTGACAGAGGCGTGGCCAGGGACGACGACGGGGGCTGTAGGCTGGGCATGGAGGCCGAAGAAGAAGGTGGAGCGGTGGACGGTGTCCCGCCAGCGATGAAGGAGTGTGAGGGGAAGGCAGGCTGAGAGGGGACAGGGTACGCAGAAGACACAGAAGGGGGCAGAGGTGGGACCGGGGGAGGGGGAAGGCTGCTGGGGGTCGACACACTTTGAGACTGTGTGAGGATAGGGGGCTGGGAAGGCGGGGGCTGCAGCTGCTGACTCTGGGACATAAGCTGGAGAGGCGGTGGATGACTTGAGGGTGGGTGGTGGGTGGAGAGCGAGCTGAGAGGCTTCAGGGCTGGCGGAGGGGGGAGATTGGATGGCATCTGTGGAAACGGGGGTGCAGACAGGTGGGGAGGGTGCTTATGGGACTGTGGGGTGGACATCTGTGGTATTGGTGTTGTGGGAGGAGGTTTGATATGAGGCATGGACATGGGTGTTGGTGGAAGCGGCTGCTCTCGTGGTGGCTGAGGTGGGACTTGCATTGAGGACTGAGACTGGAGCGTGTGTGGAGACAGCTGCTGAGGATGCCCTGAAGCTGGTGCCTGGCTCGGAAGAGGCGGAACCTGAGACTGAGAAGACATGGGGAATGGCTGAGGGGGCAGGGTGTGTGGCAAATGAGAGGGGCCAGGCTGCAGTGGGTGTGGCATGGACTGTAGCTGGCTATGAAGTGGTGACTGGATAGGCTGCATTCCTGGCTGGCACAAGGAGGAGGCCTGGGACAGGCCCTGCAACGGGGAATCAGGAGAGGACATCCTCTGAGGGTGGAGGGGGGTGCCAGACGGGATGAGGGCATGTGGAGCTACCTGGGGCTGCTGGGGTGGTATGGAGGTCTGGGGGTTAGATGTGGGAACCTGTAGGGACTGGGAGGAAGGATTAAGAGAGGGCATCTGCAGTATAGTGGCCTGTGCCGGGGGCCCTTGCAGGGATCCTGTCTGGGCCTGGATGACAGCAGAATGCTGTGCCTGCAGCACTTGCTGCTGGGCTGATGAGTCAGAATCGCTCTCATTGTCACGGGGGCTGGGGATGCTGGGCGATGAGCTGCGATTGTCCTGGTCGATGTCTTTGGGGTCGCTGCTGCCCTCGTCATTCACACTGCGGCTGTCCGAGCTCTCTCCCTCCCCCTCACCCTCCGACAGGGAGTCCGGGCGATTTAACTCCTAAGGCAAAGAGAGGACAGCATGGAAAAAAAAACCCCTCCTCTTCTCCACCCGTTGTTTCTGTCTGACACAAATGTATTCATTAAAAATTTACAAACCCTCAATGTGTCAACAACAATTTGAACTACAGATGCCTTAGAGGTATTTTTGCCGTGTTCTCACTTGAGTTTTGGATTTCTTAGCTGTCACCCTCTCTGCTTCCTCTGTGTCAGAGGCACCTTTCTCGCGCTGCCGTTTGGCATTCTTCAGTGGGGAAGATGCCTCTTCCTTAATCTTCTGTGAACAACAAGAAGCCATTTAGTACAAAAACTGCAACTAACCCTTATGTGCATGCGTGGGCTCGTTGGCAACTCAAGCCAATAAGACTGTCCCTGTATTTTTGCCTTTGATCCCCTCCCTTGAGGAATCCTTCACGATTTTCTACATTTACAAGAACATCAAAACTGTGGCATACATTCTTCTGTGGATGCAAAATGCAGGCCCCCGCAGGCTACAGTAGGGAGCTTTTTCAGTCTGAAAACCCAAACTTAACACTGGTGTTTACTACGTCACAAAACACAATCCCAAAAAATGTTTGGTGTGCATTCTATGTGTGTATGAGGTTTTTGTTTCATTGTTATGTGCATGCGCAGTCTATTATTAAAACAAAAGATTGCAAAAACAATGTAAGACAGGCTGAATATTACAACATGCTGATAATGGCATTCTTATGCTTAGAAAAACGTACCAAAATATTAGGTGAAGTACAAAAAATTAACTGTTCTCAAAGGATCAATTTTAATGATTTGTATTTAATTTTGTGTTTATTCTGTTCTGGGTCACTCATGATCCATATACTGCATGTAACAGTGGTTATTAAAATTTGTATGCATTTAAGGGTCAAAACCAGCAATTCTCAAAATGGAGACCCAACATGATATATCAACACAGTATGGCTTTAAAACAATCCGAAAACTTCACAGTCAGACGCAGACAGCTCGACGTGAGATTAAAATTTGCAAAG
>JAACJT020000105.1:12480803-12507293 GCA_009936485.2 Gymnarchus niloticus | reverse complement strand
GGAACGGACACGTTCCACACGGGCCGGCTAAGGGCTGTGGGGGGGGGGAACGGACACGTTCCACACGGGCCGGCTAAGAGCTGTGGGGGGGGGGGGAACACGTTCCACACGGGCCGGCTAAGGGCTGTGGAGAGCTGAGCGTTGTATCAAACATTCACTAGAGCAGGACTGGGAGTGCTACCTTGACTGGTTTCTTCATGGAGTCAGTCTTGCTGTCAGTGCTTGAGGTGCTGGCAGCACTGGGTGACGTCCTTCCACTGGACCTGAGGTCTTCATTGGTGGGAGAGGTTCTTCCGTCGGGACTGGAAGTCTGTTTCTTACGACCACTTCTCAGAGTAGACATCTAAAAAAGTTGGAGGGAATAAAGAAAAACTTGTAAATTAAGGGGCAGCACCGTTTGCCTCCATTGAAACAGGTTGAACTATTAAATGACGTTCCTGTTAATCAAGATCAATGAAGAAAAGGTAGGCAATGCTTTGACACTGACATTACAATCCCATAAAGAACAGATAATCAAATTCAGGGCAAACCTGAGCAGGGAGACTGCAGCTGAAACTGCACTGTTTTCTAATAAAAACAGACTTTGAGGTGAGCTGCGAGAGGGAGCAGGCGTACCGAGCCTCGGCTGCGTCGAGTCCTCATGCTATGCTTTCCGCCGGGCCCATCCTCCTCCTCTTTAACGGGCTTGAACATAAACGGCGGCGGGTCGACGGGCTTCTCGATGGGTGGCAGCTCTCCGTACTTCTTGAAGTGCAGGCGGCAGTCTGTGCAGAGCAGGATGTTCTCACGGCCCCCGTGGTGCCAGTCCTTAGAAGCTGGAGAGAGAACATTTCTCACGAACCCCAGCCTCACGTTTGTGTTGTCGTGATCAATCTGAACTTAACACCTGTGTTACGTTACTTCATTTGAGTTCCACGATGCAATAAAAGAAACCTCAGAGATGGCAGGAAACATTAAAGACAGAGCTGTTAGCCAGGCAGATATGCATCAGATAGTGTAGCCAGGGCGAGACTCGAACCCCTGGAGATATGGCAATGCAAGCCAACTAAGCCACCGCACCCTGCTGTTGACAACACATGTCCCTCCTAAATAAATTACACTGAACAACATGTTAACGGCAGTAGAATAATTAGTAAAGAATGCCAGAGGATCCACTAAAATGACTGCAGACGGTGGCTTCAGACAGACTGGCTTGATTAGAAGCTCACTGGTGGTGAAGCAGTGGCGACAGGCGTAGCCTTTCAGCTCCTGTTCACTGTCTTCGCTGTCAAAGTCATCCTCACTGGCTGAGCTGAGATCCACTGGAAGACAGGGGAGATAAAAGGGTGACATGCTCACCACAGGCCAGCAGTCGGATTTAAACTGATGCAAACTTTCTATTGTACTTCAGCACTAAATTTTGTTGCTGATCGTTTCAGACAGCATGACAGCTAGATGCCCCATAGCGTATATATCCTAGAACTGAGATGTGCTCTGCATGCTTCTAGAAGTCTTTCTGAAACAGAAAGAATACTCAGGCAGGATGCTTGACATTTAACGATACCCATGCACATTTTCAGGACTACCAAAATCTCCAAGACAGCCAAGTACATGCCAAACACTCAAGCGTCAGTTCAATTATTTGCCCACAGGCCCAGAAAACACACCCAGATGAAAGACTGCAAACTCCATTGTATTCCTGGGTTTTCACCTAAAGACTGGCTTCATTTTTTGATCCCCATCCAATTCTCTCCTCCCATCCCTGTCCCGTGGTTCACTCCAAGCTAGTTTTACACAGAATTAGACCAAGGAGTAAAAGACCATGTTATCATCCAGGAAAATGTGCCATTCTGTCAATGGTCTGAGTGCTTTTACATGGGACTGTACAGTACATACTGAGGCCTGTGACCGTGGACTGCACCTATGATGACCACACATTAGGGAACCGAGACTTACAGAATTCACTGGATGGGGGCCGGGATGGAGTGTTCACTGGTGTGGAAGCTGTACGAGTCTTGATCCTGCGAAAGACGGGCTGCCTGCGATGACGACGGTGAGCCCGGGAACTGGCCGCCTCTGGAGTCTTCTTCCAGTAGTAGTAGAATGTGATCAGCTCACCCTGTCAGAAGAGCACGTGCTTTAAGTGGGAGTACTGCTAAGCTAGCAACGTAAAATGCTTTAGCCATCAACGTAGAGATGTCACGCTAATCATGGGCTACATTTATTCTTGCAGAAATGAAACCCAGTTGGGTCAGATTTTAACAATGAATAAGTTTTTTTCTGTCGAGGACATTAAAAAGCAGCTAGAGCATAACAGCGTACAAAATAGTGGTAAAATACAATATCACAAGATCTATAAAATTCCTTTTAAGGCTGATTGATTAGCAAAATATTCAGCTATGTAAATTAACGAGCTATATTTTGATGATTTCATTTTAAATCACTATTTGGAACATACAGTTTTTATAAATAAATGTAATACATACGCTCAGTATAGCATTCCTTAGCACTGACATGGTACATTTGTTGAGATCTTCCTAAATGAGCTTAACGCTATCACAGGTTGTTTCAAGCACACCGTATGCATTTTAAGTAACGTAAGCTGGTGGCAGCCTTCTACTAAGAATCCCCGAGGAAGACAGACAAGGAGTGTGTGGCTTTTCACTGCACTCTTATGCTCGGTCCATTTCAACTTGGGAAGAAAGCTATAATCCAGTTTTGTTTAATCACACGTCACCCAAAAGACAGGCAAAGGACGCTGTTCATAAACTAAAGGCTTTCTAAAAAGCCAGCCGACAACTACAACAATGATGATGATGATGTACTGTACACATGAACAAAGTAGTGCGATATTAGGCCATGAGCTGGGATAACTAACTATAGTAGAATTAAGCTTTATGAAAACATGAAGATCCATGCCAGGTTTTATTGGGAGGCCATTGTGATGGGCTGTAATCGTGTCTATTCAAGGATTAAGGAATGAGATGGCCTGAAAATAGAGGTATTAAGATCACTGCAGTGTCGGCTGCCTGGGTGGCAGGACCTTGAGTGCAGACAAAAGAACATGTCGGGTAGAGGACTAGTACAATAACTGGGGACTGAAATGGCTTCTGTGCTCTTTACTGACAATGAATTGAGGTTTAATCAAACATTCACAGTGCAGTAGCTGAGTCAAGGGGCATATCGATGCAGCAATACAAAGAGCGGTGAGGAAACCAGAAGCCAGAGACCAAAGACACATGCAAACATGGAGTTCCATTGCCAACAGTCCACCCTAAAGCTACGGCCTATCTGCTGCCCTCCAAATGCCCACTAGTCCTGGACAAGCACCTTTCTCAGTGACCGAACTTCAAAAACGTCTGACACTTCTACTTAGCTTATCCATTATACGGGCTTACTTTAAGCGGAAACGCATTTGTAAAGAGCTAGAAACCAACCCATGACCCATCAAGGGGTGCCGAACTATTTCTAAAGCATACGGACATAGTGCTAATGCCTCCTTTACTTGAATTTGATGCAGTGACGTGCCAATCTGACATTCAGTATTGGTCCAATAAGGAACAAAAAAAACACCACAGTGGTATTCAGGAAAAAATACAGTTATAACCCGATACAGGCCCTGCCACGTCAATATTTCGTCTCGTAATTATTCCTTTAGGGGACTGTGGTATCTTGTTCACAGTCTGGGCCTTTTTCAGATGGCTATATTACATATGGCATACAAATCGCTCAGTAGTTGTTTAAACAATAGCAAAACGACTCAGTTTCACATCGATAACTCAAACCTTTGTTCATCTAAACAATCACATGATGATGATAAACATAAGGTTTGATTAGGGTGGGTGTTTAACACCACAAAAAATGTCACTACAATGTTAATCTCCAACATTATTACGATTATTGTTGCGTATACATTTCTGCAGGCTAGCTTTTACTGATACTGATTTATGCACGTCCAGGAGGTTCTGGGTTTGAATCCTATAGTTGGCAGAGTAATTGCATCACATTTGGGCTCTTGATCAAGGCTGGATGCTGGCTGACCCTACACTCTGACCCCAATGTGTACGCTGTGTGCAGAATTACTAGGCAAGTATGCATTTTACGTGTATCTTTTGTCCAGACTATTGTTTCAGTCCAGATTAATTTCCATTTAAGAAAGGACTGTTCAGGATTCGGTTTGAGTACCTTCTTTTTAGAGTAAAACCAAAAGTCATAGATAATTTGCTTAATTCTGCGGAGAGATATTACTCATAAAATGAGCCAAAAAGAACTTCAGTTAAATCCCTATCAGAAGGATGCAAAACAGTCGAGTCTGTGATCACTGTACAATCGAGTATTGGTGGCCAACAGGCAAAAAAAAAAATAGAAACATGTAAAGAGAAACAGGCAAATTAACTGTAAAACGCTGCACTGAATTAATAGGTGGTTTCAAGAAAACATTTAGCATCAAGTGCCACCATTTTTCAAAAATGCATCCCGAATGCTGCAGAGTGCTATGCAACATTACTAAGGCTGCATAGCACTCTGCAGCAAAGCATCAACCACTATCTCTGCTCAATAAGACATACAAACTAAGATAAAGAATAGGCACGGAAACATCTCAAAACTCAGATTACAAATGCTTTGAGGACAGATGAGACATCACCAACGATTTTAAAATCGAGGAGTGGAGGAGTGATTATGTGGGCTGCAGTCATCAATGATAAACTTGTAGGACCTTTCTGACTAGCAGGATGCAGGTGGTTTAAAAGCTCCCAGATCTACTGCCATTTTCTAGAGGAAACCTTCACAAAGTCGTACATACAGTAGACAGCAGCTTTCCAAAAGGTAACGACATTCCTATAGGATAATGCTCCTTCCAACATCTCTGAGTATTCCGTAGACTGGCTGGCCAAGAAAGGCTTGTAAGGTCATTAAATTAGGACCTGGCACCCTTTTACCGCTGAGAACTACTGGGCCTTAATAAAGAATGAGATTTACAAAAGTGGCAAGCAGTACACTTCTGAGAGCAGCATGTGGGAGGCTGTCCTAGCTGCCTCAGCCATCGTGGGACACTATCGACTCAAAACATGGCTGCTTAAATCAATCATAGGCTCGTGAAGGTCAGTGAAGGGGGGGGGGGGGGGGAAGTGGCTTTACAGGACAATACATTTAAAATAGGACTATAGCCAAATACCAATAGCTTGACGTTATTCCATATATTCATTTGAGAGAACTGAAACTTGCATTATTTCTGTTAAAGGTGAAGAGAGAAAAGTGGACTGAGCTTCTGACGAGAAGTGTGTACATTGATAAAGTGTTTAAATTTGTTTTGTGACAGACTGATGTAACTTCTGGGAAATTTGCTTTGAGCAAAAAAAAAAAAAAACTACCTTTGAATTGACTTATTGTGCCTAAGTTTAAAAGTGATTTTCAAAAAAAGTACCCGCATAATAATTGTCCTCTGTATATACAACACATGTCTGTGACTCTCATGGAAAGCAAAAGATGATATGAGGTATAAGCCCAAGGGGATGAAGGACCTGTATTCTGTTTCAGTTCTATTAACATTCTAATTATTCATAAAAAACAACTCTGGAACAAAATACTGTAGCTAAAGCTTTGGAAAGGCATTCCATTGTTATGGCTACGACCACTGAAAGGATTGTAAGGGGAGACCGTATATCACAGCAAGACACAAAGCTTCAACTAGTCTGACTTGTAGAGTAGCAAGATGAAAACCATCAGTTAAGGAAAACCACTGAAAAAAAAATATACTTTTGCAACTTGCGGAATATTTTTAACAGGATCCACAAGTATGATTTTCAAAGCAACCTTGTGTTATTCTGTTTAATATGAAGTGTTGTAAAATATTATTGCAAAAACAGGCCAAAAAATTGTGCAAGAATCAAGAACGCCAAACACCAAATTCTCTTTAAATGTTCGGTGAATACACACAGAATAATATTTAGTGACAAAACATACAAAACTGTACTTGAAAGAGTGTGCTAACGGAGGGCCAAAATAAAAACACAACACGTAAATAGGGACACCTGAGTTAGCTGCGGGGAGTAACCTTATAAGAGGGTAGATCAAAATCCTCTTCAGTTTAGCACCAATTAACCTGGCAGGCATTCGTATACCGACAGTGGGAAAAGTCTACATTCACTCAAGGCTGGAAGGGGGTGCGAAGGTGTCAAAGACGAGACAGACATCTTAATTTCAGCTAATCTGACAAAGCATCTTAGTAGAAAGTCCATTATGAGCTCACCAGAGAAATAATTTTGCTCGTATACTACACGTATGACAGATACGGAACATAAAAGCCAAAAAAGAACGTTTCGGCGCATAAACAGTCTGTTTCTAACAAAAAAGGCAAAAATGTATTTGCTAATCTTCCTTTCTGTGCATTAAGGTGTCACTAATGGGACAACCTAAACACAATACTTAAACATGGGTCCAGTAGCCACTTCTTGTTAAGCCATATGTGAACCAATTTCCAGGAGAGTACACGTCCCACTCGTAGAAACCGTCTGGCTCTTTGAACCAGTGTTTAAACTTAGCACATGATGAGCTCAGGGTGACAACTTTTCCTGGCACTACACACCAGAAACTACATCAGAGTGAAAACCTGGCGCCGAAACGGGGGAAACACGGCGCCTGAGTCTGCCACATGATACGCCTGAGATTGTGGACTCCATATTAAATTTCCCAGCTCTCAGCGAAACAGGAGGAATTAAATGCTTTGCAGAAAACTTAGACTTTTACAGATCTTACACAAAAGTTTAATATAACAATCACCTGCTCATTTTGTAGGCAGTTTGAACTTTACAAACCAGGCAGTTTAAACCTTACAAACATTTAACAACTTGCCAATATATACCACCGACAGAGAAGTGTCCAAGATTAAAAAAAAAAAAAAAAATTGCCAATCCACAAAGTTATGAATTCTGTGCCACTAAAATCAGGCTGTTCACTAGAATCTCAAAATGTTTTATGTGGAAAATCTAAATAAAATTTTCCTTTGATGTTTCGGACTCTCTAATACATCAAAACTCATTACATATGATGAACTATTAAAAATCAAGCACTTCAGTCTTCCACTACAACTGAAACTAACTTTGTCAAGAAAGCTGAAAGAAGTTAAGATTCTATAAACCATGTTAAAACTATCAGGGAAGAAAAAGCCAAAAAAAAAAAAAAAAAAAAAAAAAAACATTTCATGGGTGCAATTTTTTTAAGCATACTCCCATGCTTCCAGGTGCAATGTGAGTATAAATTCAATAAAACAATGCACAAACTCACTTGTTTTCCCTTCAGTTTTATTTTATTGCTTGTTCAAATGAACTCTGGGCCACAGTAGCAACACACTTAAAACCCCAAGGCATACTGGGCTTCCTCTGCTGTACTGAGATGGACAGATGGACGAACGAACGTCTGTCAGGTCACAGGGTGAAAAGACGACCCAATCAGGGATAGGTTGCTATACTATAAACAAAAATGAATCGAACCATTGTAACATTTACAATACAAATAATAAAAAAAAAATGATCAACATTTAAAAACTGAAAAACCGATGTCACAATTGGAAATATGAAATTAGCAAAAAAAAGTGTTGGCATTTTAATTGTTGGACTTCGAGTTGATGTGTTTATGTGGAAAAACAGCAGTCATCCTAAATGTATACTGTAACAGGTACAATTTTCGTGTATGGTTCAGATAACCAATCCAAATGTTAACATATATAAACAAGAAATGACCGTGTGTTGAACAGGTTACAAAGGGACAGTGTGGTCTCAGTGGCTGGAGGGATGAACACAAACGTTCACTTGCACAGACGACAGGGAGACGAGGGGCAAGACCAAAATCAAGATGAGAGAAGGGACGAGAGAGGCAACATCAGTCCAAGTACCCCAGGTTGCTACTGCCACTGGTTTTATATGTAAAAACTACAGCGATACAAGATGGACCACGCAGCATCCGGGCAGAATATTGGCAAAGAGCTGCGCTCTGCTCTGATCATTCGGTAATGTTGAAAACCTCAACAAAATGTACTAAACTTCATTGATCTGACTAGTGCATGAAGCCAGTTTCTCAGTTTTCATGTGCTTTTCAATTAACCACCAGTCAAAGTGATGAAATATATATATATTATTACATTTAATGCATACATTTTGCATACAAATGTATTTATATTTGACCACTATGCCCACCGAGTAAGTAAGGTGGTACTGGAAAATGAGAAATTGCTATTATAGCCTCAAGTCAGCTACTTTAGATGGTTTAAACCTTTAGCTGGAACATGTGAGAGTAAAAAAATGTTAAGACATGTAACCGCACAACTACAAAAGTAGGAATTAGCAGGTAACGGCACTTAAGTTCTTAGACACGTCACAGAATTAAACATCATGGTAAAACTAAAGCATAAAAAAAACTATTCTGATTACTTTGATGTCTTACAGCCCAACACATTATCACTATAACTAGTGTAAGCGTAATTTAAACTAAACATCATCCCGTTTTGTCAATGGAAAGTATGAGCCTTAAAACAAAGTGAATCATCCATTTTCTTTTAACATGCTAACGAAACTTACAGTATTAGTATAAAACTGAAAGAATACGGACTCTTAAAACATATGCTTATCATTGTGCAACACCCTTAGCAGGTGGCAACTTAAGACCTGACAGCTTAAAGCAGAGAACAATACAAAATAGCACCCCACCCAAATAATGACACGAGGTGGAGTAATAAAACACACATCTTAGTAAAAATTAACTCATGTGCTACCCACACTTTTACTATAAATAATGGTGAACATATCACCAATATGCCAAGCATCACAAGGGTCTTTCACAATAGCAGTGTGCCTGAAGGAAGCAGCAGAACGTATTTAAATGCTTTAGGTCAATGTCTTTCAGAGTCCTACATAACAAACGGGAAGAAAAAAAAATGCTAAAGTTTCACCTTGTCTCAAAAATGGATCCTCCCTGCTGTGCTGTGTGTTTGTGTTGGAGAAGTGCACAGACTCTTATTTTACAGGTCAGAGATGCAAAGCTAGTAGATTCAGCAGAGCTTTTCCCAACAGTAAGCAATTCTGGTAGTGAGAGAGACTGTACTGCGGCAAGGGCTCTCTGGAACGGATAGGAGGCAAATACCCTCCGTCGACTGGCAAACCAGACCAACCAGAAAAGGCCGCAGTTTGTCGTCGTCGTCGGCTAGCAGGACAACATCGAGTGGAGTATGAGAAAGGCACTCCCGCATACAGCAGGTGTTAGAGGTCATTACATTTGTACTATTTTTATGGCCGTCTAAGTGAGACGATTCACAATTAATGCATTGAAATATAGTTTATCGCTTCTAGTACTGCAGGAAAAAAAAGCTGAAAAATATTTTAAAATATCCAGCATTTATACTTGTGTAAGAAGGTGGAGAACATTTTCGGCTGTCCACAGGGCCATTCTAATGACAATGAAAGTAGTCTGTCAGCTCCCGCCAGCTGCTGCCAGCTGTGGACAAGGGCCCCTTGTAGCAGTTTTAATTAATGAGCGAAACAAAATATTTATATCCACAAGCTGCTCTGGGGTCCTGGCTGCAGGAATGAGGCGGTGGTGATGAATTATGTTTGACGTTTGTACAGCTTGTACTGAGGCAAACATCTGCTACATGGCTGCTCGGAAAATGCTATAATCTCTGCCATTTCAGCCAAGAAAATGACAGGACCGGAGGGGGCTATACGACATGCCCACTGCAACGTGGCGGATTTTCACTTGAAAAATCATATCTAGCTGCAAATGCAATTCCCCCAAACAACCAGTCTGTTTCGCTTTATCATTATCAAAATTACGTACGCCCACCTTTTTAGCTGCATCTTCAGGCTTCGCTGCAACAACGACTCAAAGTATTTTACACATGGATTTTTTGTGAAATTTTTACAGGATTATGTGGCGCTAATTCAAGTAGCCTTTGAAGGACCGTTTTATTCCCAAGGACACAGAGCAACCAAATACCGTAAATTTAAACCATAACTGCCCTATACTAATTCATACATTTTGTTGTACTGAACATTCAGTAATGACTCTTGTACTATATTATACTACATATTTCTTAAAACAATTTTGTAGTCCAAAACATTGAGGGGGGAAAAAAAAAAAATAAAAATTATTATACACATTACAAAGCTGACTTGCTGAGAGGAGGGAAAAAAAATAAGTACGGCTTTGCAATGGGGGAATGGTTTGAGTTTGTCAAAATAGTGAAATGCCGGAAATCAGTGCAGGCTACACCCACCCCCTCCCCATTTCACTTTTATATAAAAGGCATTCCTGTGAGTCAGTCAGCCCTGGTGTGTTTACACAGCATTGGGAGCTTACACTTGGCATGGAAACTCACGCAGGCCAGGGGCTTCATTGGAAACAAAGCTAATGGAGGCAGGCAGCAGCAGTACAGCACTGGATCCCTTACTCTGGACCTGGCTGCCAGCCCAGGAGGTCCATTATTCTCATATCGAGACCTGGGCTCAGGAAGCCTTGCGAGAAGTCCTGTCAAGAAAGGGCAGCCCCTCAAGTAGGTCATAAGCCCAACATGTGAAAAGTGTTAGGATTCTTTTTCCTCATTGAACAGTAAAAGGGCTGTTCCTCTATGTCGCATCCTACAGCGTCTCTCTCATCTTGTCCTAAGTAATTTTGCAATTCAGTTCCTCCGCCCCAAATGAAGCAGAGGAAGTGAGGGGAAAAACTTGATAAAATAAACCAAGTGTTACTCAAAGTGCAAACTAACAGCCAGTGAGTGGACTTCTGCCCAGCATCAACTTGAGCGATAACTTGGCCTTTTTACCAGAGAGCTCCCTTTTCACTTGGCTTCTCTTTCCAATTCATTTGCCTAACTGCATGAAGAGAATGGATCACTGCCCAATCCTTACTGGTCTGGTCCCCAATTTCTTTAATTACTTGCACACATATTATGCTTTCATTCAAATGACAAACATTTTCCAGCATGATCATTTCCTTGTGTCTATATTTCTTTCTCACTCCACACAGTTGCTAGCATATACTATAATATTTGAATAGCTATAAATCCCTCACGAGTGAAACATTACTGAGCATCGCTAAACTGATTTTCACTAAGTACCAAATGCAGATAATCTGAGCACTGCAGAGACAGAAACTGATCCCTATCACTAGGACTGGTAGGAAGGGAGATGCAAGATGCAGTATTTGGAAAAATAACAGGATATATATTCCATTGGAAGGTATCAACAAAAATAGTTTGTGCGCTATAACTTAAGTGTCTTTTTTCATCTTAATTTAACCAAAAGACTAATTTGCAGGCAACTGCAGTATTATATGAAATACAAGTTCCTGACAGAAATGATGAAAAACTCATATAAAGAACTTGAAGGAAAGGGCAGCTAAACCTGCATGTACCAACCTGTAAATCCATAAAACATTTGCCTAAAACTGTAGCTATTTGCTTACAAACTGACAAAGCCGACCAAAAGCAACGATTTCGGATACATGTAAATGTATGCAAAGATGGCCTAAACAGGATCTAGATGCTACCCAAAACTTTCCTCACTCCTCCGGGGTTAGGGGTTCGACTCCCACCTCTCCCTCTGTTGGTGCAGTCTGCATGCTTGCCCCGGGTCCCATGGGTATCTTCTGAGTACTCCAGTATCCCCCCATAGCGCACAGACGTGCGGTTCAACCAACTGGCATATCTAACTGTCTACAGTGTGTAACTGTGTGTATACCCCAGCATTTTGCCTTTTGTTGCCTGGAATAGGCTTGTTCCCCTGCAAGCAGCCCTGGACTGCCATGAAGACTGTAAGTCAAGAAATTTCCAAGTCACAGAGTTATGGGATGACTTAGTACTGAGTCAGTCAAAGACAGAGGTGCTCCTATCATAAAACAGCAGAGCTTACATGAACAGCAGGTTAATATACACAACGGCATTACCAGACTAGAATAGTTAGCTCTATAGAGCAGATGGCAAGAGAGCTAGTTTGGGAAAAATTATAGGAAGCTGGCTACTACAAGATACTGACAGCTGTGCTCATTATTGTATGACACACACTGCAAACGTAAACAGGTACAATTTCTTTAAAAATGTTTTTGCATTTACCTTTTGTCATGATTATTAATATACTAGATATGAACTGACTTGAGAGCTATAGCCCCAGAAAGCTACAGACGTTCACGAAACATTACGTGATGTACTGTTTAACTATTGACCCTAAATGGCTACTCAATGACATGCAATGCAGGCTAACTGGCATGTCTAAATTGTCCGTAGTGTGAGAATGTTTCCCCTGCTTTGTGCCCTAGGCTGCCTGGGATGGGCTCCAGGCCCACCCCATGACCCTGAATAGGATAAAGCCGTTTGGAAAATGGATGGCTATTAAATAATCAATCATCAAAAATGTAGATGTGCATTTCTGATAACTAGATCACACAGTACACAAAGCATGGATATGCAATTTTTTCCACTGAACCGTGCAACCCCAACTTGCATGTTTAGCCTAGCCAAGCTCCCCGCTTCAATAACCTCCATAAACAGATCAAATGGCAGCACAGGAGATTAAAAATAAAACCCTATCCGAATTTAACAGTTGAGGCTGTTTCAAGACAGCTCAGGTCATCAACCAAGGTGACCACTCGCTTTGTATTAAATGAGTTAAAAAAAAAAAAAAAAAAAATTAAATACGGATGTGCAGATCTGATATTCGGTATTGGTCCCAACACTGACAATAAACACCACATCGGTGTATTCAAGAAAAAAAAAGACTTGCTTTGCTCATTTCATAATTATTCCTTTTGGGGATTACAGTATGTGTTTCACAATGGTTTTATTCGATATGGCATACAAATGCTTTAGAAGTTGTTAAAGCTGAAACAAAAAAGACAAGAATTGGCATGGGCTGATATTTATGGCTGTGATTTTGATAATGGAGATGAAAAAAATGGTATCGAGCCATCCCTAATAATAACAAGAACAATGATGATGATGATGCAATAGAGGGTCACGGCAAGCTTGTCCCTGAGCAGTATGGATGCCAGCCTGCTGTAGAACAAACTCCACCAAACACTGACACTCCCTACAAGCAATTTGCAGACACTGAATGACCTAACCAATGGAATGCAGCCTTTTGCATAACTAACAATAGCAAAACAGTTTATCTTGCAAAGCAGAAACCCATTAGAGGTTCACAGTCGAAGAATTTGCCCCAAGTTAGAAGTCTAATGCAGGTACAACGCCTAACTTGTCTAAGTGTACATAAGGCAGAGAATTACAACGCGAACAGTGCTGCTCGCGATACCCAGCAAGATAAGACATTTATTTCTGCCTCCTGTCATTTACTCAAGAACAGACTGAAAGATTTCATCTGCATGTAATAAACTTTAAAAAAAAATACGATAAAAATCAGCTTATGCTACAACTTGGAGACGGTTATATCAGTAAGAGTAATGCATAGTGAAATAAAAATAGCTAAATTCAATGCATAGCCTGTCATTAACCAGAGTTCAGGCTCCTTCTTGTTAATGTCAGCAAGCAAACATGTTCCTTAATATGACATTGAAAATTAGAATCAGAAGCCAGCGACACAGAACACACTTATAACAATGAAGGAAGGAAAAAAATAAAAATTTTGTGCCTAGATTCTATACTATTTACACCGGAAATACTAACCCCTAACTTTTGCTTGCAAAGTTAAATATTTTCTGCTGAAGATTTTCAAGCGTCTAAAAACTTGAAAGTTAAAGTTTCTAGCTTAATGTTTGGTCTATTTAAAAAAAAAAAAAAAAAGACATCTGAAAACAAGATTCCCAAGTTTCCAGAACAATCCACCACACTGAAAATGATTTCTCTCAGTAAATATGGTGGTGAATGGAAAACTGACAAGTCTGCAGGATGCATGTACAGAAAAGGCCAAAAATGTCTTTAAAAAAAAAAAAAATAGCCCAACCACACGTCCGTAATGAAGTCATCATATCATACATTACCACAAATTGCACTTGGAAATGCAGGTTTCCTACTGAATATTTAATTGTGTTACTACAACAAAATGGTTTTATTTTGCACAGCTGACTTCATTTTTGATTCAATTCAGTGTGTCATGTGACACTTGAATGACAGGCAAACTAATATTCAGCAAAATTCATAACTTGAAAAGTGCTTATTAAAAACACAGTCTAATTACACTAAAGCTGACATGAATGTCCATGAAATATCTGCACCTCCTCCGGTGTATTCCTAAGAGGGTCCAAGAAGATAACCACAACTAGATTATTCCTGCAGATCTTCGACTGAAAGGTCTTTGAAGACTACAAACAACCAGCAAGTCTGTAGAGAGGTCACTATAGATTCTAGACCAATAGCGGCCCAAAATGAAAAACAATCTGTTCCCGGTCAAAGGTTAGAGAGATTTATCCAACACGATTTATGCTACATGCTCAAAGCAAAGTAGAGTTATCACTATATTGTTGACTTCATGGTGGTTACACTTCTGGCTTTTGTTTAAAATAAGAAAGTCTGAATGATACTGCACAGACATACAAATGAGAAATTATAAACACCAGAAAAATAGCTTACCGTTTCCTTGTTAGGGAGCAGCTCTTTCCGAATCCTGAAGAAGTTTTTTCCATACTGTCTCAGACCTTTAATGAACCGCTTCTGTTTGTTAAAGAAAATTAATTATCAATCAACAGTGACGGGCATGACATTTAAACTTAACCTAACTGCATATCTAAAGCTCAAAGTTAAAGTTGTATACTCAAATGCAAAAATTAGGATCAAATAAAAACCATATGGTACAAAGACAAAATCTGGAGAAAAAGTAAAATGATTAAAAAAAATATCAGCATTAAACCACTTCAGTAGAACACAGCTTCTCCAGTCGGTCCATGACGCCACGATAAGATTAGAAGTGCAAACAGAACAAAAATTCTGGAATGTGGTAATACCACACAAATGAACACATACTCCTGAAAATGGCCAAAATCCAAAAGAAAGGCAAATAAACAAAATAAAAGAACAACACAGCCAAAGCCAGACTTCTGTTCCTTTAAGAGCCGTCACCCACATAACCCAATAAAACGTAAAAGGCACAAAACATTTATAGCTAACCGACCAGACATTCGCCAGATTTACTTTCTTGTTCGATACAAGCCCCCAGCAACCCTGGATAAAGGTTTCTTCATAGCAACTCCACAAAAATAGGTAAAAGCCACAGAGAGTGAATCACAAATCTCTTTATCCAACCACAGGGAAATAAAAATCCAAGGTGAAAATCCAGAGTCTTGGGAGGTGAACAGCTTTTCTCTTTTACAACCAAGAATTTGCTTGTCACTCTCTGCTCCTCCACTACAAAGGGGAAGGCTTTACATGTGATCTTTCTGCAAGAGAGCCTGTAGTCCAGGGCAAGACAGAAAACCCGGACTGGAACATCAGGCTAGGCAGCAGAGCATGCTGCTGTTTTGCACAGGGAAGTCATCTCTGGACACAGATTTAAATTTTAAGGTTATTAAACCCACTCCAGCTTTTCATCCTAACTTCTCCTTTTCCAGACTACAGAACTAATCTCCCCTGGGGTTAATAAAGTATATTTAAATCAGATATAATTGTGTGTACACACACACACACACACACACACACACACACAAATGTTTGGAAGAAAATAGTTGTGCTATTTCAGAGACTGCACTGAGAGCTCAGTACACTAGTCTCTCTTAACCAGGGATGCAGATTTGACTTGAAAATTGATAAGGAACCAGAACAACTGCTTCAATCATACATATGTAAAAGCTGGCTGTGATACTTTCAGCTTTCCTTAAAGTTCGTCAGGACATGTCCCTTCCATCTCTATGTAAATCTATGCTGATAGCTGTTTCCCTTTAAAGATTTTCTCGACAATATGCACGCATTTTGAAATTGGCTAATGTACGCACCTGTTTGAATTTCTCAATGTGTATGAATGTACACTGTCCAACAACGCATGCTGCTTGACTATTTTTTCCTAGTTCTTTGGTTTATTCAAATCATGCGAAAGCAGATGGTTGAGACTGCGACATGTATTGAGAAAAAGGAAAACTCGTACTAAATATTGGCAGAATTTCACAAAAACAAGTTACAAGTACATATTGATTGATGGCAAAAAAAAAGGCTGAAGAAACTGTAACACATGGTTCGTTACATCACATATACGTAACCATTAACGGACTCCCTTACTCTTGGAGCACACAGTCGGCCTGATTATCTTCCATACAAGAAAAAAAATCTCACCTACAGATATGTATAAAGATAAACTGTGCTGCAAAAAAAGGTAAAAAGGAAGGTCCGTAATAGAACGTGATGAGACCTCAGCCAAGCTAGCTAGTGAAAATGGAAATGAGAAGACGTGATTTAGCTCTGGATGGAAAGACTAAAAAAAAAGTGCAGTGAAGATCTCTCTACCCATATTACCATTACGTCTGGTGCAAATTCCAGAAGATTCAAATATTTTCGTTCTTACAATAAAAACACGCATTACTAATTTGAGCATTAAATTTAAGTTGCAACTAAAGTAATATGTCCATATGCAGTTTTTTTTTTTCCCCCTTATCACCATCCTAAACAATTTACAATCACCAGTATCAATTATAATGGATATATAATAACCCCCACTGGCAATATACAATCAAGTCTTATAAGAACAATTACCCCATCTCCTTTCAAAATGGGTTTTAAAGACTAACAAATAAGCTATAACAGGACACAGGGATGACGTCAGTTGAAGTTATAAGGTGTCTTCAGTGGGAAGGCTTCCCACCCAGAGAGCCGGTCAACTGTATCAAGACAGAAGTTGTTTGAAAATGTTTAAAATTGCCATCTAAAAAGCTTACAGCTGTTTCTGCCTAGTGGGGGGGGACTACTACAAAAATTCCATCATGGACCTAAAAAGCACTGAAAAATGATTTATAATCTGAGCAAAATTTCTAGTTATATTGTAAACGTGCTACAGATGTGATCAGTACTGGAAAGGCATTCTGAGAAAATAACCATTCCGTAAACAACAATCTCAAGACAAATGCAAGGAAACCTCCTTTGAAAGACAACAGCCGCCAGGCACACATCAAAACAATTATAAATGAAAATGTTATTTATAAATAAGACACCACTTTGTAAATCAATATATACATTAAAACATTTCTTACCTAATCGCCAAATTTTTATGCACTAAAAACTACACTATCCTTTTTACTCAAATGCGTTACACTGCTACATGCTAATGATATTTAAAGTATTCATTCCAATAAAGGGAAAAAAAAAACTATTATACAACAATGCACAATACTTGCATCATTTATTTTCCAAGTACATTCTGCTTATGCACTTAATGGGAAAATTTTGTAGCATCTATTTACTCAAAGTACAAGTAGTGCTTGGCACCACTATGTAAAATATTGTGGGTGCTGAAATCGAAAGTTAGAGTATAGAAATTGAGGTGAACTGGTCTTTAAATGCTGAGAATTTAAAGAATGAAATAATGAAAACAAGACTGACTAGAATGGGGTCGCCTTATGTTGAGCAGCACAGAATCTCTTTGCCAGACCGAGACCTTCCCACATTAAAAATATTTTAAAATATCACTTTACAGAACAGGAGTTTTATAATAAGCTGAGACAATGCTTTATATGAGTGTAAATTCAGATAAAATGCAGGTCTTTTTCCCTTTACAAAATCAGATCCTCTGACATTATTGTATGAAATTATACTTGTGAGTGCATTTTCACTCCATATTAATGACATTGTTTTTCATGCAGCAGTATTAACATCACACTGTCTGGCTATGTAACGACTGCAGACTTTCCAAGCTACCTCCCTCTTTGGGTCAGTTCCATTTTACGGCTCCATTTCAGCTGCTTGAGCCTACCACGCTCACAGCCCAGCTAATAAATCACCCACCAATCTGCTCTACGAATCACTCCGTCCTGGTCTTGATAGCTCCAGCCTTCAGTTGCTAGGCAACAAAGAGGAGGAGGGACGGGGAGTGAGCATTAGAGCACTAACAAATTGCGAGGTGCTAGGCTGAAACAGGCTTCTTTTGTCAGGAAATGTTTCATCGAACTGGCTCTTTACCTTGATTCTTTTTTGACCCCAACCCATAATATTTCATAACTGATACTAGGGGAGAAACTCAATATCATGGCAAAAAGCCTCCAAAGAACTGTAATATTTAAAATGCACCTTACAGGGAAGTTCACTGTAAAAATCTGAAAACCATTTGTTCACACAGGCATGACAGCTGAAACCGGATGAGACCAATCAGAAAAGACGACAGAACAGCGGGGCAAGGAAGGCAGTTATCAAACAGCATAACACCTTCCCACACACTGAGAAGTTAATCTGAAATGTCAATATCCAGATTCCTCAAAAAGCTAAGCCGAAAATATAATAAAGCAAATAAAACCAAAGAACACTGCAAGGAAAAAAAACTGATTGGCAAGAGCAGACACACTAGAACTACACACCTGCTATTACCCCAGGTATACATCAGAAACAAAAAATATACAATTTATAGCTGGCATCCTGAAATAATTCTAGGGCTCCCCATATTATGCATTGTATTATATTGTAGGCATTATGTTAACTTGCTAAACATTAGATTATGAAATGCTTGTCTATCTAATCCAGAGGATCTTTCTAAAGCAACAAAGGATAAGCAATGAATATGTAAATTCAGACTTCTGGACTTTTCAAGCAAAAACAATGCTCAATACATGTCTTCCCTCGACATGACAATTAAAAACGTAAACAAAAAGTACACAGCCATTATGCTGGAATCAAACACATGACCTTATGTGTGGAGCATTAAAGTAGCATTGACGAGGAGTCCTAAGCTAATCACCAACTAGCCAGTTAGCCATTTATGACTACCACTACACAGAAAAGAAACCTTAGCAATTAAAAAAAAACATCACTGTTTCACAGACCACAGACATCCAGAGGAAAAAATGGTTGTAACACCACCACTTGGAGGCAATTCACAAAAATTACAGAAAGCCAAGTCTACAGTCTGAAGCTGCACACAAATACCTCATGATACACAGGATTAAGCAAGAAAAGATCTGTATGAATGCAGGAAAACAAATTAAATACACCACTGTTTGATGTTCCACATGAACCATATAAGGAGGCCAAACCACAGGACTTCAGGAGTTAAGATTAAAGCAGATATTTATAACAAGGTCAGTATGAAACTACTACATAACTGAAAAAGAAATGAGAAGTGATGTCTCCACAGCCTCATCTCTGACTGGGCAGTTATGGTGACAATGAGTGGCCTTAGCATAGGCCCACGTAGCACCTCACTGTAAAGGGAGGAGCACATCTCTGCCTACAATTTCAGGATGCACTGTGGACAAATCGCTCTACATAAGCTAAAGGAAAGGGACATTTCAGTTAGTTATTTTTGCCAGAACTCTCTTATATTCAGGTGCTCATAAGCAAAAGAAAATTACAGCTTTCCATCATTTAGTTTAACATCAAGAAATATTTTTATTCATATTTTTTGCACCGTTACCCAAATAAGCAGCCTCTGGGATGACACAGTTCACATACTAAAGATTGGACACCTCCATAAATGACAGTAATGTACTGTAGACTCAGGACCAGAACCACCACCAATGTCTTAAAAAGTCGGTGAACCGATAATTCTCAATGAACAAAACTTAACTGTCAAGGTTCTATTCTCTCTCCTCCACTATCATGCGAGGTAGTAGGAAGTAAATGGGAAGGAGCTTCTCTAAATTTAGTAATCTACTTTAGTTCTCAATCAGTGCACAATTTCCAATGCATTAAATTAGTGAATATTGTAAATACAGGCAATTCTTGTTAAAATATGACATGGCCGTTGGGGCAGCAAATATGTAGGCAGTGAATCAGGAAAAAATTTTGGCCTAAAATGAAAGCAAATGCATACAAGAGAAAAGGATGGACTTTCTGTTCAGCAAGTAGCCTCTCTTACCACCTCATCCTCAGACCAGCACTTCTCAATGAGCTTGGGCACAGGTTTCTTCACCAGACGTTGGAGGGCCTTCCCGGCATCGTAGTTACATTCATGGAGCTGCAGAGAAACGGTAAAATCAAGTCAGACCACCATCAGCACTTTCAAATGACCCCCTCTAGCCTGGTGTAAAATTAACAGCTTAAAAGTGCAGTAAAATTAACCCCTTCGGCACCACATTAATAAATGAATAACGCAAACAATTCCAAGCTGAGGACAGTATGCCGATTATTGTTTGTTCTTGAAATTTAGCCAATTCATCAATAAATGCGAAATCACACCATGAGACAGCTGACTACGTGGTGACCTTCTTGTCAACTGTGACTATGTACTACAGCAGGTGTTGGACCTGATTCTCGGCAGCGCACACACTGGGTTGGCCTGCAGGAGCACACTAAAAGTATCACTTTAAAGGGTTCACTTTTTATCTATTTATTAGTGCCTCAGAAGAAATAAGTCGTCTAATGAACCAATGTTGGCAGTAAAAAAAAAAATTCGTCTGACATCACATTAAAAGGCTGTGTTTTAAGGTGAAAATTGTGTCAACACAAAGGCTGAGATGATTGTACAGAGGCTACGAAAGGCAGGTTCCACGCTGAAGAGATTTAAAGAAAATTTTTGGATGTCCATGAGCTGAGAAGGGCTATCTTGGTAACAGTCACCATATCAGTTTAAATTAAAAAAAATTAAATGGTGCCTTTCGACGAGACTTTTTAAGCTTTGTTTTAATTAATCGTAATGCTTTTAATGACAGATTGAGAGATTTACTCCAATAACCTTTGGTTTTTGGGGTATATGTGGGAAAGCAGAAATTGATTAGCAATGAACGGAACTAGCTTACTCACACTCAATCACTTAAATCTCCACCTGGGATCAATAAATTGTATCTATATTGGAAATCATATCTTAATCAATGGACCATAACCCTAAGGGCTTTTATAATGTTTTGAGCATAATGTCGGTAGACGCTGACAATGATTTTGCCACTGTTTTATATCATGATGTGAGGCTGCATTTTTTACGAGCTTTGCACCCGTACATTCCAACAAAAAACCTTTTTTTAAAAATAAAAAAAAACGACACCTTGAAGTACAATGCCAAGGTTGCTGATTTTATGGACAGCAGACTTTTCAGTCACTGTCAATATGGGCTGCGAAGCTAGGCTGACAGATGTGTGTTACCAGCTCCTGATGTGCTTGCTTACAGTATTTAATGCATTGAGTGTTGTGTCGTCTCGTGAAGCAGCTAAACATCCGTCCTCAGTTGAACCTCCATCACACATTCCTGCAAATGCAGCCATGCTCCTGAAGTAGGAGAAAGAAAGAGATGGTAAGCATCACCTAAAACCATACGAACGGTTAAAATGATACCGATCACAGAGAATCATTTGTGCTATGACACTGTCAAAGGCAGCCAAAACTAAATAGCCAATCACCTGGCTGCTCTCAGATACATTAGCAAGTCACAGTCATTGACCCCGGGCATCCACACCAGTTCTTCATTTTCAGTCACAGGCTGGCTGCTGAGAGGTGGGAAGGGCTGCAGCTCTGGAAGCTTGGCCTACAGAGAAAGAAAGATGGGCAGATACACAATCATACATCAAGGGAGAAGGAGCAGATGGCATGCCCCAGCCTGTTCAGAAGCGGCAAAGCAAAGTAGCGGGCTATGGAGATAAGACGTATGCAAGCTGAAAGAGAACGACACCGAAACCTAGTGTGAATTGGCAAACTTCACAGTCTGTGGAGAAAAAGCCTGATTAGGTATGAGCTGATCAAACTATGTCAAACGTGAAGAGTCTACTTAAAAATCTGCAGATGAAACTGTGGTTTGTAAAGGAGCTCTGTACCCATTTGAGAATCGCATTTTGCAAATTCAGGCAAACATATAAAACATCTGCACTGACAGCAAGTATGAAACTATGAACAAACGTGCTGTGAAACATTAGATCTCAAACACACCTGATGACTAGGACCCACTCGGATCTCCCCTTGAGTGCTGTTCAGTCGCCTGAAAGAAAAAAAGAGATGAGGGAACAAAACCAAATCTTTCTCTCTTGAAGAATCATCATTTTCAGTGATTTCATTTGATTACTGAAGCATTTCAGATGCAGACAATTCATGACGTTAACCGTTTCTGATGTGCATATAAACCAAAACAATGAACATTTATGTTTTAAATCATTACGCATCAACCACATGGTACGTGAAGCAACATGCTAACATTTCAGAAGGCAATAACTAGCATTAACATTTCACAGAAACCAGGCAGACTGTCACACTAAAGCTGGGCTCAAACATCTATTTTCAGCTTAGATTCAAAGATTTTTGTTATTGCATCTAAGATTTTGATGCAAAAACAAAATAATATACAAAAAAAAACTGCAGGGGTAAGAGTACTGTAACCATAGCAACAGTTCAATAACAATGCTCATATCTCCAGCTGCACTGGATTAAGGAAAATGAAGTTCACTTTGAAAAAGTGCTCTGTTGTCATGGTGATTGGGCAGATTCATGAAACTGAACAGAGAAGTGCCCAGAATCTGTCACTAGGATTTGTGCCCAGAGAGAACTCCTGTAATGGAGAAAGTATTTATTAGCCCAAACACAGACAGAAGAAACACAAGTCCTTCAGCTGTTTAACACTCTGGATTATAACTTTGTAAATGGAAATACTTTACACTTGTCACCCAAATACTGCCACTAATTTAACTTCTAATATCCAGCATTAATGTGGTTGGAAGATGAATTGTTGTTGTTAAACTGACAATGCTTTAAGTAGATAAAATAACCAGAATAAGCATTGACAATATATAATGACTTGCACAAAATTTTATACCAATTTTTTATAAAAAAAAAAAAAACATTTTGTTGTTTCATTTGGAACAGCAATGAAACCATTTTGGAATCAATTTAAGACTAGCATTACTGGGAAAAGCCAAGTTCGAGGTTTTTAAAGATACTGTAGGTAACAGCTTGAAGACATTGGTTATGAAGCCCAGTGTTGTGCTTAGGTCAGATTTTCAAGGGGACACAAAATTTAAATCAAAAACAACGTCAAGTCGGGGAATGCTGCCACTGCTCTGCATCAGTATTACAGTCACTAATAAACTTTCAAACTCAAAAACACCTGAAATAGAAAGTTATAAATTGCTGTTCTAAAACAAAGTCATTCGTGAGAAGAATGAAAACAGCGTGATGTCCATATTAACACACAATGCTAAAGGTATTGAAGAGTATAGCATTCTGTCTGATGATTTTCACACAAATTCTGACTGGGCTCACTGTCATCTGAATGTGAAACGCTTTCTCTCGCACAGACACAATGTCATTGGTTTTGTTAGCTGTTTTTCTGTTTTTAATCCCAGAAAGTTGGTCATCCACAGGTGACTTAGATGTTTACAGGTTCCAATTTGCTATACTATCGATACCAAAGCAAGAACGGGGGAGGGAATGGGAGCGAGAACACACACCAGCTAAATACCAAGAAGAAAATCAGCAGGAATACACAACTTAAAAAGACTAAAGCCTTTCAATTTTGGCAATAACTCTGTTGATCCGATGCAGATTTTGAAGGTTTCCGGTTGAAGAGCTGCGGGCCGGTGCGAAAGCGGATGCTCGTCAGAGTTTCTGACTCAGGAGTTACCTGACTTTGCCGTTTATCATTGTTAAAACAACTAGTGTTCACACATTTTGTTGCTTGCGTTACAAGGTGCAGTAGGAGTACATAATACAGTGGTGGTAGGAAACGTGCTTCGTTACAACTGTCTTCAGGTGTACATTTCTGCCAAAAATCATCAAAATTAGCTCAGGAACAACAAAGTTATTGCAAAAATTAGAAGGGTTTAGCTTTTTTTTTTTTTTTAAAAACACAGTGTAGTATCAGGCACCCCAGCATGACGTTACAAAATATATGAGAGGATTCCCACAGTCCCACACTCTAGGTGCAACAGTGGATGACCAGAGACTACAGGAGGTTCATAAAGTGCATTCTTCAATGTGTCCATCTTTCTGCAAATTGCAGCAGGGACGGTGGTCAACATCTCCTGTACTGACTCTAATTCATAAAGAGAGTTACCCTCCATATCTGATTGTGGCTATACAGCCGTCCCAAGATCACAGAGCTACATAGTTTTAAACAGTTTCTGTCCCTCACCTGTCAGTTTCTTTGTCCTGATTTTTTGCCTTTAATGGAGAAGGCTGTCTTTCATTTACCAAAAACTACTGGGAGAAATTATTTGTGATCTGATTGACTTCCACACACCCAAGTTTTTCATTTCTGAAAGGAAACTTGATCCCTGAGGCATTTAACTGTTTTCAAATAAAAATGGAAGGTCACAGGAAAAGAACCACAAATTAGTAATGCGGGCTCAAACAAAACTACTAATGGCACAGGTCTTGGGCATTAAAATGATTTTTAAAAAATGAATATATAGTCATTTTAGCTATGACATCAATCACAAGGACTGTGGCTAATCATCTTCATAGTTTAAGGGCTGAATTTTCAAGCTGATATGATATTAAGGGAGCAAGTCAAAACAATAGAGCGTCCTCTCATTTGCAGCAGGGCCAGTAAATGTAGTGGAATGAGTTTTTCCCCTGCTGTCTTGCATAATGAGGATATCCTATGTGGGTGTCTGACATATAGTGAAAAATCTGTCATCATAGTGAAAGGTATGGGTTAAAAAAAAAAAAAAGCTAAAATGCTGCCCTCAGTGAAATAATAATGAGCCACCTGTCCTTATATAGCTTACCAATAAGATACTGATCCCATGCTCACAACTGCCCTCTTTGCCGACGAAACAAAGCGTCTTTCCCTGACCGACACAACTTTTCTCTGTGTATATTATTGTTTCCACACATAACACATGTATTTGCCTCTCATGTGTTACAAATCAAGACATTTTTGTTTCAAATTCCAAATGGAATCATTTAGAATTGAGCATCTGCTAATAGCAAACAAATATTTTGTGTATTTTTGCAAAACTACCAGGACAAACTATTTGTTTGGTAACATTAATAAAACCAGTCCAGCATGTGTCTGAAAATAAGGCCACGGGTTCCACTGAATGATTTATTTTAACAGGATAAACTAGAAGTCTTATAAAAAGCTCTTGCAAATAACACTGATGAACGAGGCAGCTAACATCACTTACAGTTCCAATGAGAAATGAGACATCCAACTTCCATAAGATGGTGGAAGCAATTCTTTGCACATCTAATGCAATAAATTCAATTACCCACTTTGGAATTTTTTTTTTTTTTTGCCATGTTGCTCTTGCAAGAAAATCAACTGTGCTGAAAGCAGCCCTGCTATTGCAAATAGCAGGTGGCTGCTGGCCTGTTGTAATTTTCCCTACAAATACATCCATATGATTAAGAGAGACACAGCATCATTTAAGTCCTGGCGCTAACTTTTTCAAACACGGCTCACTGCATAGTTTCAAGCCTCACTACTGTTAGTTGTGATATTATCCATTTACATCAGTTATACAACAGCACAAACAGAGAGAAATTGGTAAACAATATTTGAAATGGACTGGAATTCAACTGGACTTAATGTAGCCAAAACAACAAAAATTTAAATATGCTTTGATAGGCTCCAATACAGATCAAATCGGGACATCCCATTGATTGAATACTGGTTATTGCTGAGGTATGAATAAAACTAAAAAAAATTTAAAGATCCTGGAATATATTCCTCGCCTAACCAAGGATTGTCCCTATCAACAGAATACTTGAGAGACAGAGCATCTTATTCCTCTGTGGACCAAAGCTTCTCTCAGTACCCACAGCTGGTACTCATTCCCGAACCAATTCACTTATATAAATACAATCATTCAGAGTCACAAAGGCAATTCAAATAACCTGCATTTACCAAAATACAGAAGGAAATAACCAAGGGCAACAAGTTTTATATATGCACGTGTATTACGATCCTCCGTATCTGCTTATCCATTGAAAAGTTAAGACGAGCAAAGAGACCAACCCAGGAAGGGAGGGGGCACCCTGGACAAAATGCCCGTCAGCTCCATGCCATTTACTCAACCAATCACACCCCACTCAGCAATTTATTTAAGCATAATATTATTTACATGCTAAATCACATGAACTCAAAATAACACCTACCAAACCACAGTTGGAGGCTAGTGAATTGAGCAATCAGAAAATGAGTTTTCTAAATAGATTGCTAGATACAATCCAGGCCGGTTCCAATATGAGAAAATACCAGGGGCTCCGCCCAGAAACCTATGGATGCTGTAATGGAATCGAATTGATACTGAGGTTAATATGTTTTTTTTAGCACCTGCGTAAGCCAGTCTTGGGCTGGACAAACCTGAAATCTGTAGACTTTTTGCTAAATGTTGGCCCTAGGGCATTTCAGCTAGAAGAATTTCACTATATCAATGACACTACAACCTAAAACACCTAGACCTTGTGCTTAATGCTGGCCCTGCTGCATTTCTGTTAAGAATTTCACTATATCAATGACA
>JAACJT020000105.1:12468692-12480703 GCA_009936485.2 Gymnarchus niloticus | reverse complement strand
AATCGAGGCAGGAATTAGCATGACTATAGGAACAGCCTACCGCCTAAGGTGGACAGGGGTTCCATTCGTGACAAAAACGTCACATCATAAGATGACAATAAAAAGTGACTGATAAAAATAAATGGAAATAAAAAAAAGAACTCAACTTTCAGCTTTAAGCCCCGTAAACAGCACAATACACTTGGTTTAAAAATGCATCACCATTTCGATGTTATGGTGCAAGACACATGGCCTAGAAATAAAAAAATGAAATTTTTAACTTCAATAATACAAGCAAAACTGAAGTTACTATATGAAGTCATTTGACATTCAAGTGAAGTGAAAAACTCCAGTGGCACAATAAGTTTCTGCAAGCACACAGAAGGCATCCTGTGCAACAGCTGTTTTGATGCAGTGCTGCTGAAGTGTTTTAGCAAACAAAAACTTAACTTTAAATGTTCAATTTAATCTGAACTGAAACAAATCTTTCATGCAAGTCTGTGAAGCTTTCACCAAGCAATTAAATCATGAGCTTCAAACTACAAAACAAGCATTAAGATCACGTTTTGATTGACAACTTTGTCTACAGATCATTTGCTAGTAATGCACTACAGGCAGTTATGGATATGGACCCAATAAAAGACTACCCATCTCTGAACAGATACATGCATAACATGGACATGAAAGATGTGAGGGAAAAAAAATTTAAGTTGCCGATAGACGATTCTTACATTTCTAACTTCAGGAGCCCTGCCAGAGTCCAGTTTTGGATTTCGTAAAGATAATCTGCTGCATTAAATAAGTCAACTATTATACAATGTGCCATTTATTTGCAGTTCTGTCTTCTGGTTTAGCTTGCAAGCTAAAAGATCTCATATTCTATAGCTCAAAAGTCCATATACAAATGAAATCCTGATGGTTAAAATTTCATTTAAATTTTATTCATATAGTACCTTTAATAAGAAGCACTGTCACAAAGCGCTTTACATAGTCGTGGGCCCAGAGTCCCCAGAGAGTAAGCCAAAGGCGACAGTGGCAAGGAAAAACTCCCTCAGGAGGAAGAAACTTTGGGAGGAACCAGACTCAAGTGGGAAGCCCATCCTCCTCTGGCCAGCACCGGGCAGGACAAATTCATTAATACAAATAAGAACAGATACAAATAAGAACAAATCCTGTAACAGTCAGGAGAACAACAGGGTATTGGAGGTTGCAGTCCAGTGATCAGAGCAGGGTTGGTGGCTCAGAAGGCGAAATGACATGTCCAAAACAAATATACAACACAAATACAATTTCTGGTATTCTTAATACACCCGAATTACAATTACAATGAACCCTAATGCATAACATTACTGCATAAGGACTAAAACCATCTCTATCGCATTGCAACACAAACGACAGCTAACAAAACAAAGGCTTCCACTTTCTGTGCACTTGTAACTCAAACAATTTCGTCTAGGATCAATAAAGTTATTCTGATTGCGTGGTAGTAAAGAACCAATTCCAACCACACAGGTCACAACACAGTAACATTTCATGAAATTCCAGCATTTGGTTTAGATTGATAATCCATTCACAAAGGACAATGGATTCACCTAAACAGATTCCTGTAAAAGATTAAAATTCCCAGAAAAACATACCAATGAATTATAAGTTCAGGACCATATTAAATTTCATTAAGTTGCACTGTGTAGGTGTTTTTACATTTCAAATACATATGAAATGTGGCTCGTTTGTAAGAGGTTCTACCGAAGACTGATTTAAGCTGTTACTTGGTCAGTTTGGAATTACTGAACTTTAAGCAGATAATTTTGCATATAAAATTATTTGACAGCAATTTAAACCTTTCAAAAAAGTACTTCAAAGTCAGGAGTGAGAACAGAATGCAGGTAATGCAGGTAAAATTTACATTCGAACCTTGTTAAGAACACTGAAACTAATCAATGTTGAAGTAGAAATGCCAGGATGTAAATCTTCAAATGCTTCCTTCAAAATTGCTTGAGGCTGGGGGGGGGAGACACACTTGGCAGGGAAGAAAAAAATTGCAGGATCAATAAATAAATTATGGCTTGAACAAGAAAAAAAAAATGCATTTTGCATCTGAAACAAGACTCAGAATAAGCTCAGGCATATTGTCAACCAGTCAAGTTCCTATATTTTAATAAAACGAAAACAGTGACCATCTATCAGCCACATCGTGTCAAAACAAAACAAACCCGGCGCTGGGAATCGACAATTGACACAGCAATCAGCGCTAGTCCCGCCCCCTTCATCAATCGCAGCCAATCGTTAGATGAGTGGAACACTCCCTCCGAGCGTTACATAAACAGCGAAGGGCCTTAACGTCGTTAATAGCCGCTCATCCACGACGGCCAGCGTCCATGTTACCTGACAACCAGAGGCGTGCAGTCGTATGTCGACCTTTTCGCCATGTCACTTTCCCTGGAACGCAAAACTTAAACATCACAAGCGCTGCAAAATGGAGTCCCGGCACGCAGCGCGGCGCATTTTCTAAAAGCGACAGAAATCATACGGGAAATATTCAGCGATCGATGACAGCTGCCTGCTCGTATATAAAACATCACCGGTCCGTCGTAGGCGGATGAAACGTGAAATTCTATGTTCACAGTCATGGCGAGCGAACGAGCACAAGACAAGTATACCGACAATGGCGCACATAACCTTGCAAAAAAAGACGAGCGATGCCAGTATTTCGAGCTAACACCTTCAGATTAACGGGCGATTGTATACGTGATGGCAAGAGATGCGACAAAGCCTACCTCCGCGGACTGAATAAGTCGTCCATTTCGGGAAGCGAGCTCGCTCTTAATGTTCACAGATTTCCAGGTATGGCTGAAATAAATGACCCGTTTCCCCTATCGGTGCTCAAAATGGAGGAGCGCGCAGCCTTTGGCAGCTTTTTACTGAGCTTGTGCTGTGACCTCAGCCTTCAGCGTACAAACTTCCTCTGGTAAGAGAGCCCACTGAGCATGTGCCGCCGGAGACGCCATCCACACAAACAAGGCAGCCTCGGCTCGGATCGGATCGGCTCGGCCGGCCGCTGACGCTGTGCTCGGCGTACCGGAGGAGGGGGCCCCATCCAGGGGGGTTTCTAACATTACCACGGCAAGCCACCGAGCTGCATATTACTGTCCGGTGGTCGCCAAGTGCTAAATAATCATTTGGTGCATTTTTAACGCCGTACAAAAACGTGGAAACCACTCTCGCACCTGCATTGCCATGATATTTTTGCATGACTATCTAGGGATCCATTTCAAAGTTACAGTCACTATACCGAGGGCTTCATCTGGAGCCCTCGTGCATTGGAAGAGATGGCAATTTATGCATACATCTAAAGTGACAAAGTCAACTGTATAACAGTTTAACAACCTGAAAGTCATACTTTTACATTTGAATCCCCCCCTTTTGTAGAGTTAAAGCATGACGCAACTATGTAACTAATATCTGTTTTTCAGGTTTTGATAATGACGATTTGCGTTTTTTGCACAAGTATACTAAAGTGAGTATTCATATTTTCCACATAATAAGGCACAAACACCCTTAAACAGTCAATCTGTAATATCTAACCTGATAATTTTTTAAAAAAACAATGGCGACTAGAACTCAACTGGCACGGTTACCTATGGGCTCTTGTATTCCCAAAGCCAGCTTTTGCAGTAAGGTGTGCCTGGTCATGTATCTATATATACTTTCATGAAATATGTATTCATCTTTATTACTTCTGTGATCATTTCTGTAGTCATTGATGTCTCCCAAGCCCAAGTAACATGCATACAGATGGAATTTGTCCACTCCAATGGTAACACTTTTTTGATACCCTTTGAAACATCTTTGAAGTGTTGCCCGATGGCTATACTTTCCCTCTCCACCATTCTGTTTGCAGACACACACACACACACCACTGCCCTGTCCACTCCTACAGCTTTTCAATTTCCAACTTCAAATTTACAAACTGCATTGAATTTTATTAATGTTAAAACAAACGATGCATCAGAGTGATGCCGTTGAATCCATCATGATCATACATGCTCCCTAATTACTGTCATGCTCTAACATGCCAAATCAGACTATTTCAGTAGATATGAATACAAGAACAAATAACGCCTACAGTAATCATTAATTATGGCAGGCAATCGCTGACCTCAGTTTTATGACTTGTACACATTTTATATCCTATGGCTAAGCCTTCAAATCAGTCATATTTTACACAGGATAAACATATACATAACCTCAAGTGTTAGTCACAGAAAGATATGACAAATTATATTCATGTGTCCAGGCAGGCAAAACTAAATTAAAACTGCACATCCATGAATCTATTCCAAATATAAAATCATATTAATTTATATACATGAAGTTGCATTAAAAAAAGGTTTATGAATTAAACCACCTACATGCAGAAAATTAAGGGCGTGCAAAGAGTGAATGAACAATTAAAAACAATAATTAAAAGTTCACAAAATACAAATACAGCAATAAAATGGGGAAATTCCAAAGTATTCTGCCATGCAAAATAGTATGTTGACAACATGGAACACTGTTAAACATCCCAAATCTGAGAACAATGCATTATTTATTATCGTAGCACCATCTCATTCTGTGATAGACAAGGCCGAATCGCTATTTCAGACATCTGACATATTTTGACATTAGAATTGCGAAACTTCAAGTGGATATGTACAAATTCATTTTGACCTTCTGTACTGATTTCTCTCAGCACGCATGTGAAGTCAGTGCCTCCACAATTTGCTGCTGTTTGACAAATCGCCTTGTGGACATTGCTGTTCTTCCCTCGAGGTATTTTGCACTCATCCCCCCCCCAAGTCCCCATATAGCACCCTTATTCCCCCACCCCAGCATCCTACTGGTCTGTCCCCCATCTAGATCATGCCTTATGTTTTAACCAAAAATGCACAAACACGAGGCTTGATTGATGAACAAATATTTTAAATATGCAAGTGTTCACCTTCTGCTTTTAGGGTGGCGGTCATACTTACCTACCGACCATCAACTGATGAAGTAAATTTGATTACCAGGACCTGACTCAATCAAATGACTATGGAATTAAGTAAGGATGAGCTTACTTCTCCATTTTGTTGAATAAATAATGGCATTGTGAAATCTATTATGAACGGTCTGAGGCTACATTTTTCAAATGGGACCATATGTGGCTGTCTGGGTTAGAGGTTAGTGCCTGTATCCGGAAGGCTGCCGGTTCAAATCCTGTAGCTGGCAGAGTGCTCATATCACCGTCGGGCCCTTGAGCAAAGCCCGTAACCCCCCTCCCCCAAAAAACTGCTGCATCAGATAAATGACTGAGCCCGTGCTCTGACCCCCAGCATCCCTTTCCCCTGTGTGTGTTGCATGGAGAACAAGGTATTATTAAAACTATGTTCCAATGTGCTTTTACAAATGGCAAATAAAAATGCATACTGAAATTCTAGAAATTGGTGAGAACGACGATTTATACATAGGTAACTATATCATTCAAAGTGTGTACATTTTACATATTTCTGTTTAATTGCCTCCCAGAACACAAAAACTAGTCTATACTGTATTATGACAATTACATTTTAATCAATTTATACTAAATATGTAAAATATGACATTCAGCACCCAAATGCAGCAGGGTGCTTGTCCATAGCTTAAACTCTGCAAACCCAGAACCACAACAAAATGACAAACAGGGCTTCTCAAATTCTAAATGAATTAAGTCAAAAACACACAGTTACTACAGAAGTGTTTCTGAAAGCAATATGTGTGGATTGCAGTACAAGTATCTGTAGATGGGAATGGATAAAAGTCAGCTGGCTCAAAGTGTGATTATGAAGTGTGAGAGGGTGATAGGAAAGCACTCTTACCTGGTCTCTGGGTTATATCCTAAGATATAAAAGAAGGAGTCAATGCAGGCTTTGAACTCCCTAGCAGCAAAAATATCAGAAAAATGCGCAATGGTACATTTCCCTCTGAAACAAAAGAAAAAAGCAGCACTTAATGCCATGGAGAAATATTTAATACATACCTTTGTGTGTACATCATTACACACTTATGACTAAATGCAGCACTAAGATATGCAATTTCCAATCAGCAATGTCATGTGTGTGCTTATAGATTAAAGTGAAGGCATGTGGCCAACAGTATCTCCCAAGCTTCACACGTGAGAGCGGGCCAATCAGCAATGACTACGCACCAAATCTTCAATAATCCCTCATTTCCACACGCCTCATTCCATGGCAACAATAAGCATCTTTGCGGTAAGTTGTTCTTTTGAAGCCAGCCGCCCAGAGGAAGACTACCCTCTCATGGTGAATGGAATGTGAGGATTGTGCCATGGATTACAATCCTGCTGCTATTTAGATTTTATTTAAAGCTATTTAATAAAGATATTATAAGGCTTCAATACAGGAGGAGGACATTTTCCCTGAGATCGACTATAAATGGTGCCTAGACCATACTGCCTCCACATGCTTTGTGAGGAAAAATGGGAATTGCACAAAGAGATGATGATTAAAGAAAAGAAGAGTCTGGTTTTTAATCCAGAAAACACCCATGTGGCTTTGTTTCCCCCTCAGTACTGTGGTCAGGAAAACATGACTTGAGGCAGCATGGAAACAAAACCATGTAACGGAACACATGGAAAGAGACGCACATCGCACACGTTACGCTGTGACTACGCTGATTTAGATTACCGAAGAGCAGCGGCGTGGTACGTGTCCATGTAGTCTGAGATGAAGAGCTCCCGACTCTTGACCACTGGATCAGTAATGACCAGCTCACGGCCGGAAACTGGAAGAAAATGTCTGGTCAGTGGGCCTGTGTAACAACACTCACCCATCGCACACCCCATTAGACCAATACTAATTTGGGGGGGGGGGGTCCTATGTGAAAATACTGTATAATAAAAAATTCACGAATAAAATACTATTAATGCTGTGCAGGATTATTGTGGAAAAATGAGAAGCAATTAGGAAAAACCTCAAAGGAGTATAATAAACACACAACTGGGAAAAAAAAATGGAACCTGAATGAAGCATGCTTGTAACAGAAAATTCAGAAGCTGTTTAAACACTCAAAGTAATATGTGAAAGACACATATTGTTTTCAGCCCCTCACCATTCTCATTGTTGCGGTCCTGCACCAGATGCTGGTACACAGAGTCTGGGACCTCCGACTGGCGATAGTACCATTTCACACTCATCAGAAGGTGGTCCCGTTTACTCTGCAAGTAACGAGGAGAGAGAGAGAGAGAGAGGCATCCAATAAAATAAGCATGTTTGTTAACAGCATTGCAGATGAACGTGAACGTGTCATTTTAGCTTGCTCTTCTACTAACAAAACGATTCAGTTTCTCCAAAGTTTTCACATGATAAACCTGTATGCATTTAGAAGAAACTAGGTGCAATGGTAGCAATGTGTTTAGTCTAAAGTTCAGACTCCAGGGTAAACAGGACTGAAAGAGTACTGCTGTACTCCAACAGTGTTTCATCAAGTGGCCTTCCACCTGGCAGACTAAATCAGCTTTGTACTGCCCCTCTGCTGCAACTCAAATGGAAATCTTGTCTAGGGATGTTGGAGAATTATGAAAAGGAACAGCAAGTGGCAGCACTGAGTCAAAGACCAGTATTACATGAAACAAGATGTTTTAAGCGACATGAAATGTTTATAAGTACTACACATAAACTACCACTTCGAACAGAGAAAAACTGGGCTCCAAGGAGAAGGCAGCAGTAACTACTAAATACAATCCCCATGTCTGCTTGTCACTGCACCAGAAATAGATTAGGAATTACATTATGGAAGGGCTCCATAACCCAAGTCACCTCTGTTGATTACTGTACCTTGCAGATAAGGGGCAGAAAGCTATTGTTAAATGCGTCAACATCTTTTCCTATCAATACACCTAGTATCAGATCAGCTGTACACCCTCCATCCAAACCCCAAGAACCCAGGACCTCTTACTGTCACAGGGTAGAGTGACGCACAGCAGCTGGCCGACACACCCACGTAACCAAAAGGCAGCATCCATAAAGCTCACTGGAAGATTACACTTACATGAGAAATATTGCACACGACTGGCTGAGGCAATTACGATACATGAATAAAGTAGCCCATAGATTTACATAAAATATGTACTGTATATTAAAACCCATTAAGACTTTGAAGGAATACATTACAATGACAATGGTGAACTGATTAACACATTCTCAAATGCAATAAATGTATTCAAGAACACACAATCTGTGCTCATAAAAGCCTCCACGAAGACACACACACACACACACACACCACATTAACATTACGGTTCATACATTGGCAGCTCAGCATTACACGTCACAAATGTCATGCATAAAAGCTGTAATGACGGTGGGGTATGCATTCTGACAACCATTCAGTTGAACAAGTGATCTTTCAGAGTGTGGAGAACGACTACACAGAAAGCATCAAAAATGACTCTATAGGGCACAAAACTGACACACTGCTAAACTGCATTTCCTTTTATAAAACTGAGAAATCTCTCCTGGAGGTATAGAAAATGCTAATGTACGACTGATCTGTGCTGGTGTGCTGTAAGATGCCAAGAAAGACCTGCTTACTAAGACACATTTCCACCATTCTGATCATGTGTAAATTTGATATGGAAACAGTGACCTTTCTTATATCCAATCTGTCACATGGAAATGACTGTTCCATTATTAAAACCTAATTATGTTTGCATGTTGCACAGACCAGATCATTGCCCAGAATCAAATTATGGAGATAAGTCCTCTTCAGCAGAAACAAAGCGGCAGCCCTGAGCCATTACAATGACAATGGTGAACTGATTAACACATTCCCAAATGCATCTTGAGCAGAAGATCCCCCCCCCCCCCCCCCATCCTGGGGGCCTCACATGCCACTTACCCATCCTTTGGTTGCTGCTCATGGGCGCTGTTACCAGGACTATCCCTGAGACAACACATTCATAGATGAGAAAGAGCGAGCTCCGTAAAACATGTTCTTTCTTTGGCACGTGTGGCAGTGTTAAAACACTTACGGGCCCAGAGTACCACAGGCAGTTCTATCATCTTGAGTTTGTCTTTGCCTTTAAAAGGCTGGGCTGTTGTGTATTAGCACGGTACCACCACACTTAGCAAGCTAAGCCGTTACAAAGGGCGATGAGCAGTTTAACACTGGTTGTGGTATATACCTACAGGAAGCATAGAATTTTTAGACAGGCATTCAATGAACCATCATGCTATATTATCATCATCACCATCATCCAAATGCAATGGGGGGGGGGGCGGCAAGTGTACAGCTCTGGTAATCGGTCAAGCACATTCATTATTTTTGGGAATGGTATGAAAATGAAAGCTAGCAAAAGCTGAATATGTTGTAGCACCTCTCACGGCTCATGACAAGGGTGAAATTAATAATGGTAAACAACTGTTAATTACAAGTTCTTTCTTTTCCAGGCAAAATCTCTCCCTGAACCTACATGTTATCTCCTCCCATCAGGAAAGACAAATGGAGAGAGGGAGCAGTCCCAGCTGGGATGCCAGTGCTGTCAGCACGCTGTAGCTTTCGCGTGCCGCCATTTAGACATTAAATCTCCGCTTGCTTTGAAGATAATCAGCCCATCTGTCACCATGGCTCTATATTGGATTTGGGCAGCATTAGCCAGTTCAAAGCAGGAGATTTCCAGAGTAACACCGGAGTCTTCCCCTCTACCACCCTGGTCTAACCCTCCCCCACTCACGTTTGATGTGTTTTGCGGCTCGTAAGAAGCCTGTGATTAACTACTACAGTACAGATCTGAAGATGAGCTCCTTCGCATGCATCACCAGTACTGGCTGCTTGACAGTGACTCATGCAGCTTTCACAAGCAACACTTTGCTCCAACAAGCCGAGCGCCTCAGGATCTCAGGATCCAACAGACCAGGCTGGCCAATGACCACAAAGTGTCACATGAAAGCAAGACCATAAGCACACAATTGATTTTTGCTTACAGTCGTGATACACCAAGTCTTAGGATGCAGCACATTTATCCCTGGCAAAAAAAAAAAAAAAAAAAAAAAAAAAAAAAAAAAAAAAAACAATCAATAAAAGCTTAAGGACTTAACAGTGACAGAGGCTGCCACTTGGCTCCTTATAAAATGTTTACGGCGACTCAACCGTCTGCATCTAAACAAAACTATACCTGAATTAAAAATCTAGATTTGCCAAAATATTCTGTACCTTTCTGGAACAAGCATGAGATAACCCGATTTAATTTTGTAATTATTCATGCATTCAAATCAGCTGTGAAAAGCAACTCACACAGAGAAAAATGTAGAGATAATGAGATTATTTCAATGAGACATGGCTAAAATGAACATTTTTTTTTTCCCCCCCAAAAAGTGTTTTCACAGCAGCTTCAAAGCTTACATCGTTGAGAGAGACTAAAACGCACAGTGCCTATCAACAACCTGGAATTCAGAGGCCTCATCATCCCTGGAGAACAGGAAAATGACCTTCATGTGATCACCACAGGGAGAAAAAGTGACAAAACAGAGGAACATTCAAATATAACCAAACGTGCTGAGCAGCAGCGGGACTGAAGATACATCCATTAACACCAGAAAACCACAAAAAATTATTCTTAACTGGCAAGTCAGTCAACTGCGTCTATTCCAGTATAGAAACAGAAATAAAGTCTCTCCAGCAGAGCCATGAGCCCAAACAGCCCCCTCTGTGGGGCACCCAGGTGTTCCTGCTCCCCATCTGTGCTCAGGAAGAGAGGGAAACAGTGGCAGAATGTCTTCACATATACACGGTAGCATGCTGAGGAGTAAGCTCACACACACACATCTCACTATAAATGCACCCTTTTAGGTTCCTAAATACCAGCAGTAACACCATAACTCCTTTCCTTGCTACTTTGGCCTAATTAAATTCCCCTTCCCAGGGATACAAACTAGCATAGTGAGATGGGTGGAGCAGAAAAGGAGAAACAGCACAGGGGATAAAGTGGTGATATGCGGAGTAAAGGTATTTTCAATTCAGGAACAATTGGATGGCTTTTCTTCTGTGACCACAAAGCAGCAGTCTGGACTGAGCGAGGTAATGGAAGGCAGGAAATGAGAAGTTTGGGTTAAGCCACAGTAAATCATTCAGTGTACCCACTCCCCCCACTGGTATTCTGCCACATCTAGTCATGCTGACGTGTTGTCATGATCTTTTTCAGCTGAGCAGCTCACTTGCCATTTTGGCAGAGCAGGTCCGGAGCCCCTCTCTGAGGCTAGATGGCATGCGAGGCAATGTGTTATGGATTCAGGCCTTAACGAAACTGCAGCTACTCTGAGGTGATATTCAAAAACACTCAAATCCAATCAACTTCCACTGTCCTTCCCAGGATCCCTGGTGCCTTTATAGGTCTGGAGAATTAAGAGTTACTCTTCTGCAGCTGCCCAATATTAAAAATGATTTCTCAGTAATGATAATGCAATTTACAGTACAATCCATAGGATACTGGTATACTCATAATATAGCCGACAATCCTGGATGAGGGGGTCGATAGATGGTACGCGTTAATACAGTTTATGCAAGTCAAACATGCATAACCACTTTCAATGCAATTTCAAATTTCACACATTATGCAGACCACTGAATATTTACAGAAAAATAACAACTAAAACAGACCACTGGTTTACAGTTTGAGTCCACAAGCACAAAACTAAATGCACAGTGGTCTGACTGTGCCACTTTACCTTTCTTCATCTCGGAATTGCACTGCTAGACGACTGACTTGGCTCCTGTTGCCACCTTCATTTTACTTGTCTGCCTAAAGTCTAGAACTTCAAATGTAATTTGTGGCTCTTTGCAGGAACAGCAGAACCGACAACATGACACAAAGGGAAGATAAGCAATTACCGACGTCAAAACTATACCCACCTCGTCTACCAGTGTCACTCTATGCATATCCGTGATCGGGCCGGTGCTTCTCTGAATCGACACAGCACACCTCGTCTACCAGTGTCACTCTATGCATATCCGTG
>JAACJT020000105.1:12456330-12468592 GCA_009936485.2 Gymnarchus niloticus | reverse complement strand
ATCGGGCCGGTGCTTCTCTGAATCGACACAGCACGCCTCGTCTACCAGTGTCACTCTATGCATATCCGTGATCGGGCCGGTGCTTCTCTGAATCGACACAGCACGCCTCGTCTACCAGTGTCACTCTATGCATATCCGTGATCGGGCTGGTGCTTCTCTGAATCGACACAGCACGCCTCGTCTACCAGTGTCACTCTATGCATATCCGTGATCGGGCCATTGCTTCTCTGAATCGACACAGCACGCTTGCATTCAGTCACTTATGTTCATTAGGGAACGTTATAAATAAGGGTGGCATGGTATTCCCTAGCATCACTGATTCACCCCTCCAACGCCAACTCCATTCTTCCCAAGTCCTAAAAGGTTTGTCCAGCTCCTTTGATTACTTCCAGCACTCCAAAGTGTGTACCCCGTCCTTGCGCTCCATGCTACTTGGGATAAGGCTCCAGGCTCCCCATAATGGAAGACGGACAGATCTCATCTCTTCTCTTAAGGTCCTTCAAAGCATATATGAACTGCTTAGACCGCTTCTGATGATGGAAAACAGCAACACTGAAGTGTCTGAAGGCTGCCAGGACAAAGTCATACAATGAATGCTAATGCTATTATTTCCACCCATTGAAAGAAAAAAGCAAAACACCTGAGACATTGTCATTCAAACTGAAACACTGCATTAACACAGACATCATCGACATGCAGCTTGTTTTGTGTGTACAGCATATCACACAAACATACATTAAAAAAAAATAACTTATGTGCAATGCAACGGGCAGGAGTGGCCCATGATACATGTAGTCTGGGTAATTAATATTTACACAGGAATTAGAAGTGAATCTGATAACTAACATGCTCAGAGCAAAGATGTTTATGCATTTGACTGATTAAAAGCACAAAGCAAAATGAAAAACTACTCCCTGCTGTTTTGGCTCAGACCACTTGGCCTGTGGCCACAATGCAGATGAAAACCAAGCCAGAAACGCTACATAAAATAGAAGCTCTTACTAACAGCAACCACGTATTTTACGGCCAGCGATTCACACCTTGACTGAATTCAGTCAGCTATAATACTTAAACCAGCAGCATATGCCCTTTCAAGCTACCAAGCTGTTTCAGGAGCTTGTCTTTCAAATATCAAGGTCCACACACACACACACACACACACACACACACGAAGAGGGATGTGTGCGACATAGACGTTAAATAATATCGTGATTACAAGCGATCTGCAGAATATAATGAATTCTTTATGGGACAATCACCACTAAATTGGCTGAATTCAAACTTCTATTCAATTTTGGCTTTAGTCAAACAATTAGCAAAATTTGCTAGACAGACGTAATTTGACAATTTACCACCAGAATAATCAATCAATTGCTGTATATGAAACATGGAACTTAAACACCTTACATTCATATATATGCTTTAGCTCATTGCATATCTCATTATTTTTTATTTAAAAAAAAAAAAAGTAATTTTGAAAATCACCACTTCAACATCTCCAAATTACTGGTAAAACATGACAGTGTGCCCTGACATCCCGTCCAGGGGGTGCCCAAGCCTTTTGCGCCAGCTGACCCAGACCAGGAGAAGTGGTTATTAGATAAATGAATAAGTAGTCATCCCCACTCCATCATGCCAATTCGACTTTCAGAATCACCACAGCCATCTGACTAAGCAGTGTGCCGCAAGCCAGCTTAATCCAGTCTAGCACAGTAGACATTACTGTAACCATAAAACTACCAATTCTAGCAAATTACAGAAACATGCATCATTTACTACAACCTAGTCTGAATATTGACACTAAGATGACATAAACCCCCCTCCATATTCAAATTAAATGACATCTCATTTTTGGTGTCAAAATAATTCCACTACATTTAACCTTTTTAAAATTTTTCCAACTGGTGTACCTTTTAAATTTTTTTTTTCCCCATTCCGACTACCCAAAATATAAAGTATAACCATATCCCTCTCCACATAAACCAGCCATTTATACGACATTAGTAGTTCTACCCATAAAAGAATATGTGCAATTTCAACACAAAATGCAGTGGGCACATGGCTGCGGGATACACAGGATGGGCTTCACGTCCATCACAGGCCGCCACATATACATAGGCACTCACACACTGAAACAGACACTACGGGTAACTTAGTGATGTCCATTTGCACGACTGCATGTCTTAGAGCTGTGGGAAGAAACCAGACTACCCAGAGGAAACAACATGGGAAGAACATGAAAAAACAAACAAACACAGAGCATTCAAAGCCCAACCCGGAAGGTAGCCACCCAGAACAACACAGTCAATCAGAAATCGCTTAGCGAGCACAGCATATATAAACCAGTTTGTGGGTCTGGCCTGCACTTTGTCTGAAATTGTGAAACGACGTGGCTTTGTGGCACCAAGATCAACCACCAAAAAACAAAACAAGAAATATATGAATAAGTAAAAATAGTAGATAGTTGACATTTGATCAGTTAATTGAGCTTGAGAGTCAAACTGACCCCAAATAACACCAGACATTCAATGTAAACCAATTCTGAATTACGCCACAAACATCCATTTTCTGTTTACACGTTTCACCCATCATATTAGCAAAAGTCAATAAATATCACGCTTTAAAATAAGGCTAAATTTGTTTTCAGAAATGTGAAATTCTGAACTGCAAACATCACAGGAGGATTAAGTTGAGGTGAAGCTCAAGTATGCTCCACCTGAAACATACCCACAACTCCACAATGATCACTGAACAGGTTGGGAAAGCAGAGGAAAATGTTTTATCTGACTGTTAGAAATATTGGTGAAGTGCTTTATATCAGATTCCTAACAGGCATTCATAAGCTTGTGGGGGAGCAAAATGTAAATGTTATTAAAACCACTAGATCAACGTACGTGAAAGCAAACCAAATTAAATGCAGCTACAATTTATTTCTAATGATCCTCACTATGCATGATGACTTCACCAGAGTTTGCTCCAAGGCCAAGAATACCCAGCAGCATCACTCTCCATGACTGACGCATCACTTGCTGTTAGGTACAATCATTCCAACACTATTTGCCTGTCTTTCAACATCATCAGAAAAAGAAAGACTTGTTTACACTTCTACCTTCACGGGTGGAAGTTTTAAAAAAAAAAAAAAAAAAAACTGAACACATTGGAAAATAGAAGAACTTACACCACTCCCAAGCAATTCAGTCCTTTTGATCTTGAGGATGACAAGAATACCGTGCTCCAGGATTGAAGTGGCGGCCAAATTTCTCTTACCCTGAAGCCACAGTATCATTTTTACATTAAAAGAATTTGACAGATAGCTACAGAAAAGGGAGGTAGGTCTTGTGGGCTATTTAGTTCCATAAGAGCTAGCTGGTTCTGCAGGTTTTTTTTCTTTGGTGAACCTGGTGGATGAATGTAGCTAGGGTGACATGCCGAGGTATTTCTTTCCTAGTTACAAGCTGTTTATTGTATGGCTCTGCTGCCTTGACAGGAACACTGAAAATAAGTGAGTGCATTGTATTTGCTGTTGAATCAGTAAGAGAATGTTAAGAAGAAAATGCTTTTCCAAAGTAAACTTATTTTGAATATCACTACTAAACAGCTACACACCCAGTGTACAGACTAACCAGAGCATGCATGCAAATTATAGTTACCTTTAGTTTACAGAAGGTCTCCTCCCCTTCTACTAAGCACACACTATTTCTTTGGGAAGGTGACATCAATACATTCAGTCAAATAGCTCATATACTGCAGAGGTCAAAATACAGGCTTTGGGGTCCAAAGGCAATGAAAGATAGCTGTGTGTCCCCTAAACTCTTAACTGGCTTTGATTCAGGAGCTGGATGAATTAACATCCACATTCAAATCAGATAAAAAGGTTGTTTAACACCATTACTGTTATTAAACCAAATCTATGATTAAGATGATCATCATTCCTTTATGAACAATCCAAAACCAAGGAACATTTTTTTTTTTTTTACACCCACCATGCCTACATGTATTCCTCAGACAAAAAAAAAAAAAGGGCAGACAAAAAAGCTTCATTCTCCAATCATGTTTAACAGAAAAATCTCCAAACCCATTCAGCGAAGTCTAATTAAAGGCGTGGGGATGGTGACTGTCAAGATTGTTAGACAACAAATTGTTGGTCCTCATCCTTATTCTGAGTACATTTTGAAGTTTTAGTATAGATATGTACACACGGTCACAAAAAAGTGACTGCGAACATGTTTTGGATTGATTGTTTTAACTATAGCATTCCAAGTGTGTGCAAAAAAAATGTTAAATTTGACTATAAAAGGCATTTTAGAAAATGCACCTCAAAATAGTGTCTATTTGGTTCAGACTAGTGTTATACACTAAACATGTTAAATTTTGCTACAGTGCAGAAGATCTTTCAATTACAGAAGCCTTGGAAACAGTTCTCACAGGATAGAAAACAAAAATATATATATATTTAAGGTTCACTAGTGTGAAAAATGACAGGATAACTGCTTGCAGAGCCAAAGGGAACATTTTCATGTTTCAGAGCTTTATCAGTTTATTATGCTAGGTCGTGCTTTAAGTTACCTCCACAGCAAGCCAAGAAGTAAAGCGATATAAAAAAAGACCTATCCCGCTCACTGCGTTTTAAATAAGGTCGTGATAATGGAGTCTGGTATGCTGTTCAACGATATTCACATTTTAACTTCCTTATTAGCCAACACTACCTGCTCCTACATGCATGAGATATGAGTTTTTGCACAGAAAGATGTGAAGGATAAGTTGCGTCCAACGAAGCCCAAAAGTAAAAATAATGAGCCTGAAGAAAAACACTGAGCTGTCGCAGGCATCCTTTGTAAAATGAAAGAGGGATGTTCAATGAGGGATACTAGTTTTTTTTTTTCCCCCTCTCATTAAATTAAACCTTGATTCTATATCATCTGAAATTCCCTCATGAGCCAAGAGCCTCTTTGGTCTACACTAAACCAATAATCTGTTAAAATTAAATTAAGCTTGACACAACTGACTTTTATTAGGAAGAGCAAACAATATTTAGAAAAAAGCTTGTAAAATGCTGGAAGCATTACTGATGGGGATGGTTTCAACCGCAGGCTTTCAGAGCACTCCACCAGGGCGATGGCTATAGTAAGAAAACAATCCTGACGGCTGTGCAACTCTTCACTTCGTCTGCTTTATCTTGGAACAGAATGCTGTGGATGAGCTGAAAATAAAATGCCACCAGTTCTGAGCAGACAAACTTCAAACAGAACTGAAACAATGGGACATATAAAGGGAAGCTTTTTTAAAATGGAGAAGGCACAAAGTATCCTCTTAAATCTTTATAATTACAGTATGAATAAGTTAGAACTCTGCTAATTCATAATTACCTGCCTAAGACAGATGGGCTCTTTTTATGCATTTTTATTCATTTCCATAAAGCACTGAGGAAAAAAAATATATATATTTTCCCAGTGAAATGGAAAGCGCCGAGAAGATCAACTTAAACGGCAATTAAGGCATCACATCAGTTTAATGATGCAGCAAACACTGGTGCAACTGAACACTTCACAAGCTAAAACAAAGGCCAACCTAAAAGGGCAAAATCTGAATACATATTAAAGGAACACCATATAGTTGGACTTCAACCACCAGAGCAGCAGCCAGGAAGGTAAAGCTTAGCTAATGACACACGGCAAAGGAGGCCCTATTTAATAATTTATCCCAGATCAAGGTGCTGGTATTGATCCTGCTTTCTGAAGCTTTATGAAAACGTTATCTTTAGTCTGGGGGCCCGCAATGGAACTATCCACTTCCATCTGGGATTTTCATAACTGCACGCCACTGAGGCTCACTTCCATTGTAATTCTGTCTTCTCTCTCCACCCTTTTCCCCCACTAACCTAGAGAGATTACAGCTGGCTAAACTGTTGATAGCAGATCTTTAACCAGCCCTCCTTAAATTCCACTGCATGGAGTATGAATGGGAGGATTGTAATTATAACCCAACCTTGTGAATTTCATCAGCTCAGGATTCTTATTTCCAATTGTTCTTAGGAGTTGCAGCAGTAACCAAACCCAGGTTGAGCATTTACAGGAGCTCTCGGCACATCATATGAAAGGCTCTCCTACACTTTGGCAGTGTGCCCCCTGGGAAACGGCTGCTGTACAATTTAAATAGCAGGCAAACATTTTACTGCAGCATTGAATAGGCAACAACTCGCCAAGCTGGATACGTGAAAAAGACCCAAACCATTCAAATGTTCAAGAGCTAGAATTTCCACAATTCTGAGGTAACTGCAGCAAGCTCTGTTTAACACTTCTGTGCCAAAATGCATTTAAAGCTCAGTGTGTGGTTCTATCAGTATAATGCAAGACTTAAATATGAACACTCACGAGCCTCATTACTAACAAATAGCCCACTGCTCAAAAGAGTAAATTACATCGCTACAACTGACTATACACAGCATGGAGAGAGAGAGTCAAAAGGTTTAGTTATTGTGGCTAAATACTAGAAAGTCTAGGATTCATAATCTAAGTGATTTTGAACATGGTATGTACTTGTTGCCAGACCTGGTGGGCCCAGTATCTCAGAAACAGTAAATCAAGGAATTTGCATTTACGGCAGTACCTAGAGTTGACAGAGAACGGTGTGATAAACAAAAAATATCCAGCAAGCGGCAGTTTGGTTGGAAAAAACTTCTTGATGTTGACAGAGATCAGAGAATGATGCCCAGACTCGTTAAACGGGTAACTGACATGTGCGATGAAGAGGAAACCTAATAAGGTGGCCACAGAGCGTATAGCCCTCCATATGAAGGCATGTCAATTTTACAAGTAGATGTTAGAGTCTAATCGCGGCACAGACTCTACATAGACATACCGTGAACCTTGGTAACCTTGCTCAATCAAAATATCGAAAGCAACGCTGAGTTGACATTTCATCTTTAAATGAGAAAGGCATGAGCAGTCCTGCAATCTGAACTGAAAATTCAGACAAAGACAAAGCTGAAAGCACTTCAAAATGGCTAATTTTCTTACTGTATAAATCTACCACTCAAATTAAGCGTACAAGATGACCTGTGAGCTTATGAGCAACACTCTGTATTGAGATAGCAAAAAGCATGAAGAGTCTTCTTATAGGCCAGAGAAGTGCCATGGGCACTAACATAAGCATGGAAAAGTAGCCACCACAGAAATACCATGCTGCCTTTTGTCTTGCCAAACAGCAATGCACAACACAGCTAGGGATAATAAAGTAGTCACAATTCACATAATCTCTCCTACATTTATACCCCATTAAATTCAAACTCATTGGGAGCAAATGCATATCAAAAGGTATTCAAATTAAGACATCACATCAGTTTAAGTTTACAGATACCTTACTGACATTAGAGACCCTGACACAGCTCTTCCATTTTATCAGTCTTCATCATGAGCGAGAAACAACCAAAAGTCAGAACAACAACCACACGTGATCAGTAACGTATCTGTAATGCACAAAGTACAGTTGCGGCTCAGTACAAATGTAAAATTCAGTGTAAATGCTCAATTATTTCTTCACATTCAATACCAGCAGTGATAAAACAGCTGAAATGCAGTCATGCCGGAATCTAAGCAGGAATGATATTCAATGCTTGGACAAAACAGGAAAAAGCCAAAATACCACTCCACTCTCAAAATGTACATAGGTTCACCGTCCAACCGTTTAAGCGGCTCATATGGGGGGCTGGGGGTGGAAGGCTCTCCTAGGAGTATACGGTACAAGGTGGGGGCTCCACCATAGATGGGATGTCAGTCCATTACATGCAGACAAACAATCACACAGACCTATTCGGAGCTGTAATGACCTAGACTTGGACTTGACACGACTCTACAGTTCCAAACAGTATTCTGTTCAAAGGACTGCATTTTAACTGAAAACATTTTTTTAAATCTGTCGTCATTTTATCACATTTAACTACCAATCAGGTTTAGTCTCGTACACTTCAAGCTTTGGGTACTAACTATATGTACATGATCATTCAGTCAGCTGGCTGTCAGTGCCAACAAGATATCTACATGACAGCATTCACAGATTTTAACACCCAGAAAAACATCAACCTACAAAAACTAAAAGATACAGGAGATGCTCTGAACAACAAACTACATTCAGCACCAACAAGCTAGCTGGTAATTTTCATCACATGGTATTAGAGCAGAGTGCCTTAAAGCTGATCACTTAACAAGCTGTTTGTCATCAGAACTACCTAACTTATGAGTTACAGTACACTACTGTCGAAAAGTTTGGGGTCACTTAGACGTTTCCTTGATTTCCATGAAAGCATACATGGAATGAGTTTGAATAGAAAATATAGCAGAATGAATAGGAAATAGACAAAAGTTAGAAATATTTAACTGAAATAATCGTGTCCTTCAAACTTTGCTTTTGTCAAAGAATACTCCATTTGCAGCAATTATAGCCTTTCAGACCTTGCTAACTTAATTACAAAAAGGGTATTCTAATGATCAATTAGCCTTTTAAAATGATAAACTTGCATTAGCAAATTCAACATTCCACTGGAATACAGGACTAATCGTTGCTGATAACGGGCCTCTGTACACCTAAGTAGATATTCCATTAAAAAAAAAACAAAACACCTGTTTCCAGCTAGGATAGTCATTTACAACATTAATGTCTACACAATTTCTCATCAATCTGATGTTATTTTAATGGGTAAAAACTTGCTTTTCTTTCAAAAACAAGGAAATTTCAAAGTGACCCCAAACTTTTGAACGGTGGTGCATATATCATCCCATTTTTAACATTTTTATGGCATAGCATCACCAGCTCAGAAAACTGTAAAAGATTTAACATTCATTTCAGGAGTTGCCTAGATAGGAATATGGCCAAACGTCGTCTTATGGTGGCGATAGTGAAAAACCCTTGAATAACCTGCTCTTGAGACTCAAAAATAAAGGCTTGAGATAGCGTGACTCAACCACAAAAATGCTACTCCATGGGCTGCTGTGACATTTTATGAGCATGTGAGAAATGCATTGCATGCTTTCAAAAAAAAATAAAAAAAATTTTTTTTTGCAATAGCTTTGTTGATCCTGAGCCGATTTTTATCATTTTTGGCAGAAATACAACTTAAGAAAATTGTAACAAAACATGTATTTTATTTCCCATCACACCTGCTTTATGTACTCACTGTACCTAGTAACACAAGCAACAAAACTGTCTAATGCTCACAATGATAAACATCAAAATGAGACAGCAAAATCAGGTAACGGTCAAGTCAAAAACACTGACAAATCAAGTATAGTTTGAGCAAATGTTCAAAGTGTCGTCTGTTACCTTTCACACAGGCCCACAGCCGTTTTACCAAAAACGATCAAAACACAGCATACATACCACCATAGAGGCATAGTAAAACTCCCATAGCAGACGTGAAAATGGAAATTTTAGAGGACACTTCCATCCTTGGACCACACTCACATCATTGACCTCAGCAAACAGCAGAGAACTGGAGGTGCGTCTTAAGTAATATGCTGGCACATTTGTAAGCTGTGGAGTGGTTTCAGAAAAAGAGGACGTTAAGCTGCTCATCAGCCACACAAACAACCAAAACACAACCCCTCAAACAGCAAGCAGACAATTACAACATGGTGGCAGGAACCAAGGGTCAATCAACTATGATTAACAGGATGAACAGTTTAAAAGGCTGTAGAAAGCCTATATTATATAGATGGATAAATTAAAATTGATGCACATTACATTTTGTGATTAAAAACCTACATCATTTGGAAGCGTGCTGCATACATTGGTGAGGCAAAAAAAGACACTGTCTGTGAACGATATGCCAAGTTATTTATGTATGTGTACAATGAGCTCTCGAAATATGTTGGGAATTGCACTGTAACCTTTTTAAGTTTGGTTCAGTATGTCAGTGAAAACGTGCAAAATGTATACTTCAGATAGACTAACAATTTAGTGATTAAACAGTACCTTCACTCAGCCAATCCCCCTCATTCACATGCTGCAGCTTCTATTAAATAATCCATTTCAATCCTCCAGACATAAGCAATTCTACTTTCGTACTTCTGTTGAACTCCAAGCCAGCGTGGACCAGCTGGGCGTCACGCTGAGGGTGAATAATTGATACTCATTTGATGTGCATATTTTTTGCCCAAACTACATCAAAGTAATTTGCTAAGGCATGGGGACTGGCATCTTTGCTTGTTTTCCCACTTTCTTTACTGGAGGAGATGGTTGTCTCCAGGGGGAATGGGCCATCTCACCTGATGGCTAAGGGAACTTCCATAGGTTGGAGGGGGTGGGGGTGTCTCTCAATCAGGACAATTGACAGTGGATGACTGACGCTATCTTGACAGTCATCGTAAGACACTGATAATCACGTTAAGCTAAACTACCACGCAATTACATAAAAAAAAAAACAAATTCATCACTGCTACATAATCACATACAACCCCGAATCAGAAAAAGTTAGGACGGTATGCAAAATGCAAATAATAAAAAAAAAAAAAAAAACCTAGTGATTCTTAAATTGACTTTTATTTCATTGCAGACAGTATGAACCCAAGATATTTCATGTTTTGTCTGGTCAGCTTCATTTCATTTGTTAATATACATCCATTCCTGCATTTCAGACCTGCAACACCTTCCAAAAAAAGGAACTAACGTCTTCATAAGTAGCAGCCAAATGCAAGTTCAAAGAAGTGATTCTGCTTCAGTCTGAGCACCTTCATTCATCTCAGCAAAACAGCTGAGCACAGAAATAAGACAGTGGCAGAGGATACTCACCAGTTTAAAGTCCTGAATGCTACATATGAAGTATGGAGTGTTGGGTCGTCGGCTCTCAATGTATACACAATCTGAAAAAGTGAGAGAAAAAAAAAGAAGTGGCATCTGAGCTTCAAATCAAATTTGAACATTTATATTTAACAAGCCTTACTAATATGCAATCAGGTTCTTGCCACTCACGCTAATGCAAGACGACTTCAGTAAAAATGTCACAACTATCAAGAAGAAAGTAAACATCTAAATTCTAAGCCATGTCTACTCGAGACAGTTGAATACAAATGAGATCTTTCTATCCTTCCCAAGTTACGTAACATTTCTGCTGTCTGCATTTTAAAGCAAATATGAAGCAGACCAGACTGGCTGCACTGTTAAATTGAATGTGACAGAGTAGGGAAGGGTCAGGAAGAAGCATTTAACAAAAAAATAATCAATCATGATGCAGACAACAAAAACAGATTGACAGCAGCACTAAGTCAGAATCACGAAGCCTAAGACAGCTACCCAAGTCATGAAACCAAATTTCCACCAATGGTTTCCTAGCAGCTAATAATCCAAAACAGCAAGAAACAGTGAACCACCAACATAAACCTGTAGCAAAGATGCAAGTCTTAAAAGTACTATGGTGCCCACAGCATAAGGTTAATGCCTGCAGAGAAATTCATCTTGTTCTGTATTTTGTATTATTTTTTAAAAGAAATGCTTATACCTTAGAAGCTATAGATATGAAGATGTAAATGTTAATTTACAAATGCAATACTACTGATGTTTTCATGTCAAATAGTAAACTCACTACCAATCATGAACAAAAACTCAGTGCCCATTTCAGCCCCTATTTAAAGTATTAGGCCACAGTCTTTACAACGGGTGCAATGTCAGTTGATAAGCCATAAACACAAACCCAATTTCAGAACAATTTTCTGAAAAAACGACAGGTTGTCATTTGCAAAGGTATGAGAGGAAAAAGTCTACTTTTTGTTGGCATCCTTCTAGCTGTCAGCCCCTCAAGGATTCTTAAAAGTCAACTGTTCCTCTTCAACCTGGGCTCTGGAAAACACCTATAAAAGGGGCTTATAAGTTCTTCAACTGTTCATAAATAAGGATCCTCAATTGAAAACAGACCTGAGCTGGATCTCTTACTGTTAACTAAGGATGGGGGGGTGTCACCCCTTTGAATATTTCTGCTATGCCCAGAGTGAGAATGACAACAATCATTCTGTCCATTTCTGATACATCTCTACCAACCACTCATGACCGCTCTCTTGGACCGCCAATGCAAAAAAAAAAAAAAAGCATGCACACCCCTAGCTATATTACATTTTTTGGTGATTTAAGAAAAAAAAAAGGGGGGGGGGGGGGGGGCCAAAGATAAACTTCCTTTTCAAATTCAAAAACCCACTTGGTGGTTAAATTTCCAATTTTGGGTAAGAAGGGTCTCAAAAACATTTTTTTTTCATTGTTTACCTCTTGTTGGGTGTTCGTA
>JAACJT020000105.1:12438651-12450535 GCA_009936485.2 Gymnarchus niloticus | reverse complement strand
AGAAAAAAAGAAAAAAAAAACAACAACCCACCAGACCAAAAAAAAAAACCCCCCCCCCCCCACCCACCAACCCCCACGGCCCCACACAACCCCCCCCCCCCCCCCCCCCCCCCCCACACACACACACACACACACACCTTTGACTTGTTTACTCTTGGTATGTTTGAAGCACCAGAGCAATTAGGTGACCTTGGACCTCCAGAGGAATTTTTCCCTGCTGTATCATAGTATGGAGTTTTGTTTTCTTCCCTGACTTTGGAAAATTACTTATCACTCTTACACTATTGTGACCCTAAACTCTGAGGACACACATTGCATTCACAAACTGTGCTAACAGAGAAGATTATCAGCCATATTTATACTTAATGGTTCATAGCCAATATAAATTTACTCCCCAAATATTTAACAGCTGGCATGAAGTGCCACCATATGTGGAGGAGAAAGACCATGACAACAGATCACAGGATTTTGTCAGTATGCTGGAATGGTACAAATATTACTTTGAAAGTAAACTTTAGTCCACAATTTCCATCACTTCTGTAATGTGATTCACAGCTCAAAAGCACTACTAACAACCAGTAATCTTTAACAGAGTGCAGTATTTCTAAAAATTAAAATCTGAGATGCCATACATCTTGTAAATACAAAATCTATGTATACAATCGCCTAAATTTACAGCTGCAAACTTACCTACAATATACAATTAAACTATTACAGAACAAACCTTGCACAAAAAGAATCAAGACTTCAGAAAGTAAGTGCTTCACATCACAATAAAATAAATTAAAGGCAATCCTTAGGTCAGCACTGGTAGTCTTTTTTCCATAAAAATACAAAATGAAAAATGTTGGTGAGAGGCCAGCATACAAGCAGACCACAACAGAACTGATTTAAGAAAGATACATGAATAGTTGACCTTGTCTACAAGGTCGTTTTATTGCCAAAGATTAATCATCATGCAACCTGAGAGCCAAAAATTAATATAGCCTTTTCTTAACACATACAAACACATTAGTGTCAGTGCCAGTGTGAACTAAAGACTTTCTATTAGAAAACAGGCAACCATAAAAAGGAACATGCTACTAAGTTCAATATTTACACGCCCTGTAAATCTGCTGATCTTTCCATAAATGGTATACATTGACACCAAAAATTGAAAGTAAAAGAGCTTCACTTTAAATGTTTTGTAGACAGACCAAGTAACAACTATTCAGTCACAATCTTACACCACCTCCTGTTTCTTGTAACCCGAGATAGACATTACACCTCCTGCTGTGACGTTGCCCAATTCCTAACGGACAATCCCATTTACAAGTACATTCAAGTGTTTAATTACACACAAAGCTTCAACAAATGTACAAATACATCCAACCACAGATACATATTTGCACCTCTACGGACCATATCAAGAAGCACACTAGGTTAACCATACCATGCTGATAAAGCCATATCCTACAAACACAACTGATTTGTGAGATGTGTGAGAGTGCGCCGCTCTGATGTCCTACTAGAGGCTGCTGCATGGAGGCCTACATTTGACAGCCTCTTAGAAGGGGGCAGGAAGAATGAGAACTGTCACATGTTCAGATGTGCGTCCACAGGAGGTCCCTCCCAGCCAAGCTCGTTTGTGGGATGGAAACACTAACACACTAAACCAACCACAGGTCTGCAGATGTAGTATAAAAACCTGACCGATGTCTCTGGAGAAATGTTTAATGCGTACTTCAAAAGAAAATGTAGAAAATCCCCCCCCAAAAAAAAAAAAAAAAAAAAAAAAAAAAATCTAATTTCTGTTCTTTCACGTACACACAGCAGCTAAGGAGAGGGAGCTACAACCATATTTGAATAAAAGATGGAGTGGGTTTCCGTAGCAACTTCATAAAGCTGCGGTAGTAATGAAATTCTCTGAATCCTAGAGATTTTGCACACTTTAACAAAATTCTTCATATTCAGCATCATAGGTTCCACACTGCTTCATGTTAACACCCCATGGGCTGGAACAGTTGGGTTTTACCCTTATTTACATAAAGGTACAGTATACACACACACACACACACACACACACACACACACACACACAAAATGAAGCAAATGACATGACAGCCATAACTACAGACACACCTAAATGCCAGTGACTAATGTCACTCTCATTTTCAAGCTTAACCCAATGAATGTGTGCTAGGTGACCATGGCACTGTGTGTGCAAGCTTTCCTACAGCTGTGCTTCAGCAGCTCCATGGGTCTCCCTGAATCGGAGTGCAGTGTCCATTCCCCTCTGCTGCTCAGATTGACTGCTACCCTGTGTAATTAGGCAACAGCTGGCCAAACACCTGCAGGGCAGTGCTGCTGGGAACGCTGCCTAGCTGGAGATAAATGGGGGATGGAACAAGACACTGGCTACATTTTCTAAAGAGCTTTGTCAACCCTTTTTCATTTATAAACATGTGATTTTTTGTGTGTGTTTAGAATGTTTAATAGCCATCATCATTCAAAAGGGACTTGCGTTGTGTTACATTGCTTGTATAGGTTCATATACACGCAATACTTGGTGTTGGCATGTGTGTATACTGCTGGAGAGCGCCTGCACTGGTTTTGGTGGTTTTATTTTAACAGCGTTTTCCAGAAGGAGGGAAGACAAGTGGACGGAGTCCCAGGAGAGACAAACAGTGCCTGAGTCCTGTTCCTTGCGACTGTCACAAAACAGATTCCGAAAACGGCAGAAGCAAGAGGCCTGGCTGTGGGTCACTGGGAGGCAATATAATGCATCAGTGTACAGATACACCAAATAAAACCTGTTCTGAGAATACACAACCTTCCAGAATAGTGACATTTTTTTCCCCAAAACATAATGACCACAGACTAGTTTATATGGTAGCCTGTCAGCCATGAAAAACGCCAGTTTTTTTTTTTTTTTTTTTTAAATACGTTTTATTTCTCTTTAAAATACAAACTTCCTTTGAGTGCACAGCCCAGGGGAAGTCTGCCACTGTTGAAAAGCAACATCAGTCTGCCTAGGATTCATACAGAAGAGCAGCAAACATGCAACTGAATCGGCTTTAGTACTTTCAAGACCATATCTGTTACAAACAACAAACAACCCTGCACAAAGTCAAGTCTTTTAAGACAAAAATTTTATATTTATCCTTCCTGTTGCCTTGAGAATTCAGGCCCTACCTCATGCCAACGCTTCTCCAGAGAAGGTTATTTTACAAAAGTGACTCAGTCATAAAGCCAATCTTACAGGATTATATTTGAACAAAGAACAACACATGCCAGTCCTTACACCTTCCTGAGACATTTACGGTAAGTCTGATTAAGGCTGCAATCACCCAAAGTAGCTTAAATTATAACCCCATAGACAACACTACATATTAATGATTACCAAGAACAGATATCCAAAAAAAAGGGAATCCTGCAAAAAACACTGCTGTAACAAAACTGTAATGCTCACTAAAAACACACTTTGTGTATGAGTGCAAGTGCATGTACATGACTCAAATCTAAAAAGATATCTCAGCCCACTGTTATGAGTTGCCTTAAATACTGTCAAGGTATTTTGATGAGGGCTGAAAACTGCCAGGGCTTAACACACAATCTATGTCACCCCTTCAATTTAAGTAACCCTCTACTCATTACCATATGGTTTTTCTAGGTCAGGGTTACGTGAGAGACTGGAGCCTATCACAGCCAACAGAGGGTATATGGCAGAGGTACACCCTGGACAGGACGACAGTTCAACGCTGGGTGAAGAACAGGCAATTTAGAGACACCAGTTGGCCTAACCGCATATCTTCGGACTATAGGAAAACACACCGGGACAACATGGGGAAAACGTGCAAACATTCAATTTATAAAGAGGACACTGTAAAAACTTTGTATGACTATAACACAGGCTGCAACTGAGCTCTGCAGGGCTACCATCACCGCTGTCGGGGTATTCATTTGTGATGTTCTCTTCACTTAAATGGAAGCTGATCACTGCCTCAAATCTAGAGCATTTTCCAACTGAATGAAATCTCCATCAAAAGGCATTCCAAATCCCACACCCAAACCCAAACAGCTAAGGGAACAGCACTGCGTACTCAAACAGCCCTGCATCTCAACACAGCACGGGTGGTAGTTTGTGCGGACAATGTGGAGTCTTACCACCAGGTCGGTAAACGACATCATCCTCCGTAATGAAAGAAGTGATTTCACCATTCTCAGTCCGCTCGTAGCGGGACTTCTTCTTCGGGGTCTTCTTCTTGTGTTTCTTGCTGGGCTCCTCTGTGATCACACTTGCATTCTCGTTGTCCTCGTCCTCACTGTGGTCACTCTCAGCATAGTTCTTGGCTCCCCCTTCCAGAGTGCAGCTGCGACGGGGCCTGGAGCTTTCATTGTCCCTGGTCTTCTCCCTCTTGTCCCTGTCTCTGTCCCGATCTCTGTCCCGGTCCCTCTCTTTATCCTTCTCTTTGTCAGCAGTCATGATTCGCCACGTGCCTTCCTCTGTCCTCTCACGGCTGGGCCTCCGTGAAAGGTAGACTGTGAGCCTGGGCTTCAGTCTTCTGAATTTAACACTCAAATCCAGGAAAAAGTTGGCCACACCAAGAACCCCAGCGTTTCACAAGAGCTATGGGTAAAGCAGAAGGGGGGTGGGGGGGTACAAAAAGATTTTAGCATCTGTGAGAGAAATCACAGTACAGCCACAAATGATGCACACCAACACAGAACTAACTATATGATTCAAGAGACCGCACGCCAGTGAAATGCTGATCTATAGCCTAAGTTTAAGGGCCATTTATAGCAAAGAATAGCATTAAGCGCCAGTATAGAGGGAGAAAAGAATCCTCAAAGAAACTGGGGGAAAAAAAAAAAAAAGCAAAACAAGTTCTTAGAACAAAATACTGCCAGCTCATACGCTGTTCCAGAAAATTTTTTAAAAATCACTTAAGGGTTTTTAATTTTTTACAGTTTGCACCACAGCTTCACAGTTTCATACAGAGCAACTGAAATTTTTCATGCACAAGGGCAAAATGTGTTATCTATACGGGTGACGCACTCCACATTCTTCAGAAAGGCGTTCCAGTTCCACCGTATTACGCTCCTTTGTGAAGAGATAAAATCATCTGTGATCGCCAAAACACTAAAGTAATTGGTCAAATGAGCCTTCAAAACCTGTGGTAGGAGGGAGCATCCCAAACTACCCAATCAATGCGGTTAAAAATGCTCCTGGCCACACCTGAAATCAAGAATTTATGGTTATGCTTCCTGACCAGGGTGCCAAATGACACCATGCCAAGTTTCTTCTCTCACCATTTACCCAGAAATACCAAAAGAATGACTTGCACCTCAACACATTTTAGCTTGGCAATAATAATGCAAGTAAAACATACTGTAAAGAAAAGCCTAGGCTATATGTGCACTCACTTCCAACCTAATTTTTTTAAGAGATCCTAAAAGCATAACACCAGATCAAATATCAGGGGAAAAAAAAAAAACTTCAGGACTGTACATTTCATGCTTATGTTTATTTTGACAAACAAGTACCACCCATATAATACAATTCAAATCACAAAAAATGTTGCTTTAAATCTGTAGGTGCCACATTAAAAGACATTTCAATGCATCTGAAAAAGCAAAGACCAAACTGCTTATACATTTACCCAGATGCACCTCAAAATAAGTTTATTATTACATATAACATGCAATAGCAGGCATCCAGTTTAAAGAAGTTAGGAACCCACTCAGATCAAAAACCAAAACAATGACTACAGCTACTTGTTTGCACAAATCAATGTGCCCTACTACAAAGCTACGTTTGTTGATTAGTTATTAAAATTGTCTCTATGCCCCAGTAGCAGAAGATGCCAGATATGAAGAAGGTACACAAAAAAGCGGGGGTGACAAAAGATTTGTTGCAGCCACTCTCAAATCATAAGAGCAATGTTCCTATTTAGACCGTCATTTCCAGAACAGACGTGAACTGAGTTAAAATGCACTCCCCAGTGTTGGTTTCTGGAGATTAAAACAGTGTAATCGACAGGTGTTTCCTGTTGCTTTTCTAAGACCTTCGATCTGTCAAATATCAACTGCAATTTCTCAAATTATGCAGAACCACCAGGTAAAAATTGCAGCTTACAATGAAACAAACGTGATAAAGGTGTGGCTTCTAAATCAGTATAAACCAGGGCTATTATAGGTTTCAAATTAAGTTTAGCTTTTATTTTACATTTTAGTTTTTGGTTTTAGTTCAGTTTCTTCAAAGAGTGTACAAATAGTGTTACTTTCATTTTATGAAAAAGTCTACTTTGTTTACTTACTTTGTGTCCTTATTAGTTTTTAGTTCTATGTTTTTGATGCCACACTGGAAATGACTCTCAAGCTTTCACCCTACACATGAAACAGCTAAGGAGAAAGGGTGAAGCATTTGGTTCTGCCTTAAAATTCCCTTCCAAATTCCTCAACACCAGAATGTTTTCAGTGGTTATGGTCCTGGTTTATTGATGATCCTTTTCCTTGATTACAACATGCACACGCAACAGAATTTGACATGACACTTCTAGAGAAAGACTATGTGGGTGTCTCCCAGGGAAGACCCCTGGGAAGAAGAGTGTTTAGAGAATCAGGAATTATTCCTAGAAATATAGAAAAATATTCCTTTTGAAATTTATTGCAGTGGTCATCACTGTCGAAATTAGCCTGACAGAAGCTGGTGTTTTAAACTTGGACTCAAGTGTATTGCATAACCGTCTAAAGGTAACAGACTCACACAGTCTGGACATTCCATTCTCTACAAACATACACACAACAAAACTTCACATTTATGATGTTCAGATGTATACACATACCACAACTTATCAAGTGGATGAAAACATCCAGGCTAAATCAGCTGCATCTGTCGGCCATGTGTAGGTAGGGCGTGTATCAAGGAGCTGCTGTCTTGGTTGGAACAGTTTTTTGTTGGAAAATCTGTCTTGGTCTCACACCTTTTCTTCAAATGTTAGATGAGCTTTCTCAGATGTACTCAAGTTTTTGGGATTCTTCCCTTTAAGTATTGCAAGCGCCTCAAATTTTACCAACACTGTCTACAATTAGACACGTGCTTTAATCAGAAACAGGGTCATGTCCAAAATAATCACAAACCGGACTTTCTTTTCCATCCTAATTTCACCATTTTGTAGTCTGGTTTAGGTTCGTAATTTGCTGGTTAGTCTTTTGTAAATGGCAACCATCAATTTTCAAACATCACTGCCTTCTGGGTGTTTATAATCCACGTGCAGCGTAACAGGGATTTTATTAGGACCTCCTCCATTGACAGAAAATACAAAAATGAAGCATTTTTCTTCAATTTTCATTTTCGTATTAGACATTACAGTTTTAGTGGTAAACTGTCGTTTCCATGTTTATTTCACTACCTAAAAGTTTCCGTGTACTTAGTCACTCGACTTCCATGTTCAGTCAAGCATGGCTTTGTCCTGCAGAACTCCATTCATAGCCAATCTTTTTAAAAAAAAAATGTTTTCAGTTCTTCCCTCTTTAAGCTACACATCTCTCTATACTTAATTCTGTAGCTTTTTAATTAGTTCAATTATCAGCTAAATTGCATTTACACCTAGTTTCAGTCAGCAGGAATAATACAGGAAAATATTTAAACATTCACAGAAAGACTGATGTGGTAAAATTGCTTTAAAAAGCATTCCAATCACTTCATATCTGTGTAGGACTGAACGGTGGCTCAGTGGAGTGCACCATCGCCTCAAATCATCAGAGTTATGGGATCAAATCCCAGCTTTGCTCTGTGTGAGTAGAGGTCACATGTTCTGCCCATACTGTGTGGGTTTCCTCTGGGAATTCAGTTCACACCACAATTAAAAGACTGGTGGTTAGTCTAACTGGCTTCTCTAAATAGGCCATATTCTATAACTGTGTTTGGGCATGTGTGTCTTACAATGAACTGGCACCTCATCCAGGGAGTGACCAGTGATACCTGGAACAGCTGCCTCCCAAGTAACCTGACCAGTATTAGCAGACAGAGCATGGATTTTTGTGTAAGGGATAAGTTAACATTAAGAGTTCTCTCCCCTCGAATGGGGGGGGTGTTGGTTATTATAAACAGTATTTCAGAAAATAAATTTGCAAGAGATGCCATAGTATTTACAAAGTGGCAAAATTTCCCCACAAGCAAATCATGGACTTTGACATTCACAAGGAGGTTTAAAAAAAAGAGTATTTAGAATAGTACGTTTTAAACCCTTACCAAGAGATATTAATCAAACATTAAGTAACTCTAGGTTCTTGATTAAAATTGACATTAAGGGCATTAACACTATCATTATTATTCATTTGAATACAAGTTGTCCTCTACAGTTTCCCTACAAGCTTAGAGCTTACCCTAAAATCACACATCCCGGATGACATGCCAATCCCTCACACAGCAGGCTTACACTCTATAAACAATTAAGAGACAACAGTCTACCCAAACTGCATGTGTTCAAGCCATAGGGCAACTGCAGGATCTGCAGAAGGAAAGCATGTAAAGCCCATAAGGGAAATGAATGCAATGCACTCAGGCTTACCCAGTAATACTAATGAATGTTTGGCACCAGGCATACGTGAATGTGGAATTAACCGTCCTCATTCAGGGATAAATGCTTGTTCTTTGAATGATGAAACATGCTCCTTTCAACTATTCTTAATATCCAACGGTGTTGTATAAAAACAGAAAAGTACAAACACTGACAGCCCTAGACGTTCACCAGAACAAGCTCATCACTCAAATTTCAAACAAGAGGGCTGGAGAATTCACAGGATATTCACATTTACTAAACTGTGCTCTGTCTGTACATTTAGACTAAGAAGCAACCGAAAACTGGCAATGTCTTAATCTGTCCATTGTTTTTTAAATGGAACTTCATGAATAGAAATTTAAATTGTTCAGAAACATCTACACCAAATCTCTGAACTTTGATTAAATGAAGCAGCAGTAGTAAAAATCATTTAATTCTTCATTAGCTACTAAATAGTGAAAATAACCCACAAAATGACTTGTACTTAAATCATTTACAATTTCATATTTCAATAGTCTTACAATATAGGCCTAATTACTTGAAAACTTAAGCCGGCAGCCATTTTGAGCCAGTTAACTTACTGAAATCAGAAAAACCACTTCACTGAAATCAAAATGGAAGAGAGTGTTTGTATTTTGGCAAAATCTAGACTTACATAACCTAGACTGAAATTTCACAGAAACCCCTATAATTTTTTCAATTGCTAAAATTTTGGAAGGCTGATATGAAAATGATATGCTTGCTGCTAATAACTGATTAGCTAATAAAGGAAGCCTGTTGTAAGAACCCTTTAACTTAAATGTATACTACAGCAGCACATTTTGGGTCTTGGTAATAAAATATTTATGCATGCACAATTATTTTAAGTCCAGAGAAGCCTTCAGACAATGCTAGAAATAATCATTCAGTTAGGCAGACACGCACACAGTAATTAACAACTAATCTTCCTACCACTAATAACCTTGGGCTATCTAATAATCCCATTACTTTAGAGGATAAAAATAGAATCTCCAATTCTCACCTTCAGTCTGTTTAAACTACTATCACCCATCTCCAAGCATTTAATAGCCATCCTCAGGGAACAGTGTCTGATAGAGGGATATGCAGTATTAAATCCATGTTTTGTTTTTTTTTTTTTTCCATTGAGATTATACTGTTATTTCCATGCGCCAGTCAGTTCACCCATCCATCCATCCATCTACAAACCACTCAGTCCTATTCAGGGTTGCAGGGAGGGCCTGGAGCATATCCCAGGCAGCCTTGGGGGAGAAGGCAGGAGACACCCTGAACATTCACAGTTTTCAAATCGTATCCAGTCTTTACCTCTTACCCAGCTATCGCTGGATGAATTTTGGGGGAAATGCTCCTGCTGCTGACAATGAAAACAGAAACACCACTAACCAACAACTTGAGCATGCTGAAGATTCCATTAAAAACTACTATACTCTGCCTGCTTGGACAAATGGCTAAAAATACACCACAATAGCAGATGCCTTTTTTGGGCATAAGCTCCCTTCTTAAGCACATCATCTCACATAAAACCCCAAGCACAGATACAAAAGCAGAGGTGGTGGGGGGTTTCTCATCTACCCATGAAACCTTTAGGGGCAGTATTTCACTTTATCAGCAATCACCTTTAAAAGGAGGCACTGTTTCACCAGGCACTCAACCTGACAACTTGTTATTCCATTGAACTCTTGTACCACAACTCTCTGACCAGCAAGCGAACTACCAGTCAATAAGAAATCATACAGAATATAGTTAATACCAAAGGTTTACATACTATACATAGGCTACGAAATTTCAAATTCAATGTTTCACAACTCCACATTATATTACCATATATTTTTGATGTGACGTCAATCTATTTCCTTAAGAGATCAAGTGAAAACAGCTGAGAGAATTCAGTTTTAATTTACTGTATCAGAATTTCAGTGGGTCAAAAGTTTACATACACCAAGTTGAGGGTCTCTAAACCATGGGCAAGATTCCAGAAACTGATATGCCTTTAGAATCTCTCGTCTTAATTATGCGTTAATTGGGAGTCCAACCACTGGCTGTATTTAAGTTCCTGCCCTTTAGAGTCAGTTCCTTGTTGCCTTTGATACCAAGGGAAAATCCAAGCAACTCAGCCAAGCCCTGAGGGGGGAAAAATAAATCCTCCAACTTAGGTGAAGTTGTATTTGCAAGCATTTAGTTCAAAAAGGTTCAACTAAACCCCAAGACAACAAAAGAACTGGTGAAGGAGTTGGAGGCATCAGGTACCAAAGTGTCTACATCCACCATTAATGGACTCCTTCATCACTATTGCCTAAAAGGCTGTCACACAGGAAGCCCCTACTACCAGATCAACATATAAGCTGGAAAGTCAAACAAAGACCTAGCCTTTTGGAGGTGTGTTCTCTGGCCAGATGAAAGAAACAAACTGTCTGGCCATAATGATCATTGCTGTGTATGGAGGTAGGAGGGTGAGGTTTTCAAGGCAGGGAACTCCATCCCAACCGTGACGCATGGGGGAGGCATGTGGTGAGGGTGTTTTGCTGGTAAAGAAACTGGTGCACTTCAGAACATAGATGGCAACATGTGGAAGGAGGATGGACTAGAAATTCTGAAGCAACACCATAAGGCATCACAGACACCATCATTTGACACCTGGTCACAACTTCATCTTCCAGACAATGATGCTAAGCACACTTCCATAGTTGTTACAAATTGACTTAAAAACAACAAAGTGAAAGTATTGGAGCGGCCATCACAAACACCCTAACCCAAATCCCTTTGAAAATTTGTGAACTGAAAAAGCATGTCCGAGCAAGAGAGTTCACAAATCTCACTGACATACAGGAGTTTTGCTGGACAGAATGGCCAAAAATTCCATAAAGGTATTGTGAGAAGCTTGTGGAAGGCTACCCTAAATGTTTGATTCAAGTCAAGCAAATAAGAAGCAATGCTACCAAATACTAGGAAAGCGTATGGAAACTTGAGCCACTGAAAATTTAATTCAGCCTTTATTTACTCTGTCCTTTATTATTTTGACATGATTTCTTATGGAAATCAAGTAGATGCTGTCTTCACACAGGAAATATATATTAAATGACGTGTGGAGTTGTGAAACATTGAGTTTGACATTCTTTAGCATTTGTTGTTTAGTCACGCAGTCGTGTCCGACTCTTCGTGACTCCATGGACCACAGCATGCCAGGCCACCCTGTCCTCCACTGCCTCTCGAAGCCTGCCCAAACTCATGTTCATTGCTTCCACCATGCTGTCTATCCATCTCATCTTCTGCCGTCCCCTCTTCCTTTTGCCTTCAACCTTTCCCAACATTAGCGTCTTCTC
>JAACJT020000105.1:12393270-12433144 GCA_009936485.2 Gymnarchus niloticus | reverse complement strand
GCGCCCGCGGGGGGGCAGGCCGGGCGGCCCCCGGGGGGGGGGGGGGGGGGGGGGGGGGGGATCCGCGAGCTCGAGCTCACCTCGTCGTCCGCTTCCTTTTCCTCACACACACACACACACACACACACACACACACGCGCGCGCGCGCTCGCTCGCTCTCTCTCTCCTCTCGTGCGTGCATACACTCCACACTCACTCACTCACTCACTCACTCCCTCCCTCCCTCAGCTGTTCAGCAGACGTATCCACATGGCTGACCTAGTCCTCCTTTATGCAGACATTATTGAAGCCCCCCCTCAACATACACACACAAAAGGCAGACTGCTGGAAAAAACGGCCTGGATTCTACTGGGACAACAGGACACAAAGGAGAAATCTTGAGTGACGGAAACTAAAAGGACTGTCTGCTGGAAAATGCATCGGTAAGCAAGATATTAAAGCCTGTATCCCAGGCGTGATCGGCCGCTCACATATGTGGCTACTGCACTGAATTTTAATAACAGCCTCACGTTCAACTGCAGACCGAAGACATTTTTAAAAGTGACAGGAGCGAAATCCTCTACGATGTATCTGGACCTAATAGCTGTATGACCAAAAGGGTCTATGAAACAGTTTACCTGGAACAGTACTCACAAACTAAATACAGCAGCTAAAACCTGAATCTGAGCTGGAGTGCTGTGAATTGGTAGTGCTTCTCATTTGCATGTACAGAATAATGGCTTGGGAATGCTGAAATGGAATAAATTCACATCTTTACAATTAAAACACTGATTAAATTTAGTATTCACATCAGGCCAAAACAGTGCCTCCCTATTCTGAACTTCAGAATAATGGTAATCTTATAAAAGGCAATACAGTGAATGTAAATATTTAAGTCTTTACTTGACAAAATCCTCAAATTTCCCTTGACCATCACAGCAGAAAAACCATTTCTTTGAAACAAATGGTTTACCTTTAAAAGATAAATCAATACTTTGAATCCATCCATCAATTTTCAATAACAGGGTGGCGGTTAATCCAGATAATTGATAGACAAAGTGGGGTACACTTTATATAGGACACACGTTTGTCACAGTTAATCCTACGTATTCTCTAATTTAAATTCTCATATGAGAGCATCACTGATGTTAAAGCTAAACACAAGAATTAATTTTGATAGCAGCGCTTAGATTATGTGATATGCTGAAAATCTTCTTGGCAGTCAGGTTTTTAACATGAAGTGAGGTTTTTATATAATGCCATGCTAAAGCTCAACCATGAGCCTCATATAGTCCAATTCCCATTTGCTGTCACACGGCTGAGCTGAACCAAGCAGATTCACTAAACCAAGAGTAGACACCACAGGCACTTAGAAATCCTAATCTATTTGTGATGAGAAATTTGAAATGTCTCACTAAACTGAAAATGCACTGAAAATGAACTGAAAAAGTAGATACATAGATGCAACACTATTCAAATTCACATTTACAGTGCTGAGCTTTAAAAATTGCAAGTGCTTTCTGAGATCTCCTTCTCCACTAGTGTTCTGTTATGCCAATCATATGCTATTAAAATGTCAGCCACATTGACAAGCTCTGCCGATAATTACTATTGTGTCCATGAAAACGCTGAACAGTTGGGACCCAAAGCTAGCAAAATAAAGTGGAACAATAAACCTTTAATGTGGACTTTCTTCCACCGATTTTTTCAGTTTGAAGCAGGACATCCTTACGAGTAATGCAAATGCATTACTTATACGTTACATAATGCCAGCAGACGCTGAAGTAATATCACAGTTAGTAGAGCAGTCGCATTTACACCAGTGCCTGTAGGGACTTCACAGCACAAACATGAATGCCGTTTCAGTGGCGGCTTCTGAATGAGACACGCTATCCTACTGAAACCAAGGTCAGATGTGTTTTAAAAACAAGAGAATGTAACGCCTAAGAGTAGAAAAGAAATCCATATATAATAATGGAAAAATTCCAAACTAAAAATGATTCATTTAAATAAATGTCCAATGACAGCAAGAGTAGCATTTTTAGGATAGACAATTAATGTGATGTTCTGGTAGGGTACTCCATATTCTATATGGCCTATGGTGTCTTTAGTCAAAACTTTGAAATGTGTTCTTAACCTTCCACCAAATTCTAATTGGTTTGACAGAGAAGCATGTTATCATCTAGCATAGAATTTAATGTAATACTTTCCACTCATCACACGTGTGTGTGTGTGAGACAAAGCTCACCAAATGTGTGAATGCTTTAGTATCAAAGACCGTAAAGCATTATCTGACAGAGAAACGTTATCATCTAGCATAGAATTTAATGTAATAATTTCCACTCATCACACGTGTGCGTGTGTGTGTGTGCGCGTGTGTGTGTGAGAGAGAGAGACAAAGCTCACCAAATGTGTGAATTCTTTAGTATCAAAGACCGTAAAGCATTATCTGGCTTTGCACTCAAAAAGTTTTGCAAAAAGGTAATGATGCTTGGTAAAGATGCAAATTTGACTGCATCTCAGGCCAAATGTTTTAAATAGTACACCCAAAAGAAGCATACAGCCAAACTACTGACGAACAGAGCCTACGAATAAAAACAGGTCGCCATCCTTTGTATTCTGATCTGCCATTTTGTGAGCATATTCATTCAGCAGCTACCACTTTATTCGCTACACCCAGAGGCATCTTTAGAACAACAGATATAAATTGTCAGGTATTATTTTGACTGAGGGCTTACGGGAGTTTGGGGAAAAAAAGATACGTTATTTTGGAGTTAACATTTTACAGCCAACAGTAGGTAATATGGATGATTGCAGTAAACTCTTCATAAGGGAGTACACCTTTTACAGTGTGTCTAAGAGCCAACCATGATACTACCTACTTTCTGTAGCCACTAGGCCTACATTCAGAAACTAAGCACTACAGAATAAAACTTCTTTAAATCAATGTTTTTTATTCCCCCCTCAATCAAGATCTTTACACTGTGTTCCAAATTATTAAGCAACTGACGTATCAGTAGGATTTCAGTTAAATAAACATTTGGTTTTTAATTTTTCAATGAAAGTTTTTGCTTGTTTTGTTTCTCCTGTCTCTTTGGATAACTGGGATCAATCTCAGACAGGTTTGTTGATTAGTTCGCCAGGTGATCAAAATTAAATTAAAGGGAAACCTACTTAAGAAGGTTGTTCCATATTAAGCAAGTCGCAGTTCTCATGCAATATGGGAAGATCTTTCTGAAGATGAAAAACGTGAAATAGTACAATGTCTTGCGAAAGGCGTGAAAACAATAGCTATTTCACGAAAACTGGAGAGAGATCGTCGAACTGTCAAAAGATCTGCGTGTGATTCAGAGTGCAGATGAATTCGGTCAGATAAAGGCTTAAGGAACGTTTCTGTCAGCAAATGAATAGTATTAAAAGACCAGCTATTAAAAAGCCACTGATGAGCAGCAAACAGGCATTTGAAGCTGCCGGTGACCATTTCCTGCCATGGTATAGAAAGAAGAACCGTGCCTTCCAGAATAACATTATTTTCCTGCGAGACAATGCACCATCCCATGCTGCAAAAAACACCAATGACTCCTTGGTTGCTATGGGCATAAAAGGAGAGAAAAAAAAAAAAATCGTGTGGCTACCATCATCCCCTGACCTCAACCCCATTGAGAACCTGTGGAGCATCCTTAAAGGGAAGATCTATGAGGGTGAGTGGCAGTATACCTCAGAACAGCAGCTCTGGGAGGCAATACTGGCATCCTCAAATGAAATACATGCAGAAACTATACATGGACTTAAGTTCAATGGATGAGAGACATGTTAATGATATCAAAGGATGACTCATTATAGATCAAGTTACATATTAAATATGTTTTGATTTAAATTAGATAAATACTTAATGCAACAAATACAAAGGATTTCTGTTTCGAATTCCGTACAACCTATTGACTGTTTTCAAACTGTTGTGCATAACAATTTGGAACACTTGTTTTGAAAATATTTTTTAAAAAGCTATTGTCATCATTAGTAGTTTTGCTTGTAATAAAATCCACATTATAATAATTGTTGAGGATAAGAAAATCCTTAAATCGTACTGACTGATTAGGAAAAACGAACAAAAACAGCATGTGCATAATAATTTAGAAGACGATGTACAGCTTTAATAAACGTGGATGATTTACAGACATGGGGAGTTTCTAACACACAGATCAAACTTACAGGAATCTGTGAATAAATGATCATCTTATAGGGAAAATTTAGTGAAAATTTTGAGATCAACTGCTACCTGTATTTCTGTGGCCATTGGCAAGATTAGCCTGGTACAAAGTCAAAAAAGCAGATCATAGCTACATTTCTACTCCAAACATGCACTGGTAATCAACTGTGTGTAAATTTCATTTTTCACTGGACAGTCCCATTAAGAGGGTGATTTAGCCTATGATTAAGTTTAATCAGTTTTACAAACCATCCCACAATGTGTAAGCTTACATGTACTAAAGTTTCACAAGAAACAAACAGAAATATGTATGTTGTGTCAACTCCCCCATTTGTGCATCAAGGATAAATGGGTTATGCAGCCCGAGAAGCCCTTTTGCACACCACTGTTGTACTAAGTGGTTGCTTTTTGCACTTGTGATTTTCCTGTTAGCTTTAACAAGCCTGGCCATTCTCCTCTGACCTGTCTCATTAACAAGGTCTTCTCACCCCCAGGACTGCCCCTGACGGCATCCTTACTGTATTTATGTATTGCACTGTACACTCTACAATTTAGACACTGCAGTGTGTGGAAAATCCCAGGAAGGCAGCTTTTCCTGAGATTTTGGAACCTCAACATCTGGCACCAACCACCACACCACATTCAAAAATGCCTGTATCACACACTTTAAAATGCATTTTATGAAACTTGGGTATGCTATTGGAATCATGCCCTATGGGGTGGGTGTCCAGTTGACCTTGGACCCCCCCAGAGTTTTTGGTTCCTCTCCTCTGTTTTCTGGCCTTTTCCTTTTTCAAAGTCTGTTGTAATTACAACACACTCCTGTTAAGTGCCTTGGGGAAATTGTGTTGTGAAAGACACTACAAAAATATATTGCAATGTTAGCCATTCCAATGCTTAGCCAAACAGTAAGTGACCCTCCGTCCAAGTACGTTGTACATATTCATTTGTAGCCATGATTTGCAGGCTATAAACAATTAAAACTAGCCACTAATTGCATGTTTTGTGAATTATTCCTTAAGTTACCACCTACTTTACCCCCATCTTTCTGGCAAGGGTCAATATTTTAATCTTACTGCAGTCGACAATTTTATAAAAGATATTCTCTTGGAGCACATATACATTCATGGGGTGCCTGCGGAGGACATACTTTACCTAGACGTGCACTCTACAGTACTATTTAATGCTATATATTACAATGCAATTACTCCAACAATCTGACATGCTTGTCACATTGGTTATTTATGGTATCTAGTTAAGAACTCATTCTTATTTCCATAACTTCAAATGGCGTGTACGTGTCTGTGACACTTCGTATTCTAACGAATTCACAAATGGCCAGCAGTTTTAAAGAGCTAAAAGAAGTGAGGTCAAATCTAAGGACTGTTCTGACAACCTCCACTTCATCATTCCTTTCCCTCTCAAAAAGGTCATGTTCATACTTTCCTGCCTAGCATTAGGCAGACTTGTGTCTAGTTTGCATTTATTCTTCTGACTGAATACATCCAGAACACTTTACCCATTATCCGTCTTATCTTTTAATTGGCCTTACACTGATTCATGGCAGGGAGACCAGCACCAAGCCCACACTAGTTATGTCTGACAGAGTTTGTAGATTAAGAGAAGGACAAGGGCATTGCATGTGTATTCTTATTTTTAGATAAATACTTTGCAATAGACCTGTTTTGATATCAATGGAAATGGTTTTCCCCCAAAAAATCCAAATAAAACACCACATGCTTTCTTAGTATCATACAGATTTTCATATTAACAGAAAAGTATTGCACTCATGCAATACTTAGACTAGTGATGGGAGAAATGAGACCTCAAAACTCGTGGTAGATGGGAGTATCCCGAACTAACCAATAAATGCTGGCAATAGCCAACATTGATTGGTAGGACCGGCAGCATTTTTTGGTAGTTCAACATACTCCCACCTATCACAGGTTTTGAAGCGTCACTTCTCACATCGGTACACAAGACTGTGCACCTCTTCACAGCAAACTAACACCTCTACCACTCTTAACCATTTCATGCAGCTGAAGTCCCCCTCTCCTTATACATTTACTTTGCTTGTACCCTTTAAATATTAACCACCGTATCTCAGTTTGACATGTCTATTGACATTTTTGCTCTCACACAGCACCAACTGTAGAAATGCATGCAAATCGATTCTCCAACACGCCTAGACACTTCGCTGTCAACCGGCAAACCGATGCATTAAACGGTGCATGCCTGTGTGTGCTGTTACCAAACGTGTTTCATTTCACGTAAACGTTTCTTTGAGGATGATCACTTTTCTAAAAAAAAAAAAAAAGCGAACACACGAGAACATTAAGGATTTAAATAGAGTTTGTCATTTTATGCTCAAAAAGTGGCAGAGGAAAAGAAAGACATTCAATACTACTTACCAAACAGGAGCCCATGGTCTGACACCAGCTTGCACTTGCACAAAGGTGAAGACAGTGCGACACGGAGTCCAGCGATATATTGTATAATTGTGCTGTAAATGTGTTAATGCTACTCCCACATGCCCCCCTATCCGCTACCATCGCAGCCCACAAGTTGCCCACCCCCTGAGGTGCTGTGACTTCACACTGCCTCGCATTTCTATTCAGGTTCCCACCAACCAGCATTCATCTGCCTTCAGAAGTGACATGCAAAGCAACTCCAAATCAAACCGTGCTTGAAGTATTCTCCTAAAAATGTCTGTACTGCCATTTCATATAAAGCAGCACAGGATTGCCTCGTTTTTATTTGTACCATTTACACAATTACATTTTGTAAATTGTTCAGACTTGATTAATGTACAAAAAAAAAAGAAAAAAACTTCAGTTCCATTACTTGGGATGCAACAACATACATGGAACAAAGTAACCACCCCCCTACGACCTGTTTGGCATGCTGAATATTTTGACGCGTGTCATGATTAATAAAGACTATCACCACGGATTCAGACCTCGCAGGGAAAAAAGAAAAAATGGTCAGCCTTCATTCCAGTGAGTTATCTTCAAATCGAGGGCAAATAAGTGGGCAGCCACACAATGTGCTTCTGAACTCTATGAGGTCGACATCACACTGGCACTTTGAGCTATAATGGGCCTACTGTAATAGCTGGTGCTGAAGGAACAAGCAGAGAAAAACAGCTGGAGAGAATTGCCTAGGAAATCTGTGTGTTCAGCCGCAGCAGACGCTCTATGGACACTCGTGATGGAGGATCCCTATTAAGAGAACAGAGGCACTCATCTCATCAGCAGAGCCTGTGGCTACACAGCCGGCTCAGGTGTGTTCTCCTTCCACCACTATCATAACAAACAAGGATGAGGCTAACAGATAGTTTTAATGATTGTACCTATCCAATACTTCAGTAAATTTGCTGAAAGCCGACATTATGAACAAACAGCGCCATGTAAATATTTCTTGTAAAAATGTGTGACCAGAGTTTAATCAAAGAACGCAACATTTAAATGGCCCACCTGAGCTGCTCTGGCTATTGAGATTCATAGAAGAAAGAAAGAAAGAAAGAAAAAAACAAACCTCTTTATAGGCCGATACAGCAGAATTACGACAAAGGAGAAGGACCATAAGAAACGTGTGTGCTGATAGTACTTAATGTATCTTAACTATCAGCACACACGGAGATCTAGGGACTAATCTTTGGCTGTAACACAGCTCTCATTTTTTTTTAGGTTTTGAAATTGCAAAAAAAATAAAAACACATCAACACTTTCATTTAGAAAGTACAGTAGACATTTAAACAGAGATACAAAAAGTGGGAAGCCAACAAAAGACACCTTTCTGATTCCTGACTGGAACTGCAGAAATCCTACATATCTGCTTTAATCTCCATACAACTGCAGTTTCTGTGGACAGTGGAAGCTCCATATTTTAGTAATCCTTAGCAATGTAGCAGTCACTAAATCCCATTTATAATATGAGACATCCCTACAAGGCACGAGCAGCTATAAGCTACTAGCCCGTGTGTCATGTGTGTCCTGCATGGGTGTTCATATTCATGAATGTGTGTGTTTGAATCCCTTTGGAAAAGCATGATAATTTGTGGTACTTCCCCTGCAGTGTTATGAAATAAGTCTCCAATATCATCATTCATTCTTCATTCAGCCATTTCAAGCTCAAGTGCAGACTTCACAGCACAGCTTGTTTAAAAATGTAGAATCCTTGCCACTCCATTTAGAAAAGGAACAGTGGGAAGGCAAAATTGCATGCAATAGATCCGTTAACTGGATTACCACCTAATGAGAACCACCGTGCACAGCATTAAGTGTGAAACACGTGCCATTTTCCCCCCCAAGATATGCTGGAGCAGAAGACCATAATGGCAGCTATCAAGTGCCATGTAGCAGGAGAAAACACAATGAATCACTGAGCAATCCAACTTAATGGCTTCCTCCTGCATCTGTCTCTAAGCAGTGTTATACTCGTAGTACATATTGAGCGATGGGAGGGGACTGGACGCACAGCAGAGAAGGAACAACCAAACCTGGGCCACTTTGTTTCGAAGGATGTAGCCATTTATAGGGAAGAAGCACGGGAATCTGTTTTCTGCATTAACAAGTAACCTTGACTGCAGGCAGTCCCTGGCTCCTCACCACAGTGCCTCTAAAACAAGCACTGACAGGCGACCGATGAAAGAATGAGAGAGAGCGGCACATAGACAGGCAACAGACATGACGATGCTATAATGCCACACTTCACATTTACACACAAGCGCTCCCCCTACCATTTATTATTATAGTCCAGTATGTCTTCAGCGCTTTCTCTGATATGAAAATGATTTAACGTTGAACATTTACACTCCTGACCATTCCTGTTGTGCTTTCAAATACATTACAAAAGGTTGTAAATGGCTAGACATTAAAAAAAATAACCCTGCATAGTAACGGAAAGCAGCACAGAGATAACACTTTAATGACATCATATATGGTATTCAGTGAGATATCTAATCCAACTGAGAGTTTGTTTGTAAACATACCATGCATAAATTGATGGCAAATGAAGAAATAACCAAAGAACGGTCATTCCTCACAGACATCCAGCACGTGTAAAACTACATTTTAATTTTCCAGGAAGTAGACTGGCCTGCAGAAATTTTCAGTTCACATACTGGCAATACGAGCAACAGACTCAATATAGTTTCTTCATTTTATATACACAAAACTTAAAAACAATGTATAATTAACACTACATAAAATTTTGAGCCTAAGAAGGTTTCATAAGAACCTTGGGTGTTATAAGGGGGGAAAAAACAATCAGAACAGGATTCCTTTTTTTGTGATTCAGCTGCAATAACAGCTGAAAGCTCAGCAGTCGTGTTCATACTGTGCTGTCTTACCTACAGCAATGGAAACTGATTATGGGATAATTACTGTGTATTGTGAGGCAGTGGCACATTAACCTCTGAAATTGAGTGTATGTACTCTTCCCAGCCAAGCGTGACCACTCTCCACATCTGTGGTACTGAAGGGCACTCCAAACTAAAACTGTACAGTGACTAAGGAAGACGCCCATTAGGGAGCTCATTCAGCCAGACAGAGTTGTTAGCGCAACAAAACTAAGCTCAGGGAAACTTTCCCCTTTGGCAAGATGCATGCCATAAAATATTAATTTCAAAGCTTTTAACCACCTGTACTGGACCACTTCAGATACTAGACCATGACAAATGCAAAGCGCTAATGCATTAACTTTGTGTTTCTGCGTATTATTTTGCTTTCTATACGAACAATTTTATGGCGGGGAGGGGCCAAATCATTTGGGTGATACTGCAATCAGAAGTGATGCTGAATATTTATTCCTGCCCAAGTCAGCCTTTAATCACTTCTATAAAAGCAGCTAAACAAGGATCAGAAAAATACGGCATCTCCCTGTTCTCTCTCTGAAGTGACGAGTAGGAGGGAGAGAATTCCTTCCTCACTACTAAACAAATTTACCCCCAAAACTGAAAGCACAATTACTTGATTGCAAACTTCTGCTTTTTACAATGTGGGATATTTAATCTGTATAAATGACTAGCAATGGAATAAATGAGGCCTCAACACCCATGGTGGGTGGGAGTATCCAGAACTAACCAATGAGTGCTGGCGATAGCAGGCTGCATGCTACCACCAATGAATGCTGGCAAGAGGAATAATCTTACCCACCACAGGGTTTGAAACGTCCCATCGTCTCATCACTACAAATAACCATTTGAGACAGACGCACTGAAACCAGTCTACAGCTCTGTCTTTCCATACATTATTAATCATTTCAATGCAAGTTTTACAAATGAAAATAACATACAGCTTTGCCACTGGTTAATTTTTCATTTGGACAATACAGAGAAGGCTTCACTGATCTGCCAATGATGTGCATTGTCCTGGATGAAGGTGCCTGCTTGCCAAGCTAATAAGTGTGTTTGTTACCAAATCTAAACCAAAAGAAATCAGTACCAACTGACGCAAAACATTCCATCAGTGGTTGATTATAAATTCCATATAAATTATGTATATATTAGATCCAACAGCAAAACCATCTTTTAAAGCTGCTACATGATAGTACCCATGGCTCTCTCAATTTCTTCAAATGGAAATACCACGAAACTGTATGATAAATATGCAAGAGTCACTCAGAAGGTTCGTTCCCATCTTGGCACCAAATACACATCAACCGGCATTCCTCTACAAAGACTGGTACCAAAGTAAAAATCCTGAGGCAGCACGGAGGGGGGGGATCAACAAGCAAGCAAACAATGGATTCTGACTTCCAAATGAGGTTACATTTAGAGTGCTATCAGAGACAAGTACCAGCCACTAGGAACCATGACCTGTGTCCTAGAGGAGGCTACATGCTGCTGCATGTACTGCAGTACTGATACTGATCTGTCTCTATTACTCAAAGTCTCATTTTTGAACACATGTTCCTCCTGTACGCATTTACTATTGAGTGTCCTAGGTTCACTTTCTCAGCAAGTAGGCTTGGGGATTCTTTATGTCCTATACCTGGAACACGTGCTTCAAAAACATTACAACAAAGTCAGAATAAGACAGGAAAGTGTATCTTGATCAAAAGTGTTCTATATCAGTCTAATTTCCAGGTAATCCCTAAGGAGATGTTCCTAATTATGCTGAAACACTTTGAAAGACAGAGATACTGGTAACACTGTGAGGCTGCAAGAGGCAGATAGTGTGAGGAAAACAAGAAAAAAAAAATGCATCTGAGTTTCCACAACAGATCCTCCTTAGGGAGGATGCTTTTATTCTGATATAACCAAGAGGGGAAGAAAAAAAAAAAAAAAAGTGTTACAACCTCATTTAGGCGAGCAAACAGGAAGCAGTTGGAAGAGAGTAAAACCGAAGCAACTGTTCGTGACTCGAAGACCGAAACATCAAGGGGGGTAAAAATAAGCACCACGTTGAAAACTAGACCATTACTTTTGAGTATCAGTGCACTCATTGATCTTTTTCGAGATGGAAGACAAAGCAGCAGACTATGGGCCTGGTGTAGTCAGTACTGTGATGAATTGGAAACATATGAAGACAGACCATGAGTCAGATGAAGTGCCAAAGTCGGCCAACAGTAGGTCTGAAAATGACAACTGCTGATTACTTAAGAGAATGATTACTTACACAAGTATTTTTTTTTTTTTAATCCCTTAATTTTGACTTGTGTACCTCAGCTCCCCCTGACAGTGAAGAAAGGCAGAAGAGGAGCTGGTAAACAGGAACTAAAAATTGTGAAAAACCTGCCACCTCTCTGACAACAACAAAACACTGGGAGGCAATAAGTTGCCGACATGCTTTACAGAACAACCAACGTGCTTTCATACTAATCCAGGACAAGAAATAAGGATTGAGATGCAAACACCTTTCCAAGAGGAAAATAAAAACTCCTCCATGTGACCTCAGGCTTCTAGCTCTTTCTCTGAACAAGCAGCAAGTGAAGAGAAAGCAGGGACACCTAAATGAGCTTAATGAACAATGTGGCTGTTTTCAAATGAAAAAAAACAATACTCACACTATCTGACAGAAGAGATTGGCTGCTTTTATATACACTGTACATACAAGAAGAGAGGAGTCACGCTGGAGTCCTTTTGTGCGAGCCAAAATCTCCCACTATCCAACCTTCTCTCCCATGACCCCTAGAGTTCGTCAGACGCCTCCCCACAACTGCACCTGACACCTAATTTGCTCAGCTCCTGGGAGAGATTCTGTCTCACACCAGGGTCCTGTCAGACAGGCTGCCATTAATAAAAGCTAAGCAATCACTATATTCTGAAAGCTGATAGATTTCCTAGACTACCGTGACCTTAACCACTGCTATGTCTATGTGAGGCTCTGTTCATAAATTTAAATCCAATTCTCTTGTTGTTAAATCCTTATTGAGGACATTGGGACTACCATATAAAGTCACTATTTACTACGCTTGACACTATGAAACACAACTCTGTCATATTTCTCGTATCTGACTGAGGAGAATTTAAGACTACTGGTGATTTCTTAGATTGCATGTGGTTAAATTTTGTTCACGATTTTAATGACAAGCCATACAACCAGATTCAAACAATGTTAGAGTAAATTAACCGAAGGCTAAAATGTTCCCGAGTGCTGTCTGGGGATATCCACCTTCAAGTCAAACCTCAATTGCTATAGCCTACATGATATTTAGTCATGTACTGTACCTTCACCCCGAGATTCATGTTTATACTCGTACAGTAACAATTAAGGTAACACTACACAAGACGGACCCCTTCCAGGAATTACAGCTGTTAGTCTTTTCACTGTAATATTTAATATACAGTATATTATATACTGCATTCCACCAAAGAAACTGAGACAAACTGACAAAACAAAACAAACCAAACCCAAGACAAACAACCAAGTCTACCATACCATTCAGAGGGGAACATCCTATATAAAATAAAGTACATATTTTAAAGGACTTTAGTAATCATTTACACATATCCATTTTCCAACAACAAAACATGAAATTTTTAGACAGCTGGGACCAATGTTAGTCCCACAATGTCCCTGCAATAGTGAGATCAGTCGTAGTCTGCAGGTCAGTGTAATAACAGTGATGTAATACGTTGACAAGTCGTGCAATGCTACCGAGTGCAAGGACATCAGCTGTTGATCTATTTGATAACTTTGAGAAGTTGTTTTAAAATAGTCATTTTTAACTTGGTTAACTTGCAGCAAATTCAGCACTTCTGCTAAAAGTACTGTCACAGAAAATGAGGGATTTCCAAATTAATGGACTCCTAAACCCATGCGATAAATAAAGGCAATTCCGCTGTCTCTCTGGGATAACCTGATATACTGCTTGCTATTCAGAGGTGGGTAATTTGCCTCTAACATCAAATTTAATTCATTAAGGACCAGAAAGACAGGTTTACTAATTATAACTTAAACCAGGGTTCAAGGGTGAACAGTAAAACCAGTCCTACTTCCTGTTGGCATTGGCAACCTGACATACTCTCTGACAAACTTCTCAAAAATCTCTTAATAGTATTAATTCTGTTTCTCATTTCTGACCACAGTATCTTGCTATTCTGCTAGGTGTGGTATTTCTTGTGAAAAATATTAAACCAGTGAACTATTAAAATGTACTGTAGCAAGATAAACAACTTCTAGTCTAACTTGGAGAAAGTACCATTGCATTTAACGCAAAAACTTACATTCTCCAAATTCTGCACTGTGCAGTTTTTGATTTGAAAAAATGTTAACATTTCTACTGATTTTTTCATATTTACCAAATATGACCCCATAATAAGGGTATTCTTTTACAAGCTCACAATCAAATTAATTTTTTTACGTAATTAGGATGTGAGCTGTTTTCACACTTTCGTTTAAGAAAATTTCAAAAGAACTCTTGAATTGTTTAAAAATTAATATCAGCAGATTTGAAGAATATCTAAGGTTCAGCATTCTTCATTTTTTGCAGCTCCTTTTGATGTGGAAACCATATATACTAATTATAGTTTCACAAAATAAGCCAATTGTCATAATTTTGTGTTTTCCCCCCCTCTTGATTCGGTTCACTATTAAATGTAAAGAATAATTTTTCACAACCAAGTCCAAATCATCACACAAAACACTAGTAGTATACACAAGGTGGTGTCACTGCTTAATAAAAGGTAATGTGGAGGTATCTGCACTTGATTCCTCAATATGGAATAACTTGCTTAAGTACATTGACATGACTGGCTTATGACTTACCCCCTTCTCTGCTGCTTTTTGTCTAGTACTTTTATTGCTGTTTATATACTTATTTTTAAGCTTTAACCATTATGCATACATTTAACTTTGCATAAAAATGAACCTAATGTTTATTGAACAAATACCACTTTTCTAGGGATCAGGACCTACAATCATTTGGAACAGTCTGATCGTATTAAAAATCATACACACGATGCCACAGTGTCATCTCTCATGCAGATGTTGCTTCCTGCTGTATAAATACACTGGAACTTAAACATAGTTTTATGCCCCCTTCATTGAAGCTGAATTTTCCAGCAGACACATTCATTGACCACACTGTACATCCCGCTCACCGCAATGTTCATTCCCAGGTGAAAAGCGTATCAACACCCATCTTCCACCGCTTATCCAGGTCCGTGTAGTGGGGGCAGCAGTCTAAGCAGAGATGCCCAGACCTCCCTCTCCCCAGCCACCTACCCCAGCTCCTCTGGGAGGATACCAAGGCGTTCGCAGGCCAGCCAAGAGCCATAATCTGTTAAGTGTGTCCTGGGTGTGCTCTGGGGTCACCTCCCAGGTTGCCACCTCCCTTGGGAGGCACCCAGAAGGCATCCTAGACCGATGCCCGAATCACCTCAGCTGGCACGTTTTGATGCAGAGGAGCAGAGTCTCTACCTTGAGTTCTTCGCAGGGTATCTACATTATCTAATTCAGTTCATTGTCAAGAGCCAACAGTCTCTCTGTGATCCAAATGAGAGCTAAGCAGGTGTCAAAAGACCTCTGGTCATATGAGAAGCTAACTCTAACCCTACCATTGACAAGAGTCCCAGCAAAGGACACTGCTGAAGTGTCAAACACAGCATCAGCTGTGGCAGATAAGTATGAGAAGAAATCAGCAAAACACAAACCCCCTAAAATGACTGATGGGCATTTAGAAGTACATTAATCCCCAAACTGCCTTCAGGGCCTCTCCAGCTCAGATATGCCTCCCCATCTCAAAATCATTTTATTCACTCCCCACATCTTCTTTCCAATTCCCCCAATTTTCTAAACTCACCTGTTTCACACATCAATTTCCTCACCACCCCCACTCATTACTGTCAAATGTTCCAAAAAGGACTACAACACCAACAGAAATTATGCACCACATTTGGCCACAGCTCTTTGTCTGCTATGACAGCTTCGATTCAACAGAGACCAAACATGCATCTCAGGAATCAAGCACTTGCTTTTATAAACTGCCAGGGAGAGAGAAAATTATAATAGTGCTGTTTTGCTTGCTTAGGATGTATTGATGAGAGCACAATGCTCTAGGCATTAGCCAGTATTGTGCAGTTCACGCACGCTGACGAATTAGTATCGTGGCAGCTATCAGCAGCTGTCAAAGACAATCACCCCCAGGAACGACGCACATCAGCAGAGCTATACCGGTTTGAAGGCAGTCTAAAACAAATGACCTTTTTTCTATCTTTTCTTGCTTTTTAAGATAAAAAGAAAAATCCATCCATCAGATGACAATGAGTTTTTACATTTCTCATTACAACAGTACACATCGAGGCTTAGTCACCTGGGTTCAGCTGTGTCCTTGACCCAAACTGCTCCAAGGACACTGGGTGACCCCAAGCTTTACTCGCATGTAGGTCTCTTTGGACAAAAGTATCTGCCAAAAAAAAAAGGTATAAAATTTACTCAGTGAATGTTACTCAGTCGTATGCCAGCTGAAATTATCTAGTGTTCAAACAAATTTGTTAAAAAAAAAAAAAGTCAAGCATTTTTACAGAGGTGAGAACAATTCAAATGTGTCATACTAGTATTAACAACACTTTATATATTTATTCATTTGCCAAAACATGTTAATAAAGAGGAGAATAATGTGACAAATTGGCCATTGGTCCCGTCCCCCCCCACCACCACCACATACAAGTGTGTTCTTGGAGACTATACTGAAAACAATTATTATTGGTTTGGTCAAAAGGTATACAAAAACAAAAAAAAAAAAAAAAAACATACTTACTTTACAAGAAGTGCATACGCCATTTCATTTTTCATGCAAGGCTCTACAGTATACCATGTGCGCAGATGCACATTTTAACCTTTATTGAAACACCGATGCTTTCTTGCATATAAACAGATTTAACACTACTTATTTACTTATAGCAATAAAAAAAATGTACACCTCAACTATGGAAACAAAGTGAGAAATATATCTGCAATTTAGTCAGCACCATTTAGCACTATAAAACAAAAACAAAAAAAATACTGATGGGGGTGGGAGATGGTAGCAAAAGTAGGAAGAGAACTGGTAACTTGTTTGGTAGGGTACCCCGTGGTCTGTTAAACATTCATACTGACAGTTGTGTATGGAAAGTGTACCGAGACCTCAGCGCATAACGGCTGTTCACCTGATTCTACAACCAAATGGTAAGCAGAGAAATCGGGGAAAGCTCGTTTTACACTGCCACATTCTTAGATGTCCCTCGGACGATGTCCCCCTTCTGTGCTTTAATGATCAATAAACCTATACTGTGTGAAGCTTGATTTCCTGACAAACAGAGGCGTCCAAAGTAGCCAGATAATCTATGACTGAATACATTTTAAAGGTGTGTTTCAGGTATGAGTCCAAGAAATGTACTGAGAAATAAGTGCCCTGACGAGACTAGGGTTACCAGGAAAATCCCCTTGAGCCAAGCCTGGGGTGGTCCTCCCCACCAAGCACACTGTGGTCTGACCACTCACAAGACGGCGTTATGTCACATGTGACAAGTGAAGGTCACTTTGTGCTGGTCAGGAGCTTGGCTGACAAACATGAGCAGGGTGGACCAAGAGGGATCAGACTCTTGATAAGCGATGCAGTCTCACTTAGTCTGCGATTGCCCCTGGGAAATGGTGATCTCAAGGTCCCTAGCTGATGGCTGAGCTGCAGGAAGTTTTTCCAAAACAGACAAGCTGCATAAACAGGGTTTTTTTTCTTTCTGCAATAACACCAAGAAGCAGTTGAGAGTGTTTGGCGTTTTTAGAAAAAACAGGTGAGGCGCCCAAAAGGTTACTTTTTATGGACTCTCTAGTCCTACTGGATGTCCATGCATGATGGAGATAGCAGGAGTGTGATCCAGAACAAGCAATGAACTGTTCGTAGACTTCTGGGCAGGCCATGAACAGTTCACAACACATACCGTGTTCAAACACAAGGATGCTCGTAGGTATGTACATGTTACTAGAGCACCAGGAGTTCAAGGTCAACTTTGTAGCTGTCATCTGACTTGAGGGCCTGTTTTGGACATGTGTGTGAATAGAAGGTCAGAACTGTCAACTGATAACTAGGTGTTGAACTTGATTTACCATGTGGATGGGATGCTTGATCAGCCAGGAAAACCATGACAACCAGTGCGGGTGTACTGGAAAAAAAAACTTGCTGAAGCTTCACTGCAAGATAAATTCAGCTGATTAATTCCTTCCATGTGCCAAGTGACACCAGGGGATACCAAGTTAGAATGGACAATATTCAAGACCTGAACCATTGCAGCAGCCGCAAAGAGGCGTGGCCGAAAAACACTTGGTGCCTGTCATGGCAGGACCCACTGGTGGACACCAGTAGTAAGGGAAGCTGTCAAGCTATAAGAGGGGGGTCTTCATGGCAATGCTGGCAAAGGGGTTACCCCGAGACAGCTGAAAGGTAGCAATAGGCCAGGAGGGCTATAGACATGGAAGATCATGATTGAGAAGAACTGGAGAGGCTCTGGAGAGAGACACAAAAAATGTTTGGGTAAACAGTTCTGGGAGGAGAATTTGACCTTGCGCAGGTTCATTTAACGATGACAGAATAAATGTTGACCAACACAGGGGATTTTTGAAGCAGAGGATTAAAAAAAAAAACAAAAAACCCACATAACCATAGAGGAACTCTTTAATCCAGGGCACACGCCAACTTACTGGAAGGCAGCATTAGATTCTGGCCCAAAAAGAGTTTTTATCATTGCTGTAGGAAGCCTCCATGCTACCTCCAGAGATGTAAGAAAAGGAGATGTTGATGGGCTGACTTGGTTGATAAACCTCTTCAATGTTGCGTGGAAGGGGAATTAAGTACTTCAAGACTGGAAAATAGGTGGTAGTCCAAATTTTTAAACAAGGGGAACCAAAGTGTGCATTCCAGCTTAAAGATGAAATCACAATTCTCAGTCTTTCTGGGAATCAGTCTTTGTATCCTGTGCTGTGTGTGATTTTCATGCACAGGATATCAATGGACAGCTGTAGCTTGAAGGAAACCTGGTATGGGGAGCTGAAGGTGACATCTTACTTTCAGATGTTGTTTTATCTGCATCTGACTAGGATCTCCAACACAGACTTCAGAAATTTGAGGGAGAGTGTGAAGCAGCAAGGCTCCAAATCCAAGGCCATCAGAAAACAGTGGCTTCTTTCCCAGGAGGGCGATGGTTTGGAACACCCCAAATATGAACTATAGCCTACACTAGGAGAAACAGTCTGAAGCAGGCTGGAAGCACATTCTTAGTTACACCAGACAAATACAACAGGCCAGTATAATCTGCTATTTTTAAAGCAATTCCCATTACATCAATTTTGTATAGGGTTGCAAAATTCTGGGAATTCTCAAAGTTGGAAACCTTTCATGGGAATTAACGGGAATATATGGGAATTAATGGGAATAAACTGGAAATTTGCAAAACTATAGGGTAGCCTACAACAGGGAACTTAAATGTAGTTGAAAAAAACATCTTGCAGCATAATCTTGGTTAAAACAAGATGTTTATATTACGAGTGTAACGGTACATGTATTCATATCGAAAATTTTCGGAAAGTGTCTTTCGGTTCGGTACGCATACGTACTGAACCAATGCGGCAAACACGAACCTTTGTGCGTTTCCCCCAAACAACATTCGGAATATTGTTTGCGTTATTGAATGTAAATACAATAAAAGCTGCTAATGTGAATACAATACAGGTTAGGTGCAGTTAATTTTCTAAATGTGCACCTTAATGGATATTTATATTTACTCGAGAATATTCATTTTGATTTACTTAAGTAAATTCTATTTTTTTATTAGTAGGTTGCAGCAGTATTGACAGCGGTGTCTTCAGAGACAGTCAAACTGTACTTTGTTCAGTAAACCACTGTTTAATAAAGAAAAAAAACAATGTTTTGTTAGTTTTACCCCCACTGTACCGAAAACGTCCTGAACCATGACTTCAAAACCGAGGTACGTGCCGAACCGTGATATTTGTGTACCATTACACCTCTAGTTTATGTTTGTATAGTCCCCAGATTAACTTCCCATGAAAAGTTTCCGGAAAAGTACCGGACATTTTCCGCACCTTTGCAACCCTGATTTTGTAATCACCGGGTAAAGCTTGCTGCACGGTAGTAGAATTTACAGCGGCTATTTTGTGTTCCTTTGAATAAGGTGTGTGACCCATTACCTATACTCTAACGCATATGGTAGGTGGTAGATATTTTACTTACAATATGAAAGCCCTTGCTAGCTTAGTTTTCCGCCCTACTGCAACACTGAGGCTCTTGCACAGCATGACTTTTAGTGTCCTCTAGAGGCGGTAACAGCTGATGCTTTTTGCATCAAATCACATCATATAGTCTTCCTCCATTGGTTTGTAACTCTGAACATTTGAATACACAGTTATGACTTGAACTTTAATTTCCCCACTTCATATGGTATACTCAGGAAGGATGCAGTAGGACAAACACACAGAAAGAGGGACACACATTTCCAGAACACACCTTTACACTTTACAGGTGTAAGGTTAAAGGCAATAAATGGCCCACACTACCCCATTAGGCAGACAACCGTATTTCTGCTCTTCAACAAGCAGACTTATGAAATCTAAAGTAGGATGCCAAGACGTAAACACACCTACAGCCAGAGTACCGCACAAACTGACACTGTCCTGAAAGTAATTTCCAGTAGTATCAGCTGTTTCAGGCAGTATTGCTCAAACCAAAACATCCATTTGTATTTTCAAATTATTACCTGGGAGTAAATAAATCAATTCCTCTGCCTCTACAAGGCAATATTTCACACACATCCTCAAGATCACAAGCAAAGAAACCGGTGTACACACGGATTCATCTAAAACCACTCTCGTTTCTGTCAAAAATGATTTAGTGAGAAAAACCAGCCAAATAAAATCCTGGGAGCTGCATATAGAGATACAAGCCTGCTATAGATGTCATACAATTATCCTGTACTTTGTCACGTTTGTTCTGTCCATATCAATTATTTTGCTATAGCTGAAATTCAAGTGCAGCAAAATAACGACACCATCAAGGAAAAGCAGGCACTTCAAAGCACACATTTCTGCCTCTGAAGTTTAGCCAATAACACGGATAGCAAGAGAGGAAAAACCATCATGATTGCCTTTTCAAATCACACCCCCAATACACACACACACACACACACACACACACACACACACACACACACACACACACACACACACACACACACACACACAATACGTACATCATTTTTGGTCTTTAAAAGAAATGCAATAATCCTTCATTAAAAATGCAATGCACGCTTCTAAGGCCGGCTAGTGTAAATGATTCATGGTTTGATATGCGTGCCGTATAATCAGCACCTCTGGGGAGCACACACTGCATGCTTCACTACACAGCCTGCCTATATTAAAACGTCTTAATTGGTGTTGTAGTACAGCCTTGGAAACAGAGAAGACTGAGGGAAGGGACCAAAACACTATCTTAAATGGACAAATTTGTCCAGCCAACCAAGAGTGCAGTCATTACAATGAGTGTAAAAAAGATATTTCCCTACGAATAAACACTGATCTGTTTTCAGTCCATCTTAGAAAATGAGACACCCTACTTATCACTTGCTGGTTTAGGAACGGAATATTTAGCTTAAATTTGAATAATGAAGAGGTTTGCATTGACATGGATTTCTCCCTAGATAAAGTCATACTGCTATGATATAAAAACAGTCTTGTTCTGATAAATATTTGGAGTAGCTGAAATGCTTATTTCCTCTCAGACATGGACTCATATCTGTGATGGTGCTCCGCCACCATACCGTAGGAATGACACGAATGAAAGCTGCTCTTAAGACTCAGACGACGACAACAGCCAGTAGTTTAAACACTAAGGTGCGGGAGGGGGCTATGACATGTTTCTTTACTGTCGAATACAAAAGGCAGAATTATGAACATTTGATACATATAAATGAGTTCTAACATGAGATGTATGTTTTTTTTGCAGCACACTTACACCCAACAAAGAAAATTACCCAGTAGTCATCTGTAATCATCAATAGTCAGTAACAGTACACAGCTTCCCTGAGGATGATAGGTCAAATAGTAAACAGGCTCATCTAACTGCTTTAGGCTTGCCTCACAGTCAATATCCTGTTACAACAAAGGCTTTTTAATCCCTCAAGCACTACATCACCCCCACCACTGATTGGGTAATTACGATTAAAACTTACTGTAACTGCATGGCCACAGACGGCAGTGAGGCATCCCTAACTCCTGTTCTGTAGAAAGGCTTTTCCTTTCTCTGCAGTTTGTGACTTTCTACGCATTCTGAGGTAGCCCTTGTCATCCACTTTACAACATATGCAACTGATTCACATACTCGCAACAGACATTTACCCACGCTGCCAAACCAAACTCTCCCCTAGCACGACAGAGAGTAGTGATAACCGGCAGAGAGGCAGGTGTTAGCCAAACCAAAAGTTAGCACCATGCAGAAGTAAAACAGCTAATAGCTAGTTAAATGCAACTAAGAACACCACTTCATCGCAACAGTAATATGAACTGAAATGTGAATTATCAGCACAGATCGTATTTTTAAGCATACAGAAATACAATAAGCAGCTAGATTATTTAATACTGAGCATTTTGGTTATGCGACTGGCTTGGTGTTGTACTCTACGTTACATGGTTCAGGACTATCTTAGGAGGAATACACACACCACACGTGTAAGTGGAAAAATTTATGATTTCATATTTTGTTAAAAGTGAAAAAATATTCTATGAAATGTATTATCAAAATTTCATATCACCTTTGATGTTGGGTGATTTGTTTGATTTACAAAGTACACGATTGTTTAACAGCCATTATCATTTTATGACTAATATATTAATAAAGTTCTGTTGTGTGCCACCAAGGGCAGCACCTAACAAATGGCTGGCCTTTTGTGTTGGCTACAGGAAGGCACCCTTTTTACAGTCTGCGCACTGCCTTGATTGGCATTAATGTAAAAGCCTATTTTACACGTAGCTTCTGTGAGCATTGGGCCTTACAGAGGCAGCAACACGCCGGGCTCATGAACGAGGCATTACCAAGTCAAATGAGGCTGGGCCGCAGATCTGACTTTAAAGCAGCCATTCAGTTTCATGACCCTCATCTTCCCCCAAGAATGAAAAGCACAGTCAACTTACCAATTATGGGGAAAAGCAACTATTAAGGAAATGCAAATAAAAATACGGTATCCGTGCCTTGATCCACATATTTATAAGGCAGAGTGTCTTGGAGGCTTGCTAGAATCGTACAATTTCCTTATTAAATGTCATGGAGTATTAAAACACAATTGTTTCCAGTGCTGACAACCTTCTGTAAAGCACTTCCCACACGTCATGGGAGGAGCAAACACCTTATCGTAAACACAACCCGCCACATGCTTGCCAAAGAACATGCCAAACTGGTGGCTGACTGCACAAGTGTACCAGCATATATGTTTGCTTCAGAGCTAAACATGGATAAGTGGCCTGTGATGTGACAGGACAGAAACCACCTCTCCAAATTTCACCGTATCGCTGCGCATCAAGTGGCATATTTCATTACGATTTGTTCTTTTTCAGAAAGCAGCCTCTGCCTTCATGGGATGAAGTAAAGGAGAAATCTTCCATAACCAATTACCAATTAGCCAGCACAGGGATGTGATGAGGTTGGAGCCTTCCCAGGTACCACAGGACACAAACAACACACTAGTCCAACGAAGGGTACACACGCGCGCACACACACACAGCCAGGAGTGGAAATCAAACCCTCCACCCCGCAGATGTGAAGCCACAGTACTACCAACTGAGCTACCATGTCACACTCAAATATGAAACCAGTGAGCCAAATGCAAAAATTAGTTACACTTTGCTGGTTCAGTAAAATGGCTTCTCTAAACAGATCTTACAATTTGCAATGCTTTTCCTCCCCCAACAATAGTTAATCACTACAGAAAACGCTGCACTTTTTTTTTTTTTTTTTAAATGTGACAATTCAGGTTGTGCAGGAAATTTTTATGATTTCAAAAATCAGACTAGATGCACATACTTTCCATTGCTCATTTTTACAGTAAAAAGCAATTAAACATCTTCTATGTATGCCATATAAAATGACCATAAACATATATACATACAGATGTATATAACAGTAGAGGTAAGAAATACTATTTAATACTATTTGAGGAAAACATCTAAGCTGCATTCTCACCCCTTTCGTGTTTCAAGTTCTCGAGGCCTGCTGGCGATCATTATCAGGCTTGACTACTGGATTTAAATAGCTGGGTGGTATCATTTGTTTACAAGAGCCAGGATTATTACAACAAGATGGGAACTTTTCTGTTCCATTGGTTCTGATATTTTGCAAACCTAGATTTAAAAAAACAAACAAACAAAAAAAACGCAATGTTAAATTGGTGTGTTTGCAATTCAAAAAAGTACTGCATTGATACACTAATTCCTTAACTTTAATCACTGCTGTGAAAAGAGTTACAATTCAAATTTCAGTTAGGATTGGTTGAATCAATTCAATGAATGTTTAGCTACATTTAAAATTACATACATCTCTAATGGTGAAAAGCGCATACTAATATAAAGGGTTTAATTTTGTCCAATTTATGAAAGCAGTCTGTATTCATGAATCATGCCAATTAGCACTGCCACAAACAATAATTAGTTCAAACAATAAAAAATTAGCACAATACTTCCACAAAACACAACAATTAAAGTACTATCTGCAGTTGGAGGGACAGGATGAGAAAATTAGGCAATTTTAATATTCTTTGCACCACAATTTCTTCAGCTTCAAAGTCTTAAATGCAATTAAAATCAGCATGTCTGCTGCCATAAGACCAGCAACTGAACCCAAAATTACGAATATGAAATATTACCGGAACAGCACAATAGCACTCTGAACAGCAAAATTACCTAACCACACCACAGTCCAATGCCATGCAGTTAGGTGAACGAGCATTGCTAAATCACCTATAGGTATGCCAGTATGTACGTCTGTCCCCCAGACATGTAATATGCAGCGCATTCGCAAGGCACATTAACTGCATCCATCCCCATGATATTGCTGTCACTGGCAGCGAAGTCTTTAGGCACGCAATGTCCTCCCTGTCTCAAACAAAAGCATACCTCAAAACACTGAGAAGAAATCCACTCCATGTTTACATATCAAGGGGAAAAGGAGAACTGGAAATATCACAACCTTGCATCTTTTTAATCCGGAAAAAAATGAACCACAAATATATTTTACACACAGATAGACATTAATACTATGGCAACAGAGATGAAATTAAAATTTAAAGGAGCCAAGCTGTAAGCCCTGTCTGAAACTACTTCAGATCCTCCCACCCATTACCATTCCTTACGGCAAACAAACAAGAATTACCAGACAGAGCCCAGCAAGCCAATAAAACAATGTTGAACAGGATTTGTTCTCATCTCTGGGTACTGCTATCAATGGGCATTATGAAAAGATGCAGTCCCCAGGAACCTTAAACATTGACAGCTCCAGGCAATCGCAGGTGCCGGGAAATAAAAGCTCGGAATGCACTGTGCACTTCTGCACCACAAATAGTCCTCTATCATACTCATAACAGCACTAATATTGGAGGCAGAGGCACGTTTGTGAAGGCAAATTCCAAAAAGAAAGAATAGAACCAGATGCTTTAGGCACGTACAGCATAGCAACATAGCAAAACGGGAGCTCTCTAATAGGTTTTCACAACCCAAACAACTTTTTGAGGTTATAAAACCCTGCACCAGTTTTGTTTTTTCAATTAAGGTAAAACTCACTAAAAGCAAAATCCATCCATCCATCCATCCATCCAAAGTCACGGAAGCCCAGAAGCCTACCCCAGGCAGCACAGGGCACAAGGCTGAGGTACACCCTGGAAGGGATGCCAGTCCATCTCAGGGCATCTACACATTCAATTAGCCTAACAGCATGGCTTTTGACTGTAGGAGGAAACGCAAACTCCACATGCAGGGAGCAAAAGCAGCAGTCGAACCCTCAACCATGGAGGGGCAAGGCAGCAGTGCTACCCTCTGAGCCACCACGTGCTCTAAAAACAAATCTGGATTAAACAAATTTAACCAAAGTTATTATCTCTATGACATCAGTCTCACAGTCTCACTATGAAACATGCATAGGAAAAAAGGTCTTAATATACAACTAGCATCTGTCTTTTCTAACTGACTGCACTGCAACATCTTAAGAGTGAAATGACTACTTGAGTGCTCAAGGCTCAAACTAACCAAGATTTACCACTGCTTTAATCACATTTATATTTTATCCATTTCAAAAAATGTAATTAACATACATAACACACCACATAAATCATCTATTACAGAAAGGAAATGAGTCAAGCAAAAAGCAAATCTAGTTTGCTCCCATATAAAGAATGTGTGTGCATCCCAATACTGGTAATGATTTCCGAACCTTGGAACTCAAATTCAGACAAACTCCAGAAGTACTTTTAAATGGCTCTTATTGAGCAATGGCTTCCTTCAAGCCACCCTGGCATACAGGCCAGCATTGTGCTCCTGAAATGGTTGACTGTTGCACCTTCACTCCACTCTCAGCCACTGTAACTCCTTCACAGTGACTGTCAGCCTCGTTTTGGCTTCCCTCTCCAGTCTCCTTTTCGTGTAGCATTTAGAGGGACAGCCTGGTTTAGGCTGTGCCTGGGTGGTGTGGTGAGCTTCTACCATCTCATTACCGATCCAACACTGCTTTACTGGGATATTTTCTGTACCCTATTCTTAATTTATGGTATTTGATTACTTCTAACATATTTTAAATAATCTTAAGTCTTCAAAGATTGTGAAACTGGGTGGTGTGTGTGTGTGTGGGGGGGGGGGGTGTTTATCACAGGTGGAGGCCATTTGTAAGACAATTGTGTCCTCACTGAGATAATGTTTTCCATCTATGTCTTTTTCATCTCATCTGGAACTTCCAGAGCACTGGGCCAGTTATTTTTTTTCCAGTTTGTGATTTTCGTTAAATTTCCCCAAATGACTCTGACATTGAAAATTTACTGTGAGAAGCTATCAGTTTGCAATAAGAATATTGATAAGAAATGTGTGCATGTAACAGAGGCGAACATGATAACTTTAAGGGTGGCTGAGTACTTTTGTAAACCACTATTTAGTCATCATGGATCAACATAATCTTGACGGTCCAAAACAATGAATATTTACTATAATTCTTATAATTGGACAAGGAGAATGTTTCTTCTAGGAAAGGATTGTCATTACTGAACAAAATATTAAATTTCATCCAAAAACATTCCATCATGTAGGACCCTTTCATGTGTACTCAAAAGTGTTACATCAAAACATAATACGGAAAAGGTGTCATATTTTATACGGAAGATGTATGCTTGACAACACAACTGCTCCTTCAGCTGGGAACAGGAGCTCCATATCAAGGTGATCAAGCTCATCCCAAAGAGAGAATAAACACTGAGAAAAATATCTTGAAACATGAACACAAACTCTTGCTAACAATTATCACTGTTTTAGTGCTGAGGCAGACAAAAGGTCTCTTAGAAAACTGGGTAAACATACAAGTCATGTGCTCGCGGTCAAGTTTGGAAACTTAGTAATACTGTGCCACATGAATCAATTGTCTGCTCATTACAACACCAAGTAATAACCAATGAAAGTGAACTCATGGCCAAAAACCAAAGAAAGTCTTACACTCTGTTAAACCTGTACAACAGTTAAGAAAAAAAAAAAAGTTTACAATTCAAAAACTGCTGAGATTAAAGCAACCAATCCACAAAGAAAGTCTATATATTAACTTCTTGGATATTAACGAGCGCAAAATTGCAAACAGTGTTGGAAAATGTTTTTGGAAACACCATTTGCTAGAGAGACAAAATCTCATGCAGGTGTACACTGTCATGTTTTTCCTCAAATGCAAATTGCAGCAGTACAGCTAGTAACTGCAAAAAACTGATGATCACACAGATTCAGTTTTAATTTCACTAAAAATCCAACCAAAACCAAGGTCTCAAATGATGGCAAATCTCACTACTCTTTGAATACAATATAATCATACTTGCACATAAGAAATCTTGCACAACACGCAAACAATTATTTTAACTCAAAATTAACTTGGTATCAATGCGATGAAGTATCTGCAATTCCAGAGACCCAACTCCATATTTTGAGAAGCATAACATGACTACCATACAGTCATGCAAACTAGGTAAGCCAGAACCGCGGTTCTGCAAAGTTACTAGGTACAATGGAAACTGCAAAGCAACATTCATCATTTTCATAAACTAAACAGTCAACCCTAACATGTCAGTGGGACATAAAATCATTTAGAACAGCAGCACAGGTGTAACGCACCAGTCAACTGACCAGGTGTATACAGACAGTAGGAAAGAAAACTGATCGTTGTTTGAAAAACAGAATCAGCCTCTGAGTAATAACAATTGGTCCTAAGGTAAAGAGAGAGACTGTTAGAGCATATTAATAGTTACAGATCACTATCTCTGTGGATGACTACCAGCCAAAAGGCAGATGACCACCAAATCCTGCAGTCAAAAACTTTATACGAACAGTCACTGGACTATCTGATATCATTTCTATTCAGTGGGAAAGAATACAAATAATTACACAAAATCAATTTTCATTCCAGCCCATATGCGCCCATATGAGCCATAAACCACATGTACAGCTTGGAAATCCAATTATTTTTTACACACAACAAGCTTCTGCGTTTTCTGCAAAGGCACCAACGCTGATTTGGGACAGGTGTCTCTTCACAAGCCAAAAAAACAACTTGCAATTGGCAGATGGCTCAAAATTCCAGGAATTATCAATTACCTGTTTACCAACTGCTACAACGGGGATGGCACTATACCAAATCAAAGGTAAAGGGGGAAGGGGGGGAGCTTCAGAGTATTTACTCAAGACACGACACACAGACACCGTTAGACAGACAAATACGTGAGCATCTTAGTAACGCATAAATATGCCAGGCAGACTACAGGAAATTATTTTTTATGTTTAAATGAATTGCCACTGCAAAAAAAAAAAAAAAAAAAAAAAAAACCTACATACTGACACCATGTATGGTAACATGAACATATGAACATATCATACAAAGTCATACTATACAAGATGTTTGACTCCAATTATGCAACAACCAGTTGAAAGGTCTAGTTTGTTTACCTGGGTAATCTTATGACCCATGTTTTTCAGCCACCTGCGCTTCTGTTCAGCAATTATAGCCCCCTTCACAGACAACTCTTTGACATCCATTTTTGTAAAATCTCAGCTCATGTGCTGGAGAGTTACTACAACTCCACAGTAAACCTACTCAACACAGAACTCATTTAACGACAAACACGTCAATCATACAACAAGAATTGAAGCTGCCCTTCTATCAGTACAGGAAATGGAGCAACATTTGTAAAAACAAGGTAAAGATGTGTCATTATTATAAATTAAAAAGCATATCATGTGTCCAAACAATATTTCATATGAAAAGTGTTGGTATGTGCTAATATGCAGTTTTATCCAAGTCCCCGATAAAAGATATATTAATGACCTTGAACTAAACATGGTTGCTATTAATAAATGCTACTACAACATTTAAGTTTGCTTCCTTTTCCACTTTATGCATTCATTCATATTAATGAAAGCACAGAAAATACCCTGGTGGTCTGGAAGGCCCGGTCAGGAGCACATAATCGCTGACTGGTTTAAAGATAAATCTTAACCAGGCCATCAGCTCCATGCTGTCTTGCACTGCATAGTAATTCAAAAACTGATAAACATCCTACCTGCAAATGTTGTTTTCTATACCCGGAAATGAGACTCAAAATTTCAAGCAATGTAAAGCAAATTACAGTATTCGCATGTCAAGTATACAAAAAGAAACATCTTTAGCTTGACATAAAAGTAAAAAGAACATTCAAAACACATAGAGCTCATTTATCACTCATAAGAGCAACAAAAAAATCTTCAATACAAGTAAATCATATATAATTACCAAATAATATGCAAGAACTGGAAGGTCACATTTTGGCTCCGTATGTACTGTTTGCAAGGTTTCCCTGTGTTCTCACAGGCTTCTTCAAATAGTCTAACATATGCACGGTAGGTGAACTTGTCTGCATGTGTCTCTGTACCCTGGGATGGACTGGCATTAAATCCAGTGTACCATCTCGCTTCCCGTGTTTCCTAAGAGTGTCCCCAGGGTCATTTGGACTCCGCATTGAATAAGCAGTTCCAGAAAATGTATTGGACTATCAAATGTTTGATTTGCCAGGTTTCCAACACTGAGGACCATCACATCGCTAGAGAATACAGATTAGGACATATCTGCAAAATAAGATTGTGTGAACTGAGATTGGTTTTTCATCATTAATACAATTCAATTCTTACCTGTAATTTTAATGAAACAGACGCATTATAGAGTTTTCTTTACGCATACGGCATCTTTGTTCAACAATCAGATTAATACTTCCCTAAGGACATAACTTTAACATCAATAAAATACTGAACATCTTTCATACTGCTTATCTAAACAATTATAATGATAATGATTTCTTAAAAATTAAATGTGTTAAAGAACCACTACCACAAAAGCACACTGTCCACTAAATGAGAAATTTTATTTAAATCAAGTCTTCAGGTCAACCTAGATAAAGCTAACTACTTGGAGTCTAAGGTTTGAAACTTGGTGCTTCAAAACTTCACTTAATATTGCCAATTTATGTTCCTTAAAAAGGTGCTTACACAGAAGACATGGAACCCAGGGGCATTTCTAAAATATAATAGTTCTGGGAAATAAAATCCTAAATTATGTGAGTGCAAGATTAATTTCTGACAAACAATACATAAACGACTAAGGATATTAAAGGGAATTCAACCTGAATACAACATAAAATTAATATCAATTCGTTATTTAATGCTGAATACAAAGAGGACATTATAAACGAGGACTCCCATACTATAAATGAGGCCCTTTCTCTGAAGCACCATTACTCAATGGCTGATACCCTCACACGCGCCAAGGAGTGTTTCTGACGCTATACCCTAACTTCCATCCTACTCCATGTCACTTCCTACCACCAGTGATCAGACCCCAGATTCGTTCTGTACGTTTTGATTTAAACCTGCTTATCATTTAAATAGTAAATTTTGTACAAAATGAATTTCCTACAATTAAAATAAAGCATACCCACCTGTCAGCAATCCCCAAAATGATCAAAGCAGTACGCACTACATATATACCCTTTAGCTCCAGTAATCCATAAAATAAAGGCACATAATTTTGAAAGTTAAAAATTAAACATTAAGAAATGTCATAAACACTGAAAACACACAATAAGAAAAACAGAGAAACCCAACATATGATACCTCTATAACCCAGCAAATCCTCATAACGTTTCTCGTTTTGCTTTGTTTTCAATCAAGCCTACGGCACATACCAGCCCAAGGCTAGAGGGGGCGCCCTTGGGATACTTCCTCCCCACCTGCATAAATACAGGAGTGACAGATTTGTCACGTTCTCAAAGGGAGAACTGTCAAAAGTCACCGCCACCTGACAATAAAAGCTATAGACTTTCAGGTGGCCAACACAAAAGCATTACCATTATGATACATCTTATGATTCCAGTGTACATGGTATAGCTCTGAAAAGCAGCAAGAGACGACAAAATTACTGGCTGACATTCTTTTATTGTTCCCAAGTACAAGTGTTTTAATCATAAGAGTAGCAATTTCTAACATTAAACCAATTCACCCTCCAGAGCATGGTACTTTATTAGGTGTGATGTTAAATGTGAAGAACATACAATTGTTGGAGAGAAAAAAATAATAATAATAATAAATCAATTCTGCTAGTAAATCAACCTGTTATCTGAAAACGACCAGAGCTGAATTATGCAGCATGTTAGCTCGGTTCTTACTTAATCCAGCGCGACAAAACTACAACACAGGCCACCCAAACACTGACATAATTTTGCAAATCAAATATCTTGCAAAACAACATTTTAAGGTGATCCTACATGCAATGTGCATGGATCCTGTTAGGAAGCAGCCAGTTAGTTCATCCTCTGAAATCGAGGTGCACAGTGCTTGTCACAAGCTAACCTGGCAAACAGAGGAATATTTAAACTCCATAGTAAGTGTTTAGCCAACTCTGAATGGTGATTCCCAGTCGAATAACGTTCCTCACTTACACACACTGTAAACAGGAGTTTGTGTTAGCTAGCTAGGTAGCCTGTGACTGAAAACAAACCACAGTTTCAAATCATTTAAGCCACAGCCACCAAGCCTGTCATTTCTCGCACGTTTTATAATTAAATAACCCTTAATGTGCAGGTGCTGGTATATTATGGCCACTTTTTATCCTTTTACTGGATGTATTTCAAGAAGACACTCGTGCTAGAAAGCTAACTAGCTAGGGAGTGAACGAGCTCCACACAACTTACAACACAATTGTCATACCAAATATTCATGGAAACAGACACGCCTGCTACTAAAAACGCAGTTCTAATTGAAGACTTACCTTTTCTGTAGTTTTACAACATCTGTGCAGCTGCTTTTTGTTTTATTATTTAAATCTGCAACAAAGCAGAGCCAGAGAGCACAAAAAGGAAGGGAAGTAGCTAGCTAGCTAGCTAACACAGTAGCTGAGACTATGCTGGGCTAGCTAGCTAGTAAAGGGAGGGGATGTGTACCACTTTGTATTCTTATAAACGTTAACGACCGCTCTTGAAATCGTATTTTAGTCATAAATATGTGTAGATGTTAGCTAAGTGCAATTATCAATGTCGGGATTTTTCCTTTCCCTCACCTTAGTCTTTAGGCACCTCCTCTTAGAGACGAATGGTGAGAAATTATTAGGTTCCGCCCACTTTCCAATATCGTGGCCTCCTATTGGCCGTTTCGTGGCGTGGGGATGGATGGTGAGCCAATAGGGTGAATACGTCGTGTTTTAAAAACAGGAGTGAACTGACTGAATGAAAAAGCAGTGCCGCAGAAGCAGCGGGCTGCGAAGCTTGAGCAAGGGCTCCGACCCATGCATGGACGAAGCAATATAATTTTACTAAGTGCAAGTGACAATGAGTAATGTTCGTCTCAATTACTGATGAGAAAACACGAAATTTGCATATGCAATGTGTATGAAGTTTCCATCTTCCGTATGTGTTTGCTTGGGTTTAATGGATGTGATTGTGAACCTTGTGATGAACTGGCATCCCTTCAAGTTGTGTTGCCTGTGCTTCCTGGAATAGATTCCAAGGTTCCGTGACTCATTACAGTCAAGGAAAGTAGAATGATGGAACCTTTACAGTGTAGGCTGTCATCAAACAGCTGGTCCCAGTTCTCTGAGGTAACGTTAATTCCCGATTTCACTGTCCATCCATCCATTTTTAGTCTGCTTCTCCTAGCAGGTGTTGCGTTGGCAACATTTCAAGCAGGGTGGACCAGACCTCTCTGTCCAAGGCAGCAAACTCTAGCTTGATGCAAAGGAGCCCCATGTGCTCCTAAGCCAGCTGGGAGGTATAATCCTTATAATGTGTCCAGGGGTTGTCCCACTGGCTCCTCCCAGTGGCATGTTCCCAAATGGGCTCCCTAATAGCGTGCCAATCTGTGTCAGCTACCTGAATCTAATGGAACAACTACTCTATTTCAAGGTCCACCCAGACCTCCGCACTCCTCTAACTGTCGTGGAGAGTGAGCCTAGCTACCTTGTAGAGAAGCTTCATTTTGAATGCATGTAGGTGGGGTGGCGATGTGGCTCTGTGGGTTAGGTGTACCCGTGACCAATAGATTATGGGTTCAAATCCTGCCAGCAAAAGTGTCTGTATCACTGTTGAGCCCTTGAGCAAGGCCCTTAAACCCAATTGCTCTAGGGCTGCTGGACACCAGCTGACCCTGGACACCAGCTGACCCTACACACCATCCCTCGGCTCTCTTAACTTGGAGACCATGATGTGAAAACTATGAATTTCCCCACAGCGATGAATATAGTAGTGATTACTACATACATCCTGTTCTTATGGTTATTACCCAGAACTCATGATCATAGGTAATGACAGGCATCTTGATTGTTCACTAAACCCATCACAAACCTGTTCAGTGATCCAACACTTCCATACTCTTGCTGAGCACAGCCTGAGCAAGGTTTTGCCTCCATATCCTGAGCCATCAAACAGTTTGCTAAAACATCTTTGGGCCACTCAGTAGTGTTTTATCATACAAGTATCTCTACCATATTGCATGAGAGGAGATCTCTCTCATATCCCCTCTCATACAACTATATTCTAGCCAACAGAAGTAAAATTTTGTCCATTGCTCCTGTTACATTCTGGTCAGGTATCTGGTCACATGACACTTTCCCAAACATTCGACAGTAAAGCATTCCTCTAGTAGGTTGTTTAAGTAGGTTCTCTCATGGAGAGTTACCCTATGAGCTCATTTCTGTCAACAATCAGCAAGTTATCAATATAATAGACACTAAGCAGTACTCAAACCATGTCTCATTTCTCAACTATGGCATGTGTACCGCAGTGACCGAGGTCATACACATTATCAAAATCCCTGGCCTCACTTAGCACATGGGAGAAGTTATTCCATAGATGTGAGTTGAATTAATCTTGCATGGAAGACTTGGCCAGAGGCTCCTCACAAAAGTTTACTGTTCGACTGGTTAATCCTGGTCCATCCTGCATCCTCCTTATGTGCCAAATCCATTTTACCACCTAGTGGTGATCTTTTGACAGTTCTGTCCTCTCTTCACACAAGTGCCTAAAACATAGGGACTCAAGTCAGATAAGTCAACCATTGAACTTTGACTTAATGTGGCCTGGTACCAAGTTCACTTGTGAACATGCCTGTATTTCATTGTGGTGTTCCTTATGATGCATTCATGGCTTGCACAAAAGACTGTTACTTCACAACTACTCTTCCCGATCAGGCCCTCCAAGTATCTCAGTAATTCTCCAAACATGCACTGAAGTCACTCAGTAGGACCCCAAAGACTGTACAGGGTACCCTTTAGTTAAGTAAATTGACACACCTCTTACCAAAATATATTTCCAATTTGACTCACCTTTTCTGTAATTGTACCACATCTGTGTTTTTTTTATTTTAATCTGCAAAATAGCAGAGCCAGAGAACACAAAGACAAGGGAAGTAGCTAGCTAGCTAACACAATTAATATGGAGAGATGAAATTGGCTGTTTACACTAATTGCAAAAAAAATGAAATTTAATGAAATAGGATTAATAGACTAAAACAAGTATATAGGGAAGATAATGAACATTTGATGATGGAATGGTTTGTTCGTAAGTTTATGAAACATGCTGTAGTATTTGTTCCTAACTTGTGGTGTATTAGTCTTGTAATACTTTGTTCAAGTTTTTAGCCTTCCATTTTAAAATTCCTAATTTTATTTTAACTCATTACAAATATGAGTTAATTATTTATGTGTATGTGAATTGATAGGAGGTTCGTTTCCATTGACCCATTTTGGGCTCAGATGCATTTTCCAATGTGTGTGTTTCATAAAGCATATGCGCAATAAAAACAATAAGCAATTTGTAGGTTGGAAACATGAATAAAAATGGGTGGTTGATAAAAGGATTGAGAGAAAGAATTATAGGATTCAGTATCGGGGCAACATCTGAAAACATGTATCAGCAATCAGGAAATTGCTAGCCTAGATCTACTTGGTCTGGAATGTTATCATGGTAGATTAAAGCTAAATTTTGTATGAAACAAACACAAACATCCATCTTTCGAAATCTCAATCCAACATGGGTCACAGTGTTTATGTTGAGTCTATCCCAGGAGTCCCAGGCCAGGGGAACTACAGAAATAAACCAGAGTACCCAGAGGAAACCCACATAAATACATGCAAATTGTACACATGCAGATAACAGCTGGATTCACGCTCCCCAACCACAGAGCTGTAAGGCCACCTTACCACCCACGCTATTAAAATCCCCAACAAAGCCTTGCTGCTTTCTATCATCCGTAAGTCATTTATGTGGTCTAGATTGCAAATTGTTAGTATCTGCTTTGTGCGTATGGTGTTTGGTGTTTGCATTCTCTCCCCGTGATGTGTCTGCTTCCTCCCGCACACTAAACACACGCAGTTAGGCTTACTACATGTCATCTCTAAATTGCCCAAAGTATATAAATGTGTGTGGACATGCATACTCCCTGCAATGAGCCGGCACTCCATTCAGAGAGTCTTGTACCTCAGCCAACCTCCTACTGCTCTAACCATGAGTAGCTGTTAAAGGATGGATGGATGGATGGACTTTCAAATCACCAGTTAGAGAACAACAAATAAAATGTGGTAAACACAAGCATCATACATTTTGGTCACTTTCTTTTCTATGTACATAAGTCATCAGTCATTTCAAGATACATTGATTAATTTTATCTGAATTGCTCCATTTATTGCATCCATCTATCATTCTTCTATTTTATTACATTTATTATCTGCTCGTTAAGCCCAGAATTACCACTGATTAATGGATCAAAATTATAAATTAAATTAGTGGATGTACTGATAGGGTTATATATGGGATCATAGGTTCACAGTATCATTTGTTGTGTTTATTGGTTAAATGCACTCATATAGTTACTTAGACAGTTGTATAGTTACTTAATATCCACCAATCTTTAATATCACTTATCCAGTGTAGTGTCATAGTGACTATCAGTTCATAATTTAATATTACTACTATAATTGTTTAAATCAAACTGTATAATAAAAATTTTTTTTTTACAATATTAAAAAAATTATTTTCCATGTAAAGTGGTGTAAAGAACCTGAGCAGGGTTTTTTTTTTGAGTCTTTGAAAAAAATATGGTCAGATTATTCCTCCTTCAGTGTACTTTTAACTTGGATAACTGTATGGGTTAGGTCCGTTCTACCTTTGGGAAGGCACTGTATGATAAATCACAATAGACATTTCTGTTCTGATGGGAATAGGTAAGTGGTCAGTTAAAAGTTTTAAGAGCAGGTTATGAACCAATGCCTGTGTCCGGAAGATGTTCATTCATATATTGAGGCCAGCAGAAAAATTTTATCACGGTTGGGCCCTTTGACATGGCCCTTAAACCGACCCTACATGAGAGATACTGGACTCTAGCTGATCCTGTGCTCTGACCCCAAAACCTACTGTCTTATGGTTTACTGACGAGACTCATGGTTTTCAGCATTTGCTGCTATCTCACAGCCTTTAGGTGCAAACGTCAGTGAGATCTCATGGTTTTTGCATACATGCGCTTGTGCAATTTTGTTGCCTCTGGTGCTTTTTATATTTTTTTTCAGTTTCACTATTTCATGCTGGTTTTCAAATACACATTTTGCTTTTTTTGAGTATGATTAGGTTAACGTATGATACATGTATGTGTGTCTGTGTCTCTCATGGAGAGCAAGATGTGCTGTGCAAAAACTATGTGATTTCCTCATGGGGATGACCAGAGTAAAGAAAAATTTCTATTCTATTATATTGTATTTTATTGAATTCTATTCTGGATTTTGTGACCATCCCAGTCACCAGATTTCAATCCAAAGGAAGACTTTAGAACACTCTGGACACTCTAGAAGCTAGGCCCACAGCAGTGTTTTCCACCACATGGTCCAGCCCAAGTTCTGGTGGCGTGTGTTTGTCCACTGCAGTGTTAAAGCATCCAGTAGATTTTTGGTATGACATTTAAATTGGTAATTAATCGTCGAAGTGCATTTTTATTAAATGTACCTGCAATTCTCCAACTAAACAACAGATGTCAGCATGAACTCTTTAAAGTAGGGAACTAGAACCTTTGTCTTCATTGCTCATTCCACTCCAGTCACGGGGGGTTGTCTGAAAATGACTAGCTGTGAATTGAGAATCCCTCTGAGTGAGTGTCCCCCTTACGCATCCTCCAAGGATTCACAAGAAATGACCAAGTTAACTGGCTTGGTGCATTAATGATCTGACCACACCTACCCTGTGGTAATCAGTCTAGCAATGAGGGGTGTTCCTGGGGGCTGTCAGAGAGGCCAGTAGACCATGTGGGAGGATCTGGGTCATACTAATGGTGCTGTGCTAGGAGGGCAGCCTAGGTGTGGTAGCTGTGTTACTCAGTCCAACTTATAGTTATTTTATAGTGCCTTTCACAATACAGATGCCCCAAGGACTTAATAGGAGTATGTGGTAATCCCCCAGAATGGCCCAAATCCAGGTAAGCTGGCTTGAGGCAGTCCATGGAATTGCATTCTGTGATCATGTCAGTTCTGAGAATTTTGTAAGCAGGCAGAATAAATTGTCAGTGAGCATGAGGGTGCTGGCAAGTTAAGGAAAGCTAATGCCTCTCTGACAGCCCCCAGGAACACACCAGAGACAAGGAAACATCAATTTTTATGGTGGGTATATGTGGAAAAAAGTCTTTGGGGTTCAAAGATGGTAGCATGGTGACTCACTGTTGCCTTGAGCCTGGGCTGGTGGGTCTGAATCCCACGTCTGTTTTTTATGTGTAGTATTGGCATGTTTTACCCAGTTTTGTGTGGGTCTCCTCCTGCATTTTCTGGTTTAGTCCTGCAGTCTAACATGCCTTCCGCGTGTGTACATTTTTGTACATGTCCTGTGAAAGACTGTCATCTTGCCCAAGTTGCAGCACTGTCTTGTGCCTTGTCCTGCCTAGGAAATTCTAGTTGATTTGTAAAATTCCTGAAAGAAAATGTCAACTTAAAATTCTTTGGTCTGAATTGCCCATAGAGGGGGTCATACTCTCACAGTAGGTGCTACTCCCTAAACCGCCATGACTTGATATGTGTCAACAACTACAGCATTTAATTACAAAGAGGAGGACTTTTGGGAAAGGCCTGGTCTCCATTATGACTGGAGGGGATCATTTGTGTTATGAAAGAATATGGCACAGTAACGGCCCACCTGACTACTTAGAAACACCAAACAGGCTTCAGTCGTAACATTAAATCTCAGGTTGAATATTTTCCATCATTTAGCCTCTGGCAATGACTCAAGGTCTTTACAAGAAGACATCTTATAAATTCTGATACTACTATTATGGAGTACCACCAGAAAATAGCAATAATAGATCCTACATTAACCTTTCACTAGGGCCTCCTGTATAAATTATAATAAAATATAAATTGTTCTAGTGAAGTTGATGTGAAATTCTCCCTAGGAAGTTTAATAAAGCAATTCACCTTAATAATATAATACTAGAGACCCTGGAGTCTGGCAGGTGACAGAATCTTAGTTAAGACCAATAATCAAAATACTGTTTTTAAATTATTAATTCACTTACTGAAGGAAAAAAGGTATGCAACTCTAACTGGCCATGTGTGAAAATGGAATTCGTTCCCTTAGTTATTCAAACCCAAATTTAGTTGATAATTGGATTGAATTAGAGAAGACACACCCAAACATCACTTAAATAGAACGTCTTGAATAATATGGAGTAGGCTAAGAGGTCTCAACATGCAGCATGCTAGGGTGCAATGTTGAGTCAAGTCAAGTCAAGAGAGGAATGGAAATATGGAAATATGTTCTGGAGGTGCTGAGAAGGAAAGTAAATGAAATACAGTACATCAGTCAGGAAATAGTTACAAAGTTATTTCTAAAGTTCTTGGACTCCAGTAAACCACAGTGATAGCCATTATCTCCAAATAGAGAAAACTTTGAACAGTGACGAACCTCACCAGGAGGCACCGGCCTACCAAAAGTCTTGCAAGAGCACGTCAATGACTTATCTAGGAAATCACAAAAGAACCCGAGTGAACATCTAAAGACCTGCAGGCCTCCCTCAGCTCAGAAAAGATCAGCGTTCATATTTCCACCATTGGCAAGAATGGTGTTCATGGGAGAGTTGTAAGGGGAAAACTACTGCTAACAAAGAGGAACGCACCATCTCGTGTCACATTAGTTGGAAACACCTTGGTGATCCCCGAGCTCTTCGGATAATGTTCTGCGGACCGATGAGTCCAAAGTGGAACTTGTTGGAAGACATGGGCCTCATTACTTTTGGTGCCAAGCTAACACAGCATTCCAGAATAAGAACATTATACCTACGGTTAAGCATGGTAGTGGTAGTGTGATGGTGTGGAGACGCTTTGCTGCTTCAGTGCCTGGGTGACTTGCCATCATTGTTGGAACTATGAATTCTGGGGGGGGGGGTGGGTGGGTGTTAATATCCCGGGCGGTGAAAGGGGTGGTTTAAGAGT
>JAACJT020000105.1:12371563-12393170 GCA_009936485.2 Gymnarchus niloticus | reverse complement strand
GGCCTCATCTTCCAGTGTCATATCTTGTAGCCTTTTGATACTGTCCATGGAGTTTTCTTGGCAAGGATACTGGAGTGTGTTGCCATTTCCTTCTCCAGGGGTCACTTTGGTCTGAGTTCTCCGCTATGACCTGTCCGTCTTGGGTGGCCCTACATGGCTTAGCTCATAGTTTCACTGAACTACGCAAGCCCCTTCGCCCCGACAAGGCAGTGAACCATTGAAGGGGATTAAACATTAAATATTAAAAGTCAGCAATTACACAAAACACAGCACAAATTACTAATCAATTTTACAAGGTGGCTATATTTTTGGGCTCATTATCTTGTACTTGTGTCAACAGGAAATTATGTATTTTTCTCTGTAGCTATATTCAGAAGCACAGGGTAGCATCTTTCAGAGTAATGAATGAACCTGTGTCTGTTTTCTTGGTTTGTGCCATTTAATCTTCACTTCTCTTTCTGCTTGACCTTCAGAATACAGTTTCTTGATTTCTAAGCCAGTTTTGTGCGACTACAGTGACCTCACATCAGGGGAAAGCAGACTCTAAGAAAATAATTAGCTCCTTTTTCACCAGGTCCTAGGCTTCTCGTAAATGTGATCAGCTGTAATACTCATGAAATGTAAAAGCCAAATACTTCTGCCTAAAGACTTACAGCAACATTTTTCATGTTCAGGGGGTCAAACAAAATGAGACACCACTTAAATAAAAAGCTTTGCAGAGAGGACATTGCAGCCGCATAATAATTTCACTTGTATGGTTTACACTGTGGTTACAGCTCCATAAACAGTAAGTCTTTCACTGCTAATGGACACATTTCTCATGCCATGTAATTTGTGTCAGTCTGAAGAGGCCATGTAGGGACTGCCATAGATTTGAGCCCAGAGCCTGTGAAGTAATGCTTGGACAAAACAGATAAGCGGAGCCACAGGAAGTGGCCCGCAGCCTGCCTCACTTCCTGCTTTCGCACACGTACATACTGATGAACCCCTACTACAGAAAAGCAGAGATCAGCGACGGAATGGAAACTGCGTGTGCCCGTAGGAGGAGAAGAGGAAGGCGTGGATAAGAGTAATGTTTCAGCTTATAAAAACACTTTTTTCCATGAAACATATAACTTGACTTTGTATCTTATCAGGTGATTGATGTAAACGGCCGAAAACTGGAAGGGGGGTCAGGTGATTGGAGGAAACAGCCGAGATCCAGGAGCAGGGATCAGATGGTTGGAGGAAATGGCCAGGATTCAACCACAAGAGTCCAGTGAACGGAGGAAATGCCAGGATCCAACTGCAGGGTTCAAGTGATTGGAAGAAATGGACATGATCCAGCAGCAGGGGTCAGATGATTGGAGGAAAAGGCCATGATCCAGCTGCAGGGGTGAGGTGATTGGAGGAAAAGCCAGGATCCAGCTGCAGGGGTCAGGTGATTGGAGGAAAAGCCATGATCCAGCTGCAGGGGCTAGATGATTGGAAGAAACGGCCATGATCCAGCTGCAGGGGTCAGGTGATTGGTGACTTGCTTGATTAAGCCCCTTGTCGTGAACTGTGATCTAGTCAGGTCCCAAGACCCTGACCAGCTTTTACTCTTCCTAAATGATTTTATCCACTTAACTTTCATTTATAACATATGACAGATTCCCTCTTCACATTCAAGAAATGCCTCAAGAACCATTTATTCTGAGAGCACCTCAACTAGCCAATTAATCTCTTCTACCTTACTAAAATGCTACCCTGCACTACACAAATTGAACCACTGACCTTCTCCATCATCACCAGTCTCATGTTCATATTCTCTTAGATTTTACACTTTCCAGATAGCCCCATAGTCACAGTGTTATGTTTGAAAGGCTCCATGGTTAGCTTATTACCTGCTAGTGTAAGCTCTTGCTCTAATCCTAACTCTCACTTGTTACTGGTCGCAAATTGGAAGCTCAGCCTAGTTGAATTTATACCCAAGTTCGTCTACAGTACTAAATTAAAATGAACCTTTGATTGGTTTTCACCTAAAAAGCCCTTAATGTTATTGATTTGCAAGAGATAAAATTTTAGCTGTGTAAAAGGTACCTTTTTTAGGTTGACTTGGGTAATTGTGGACAATGAAGTAGTTTTATGTGCAGCGGCATTGTTTTATTCCTTACACATCCCATATTATACTTATTCTATCAATGCAGATTCTGCCATCTTTATTTGTCATCAAATTATTTCCTTGACCTGATGTGCTTCATCCATTATTCTGCATTGTCCAGGGAATCCTGAGATAAACTAGTACACAATGTTGGTAAAGATGTACCACCATCATACAGAGGACACAGCACCCGTTGCATAGGTAAAGTATAGAAGTTGTTTCCATGACAACCACTGAACCAGAGGCTTGATGGCCGTTGCCCAGCCACAGCTGCTTCCTGTGCAGTGGCAAGTCACACCGTGTGAGCTTCTGTGTACACAAGTTCATTGATGAATGCTGATGTGTGAACTCAGGCCAAAAACTAACACTGGAGGTCACATGACTCTGCATAGCAGCTTGCATAGCAGTTGGGGTTTTCATGTCAGTTTTGGTCCTGGAATTCAAACCCAGGGGGGCTTGCATGCACAAAAGACTCAGATATAATTCCCAAGGCATTTAGACAATTGCTCGTGAGAAATAAAATGAAATGCACGACACTTTGTCAGGAATATTACTCTTTCCTGCAGAGAGAAATATGCAGTGTTAAAGTGAAGCACTCACGTGAGGTTAGCTCCCCAGCAAAAACATACTCGCAGGAAGCCGCTGGTGAAGAGCTCGGTCTAAAGACCCACAAATGTTGTATGTTATGGAGCTTCGGTGGAGCTCTTTAGTTAGCAGTCCTGGGATGTGGTTTTCAACCAGGCTGTACTAAAAAGTACAGATAGCACAGCTCCGTAAACCGCAGCAGGCTGGTGCCCACACTGCCAGGTTCCAAGTAATGAAGCATGTTCACAGTAATTTGCATGGGAAGACTGAATGCAAGCATGTTAAAAAATCAAATACTTTATAAAACTTTACCCTTAGAACATCCATCTATCCATCTTTCAAATGCTTTTCATGGTGAGTGGGCTTGGAGCCTATCCCAGGCAGCAAAGGGAGGGAGATGGTACATCCCCGCATGGGATGCCTCTTCCCTGAGTACAGGTCTCTATAAAAATGTCTGCTTTACATCCTCACATTCGGATGTAATGTTGCTACATTCAGCTAGCAGGAGTAGTTTTTGGAGTGGGGGTATAATTTATTATTTAACCAGACAAGGGATTTCGTACCCACATCTTGGATTTTAGCTATAACATACAGTTTAACAGCAGAGAGCAGCACAGATTTGACAGACAATAAAATAAAACAAAAGATTGGAACCAAGTAAATAAAAACTCTGCTTTTACTCTTAATTAAAAATAAAAGCATCTGTAGCTACCCTTATAAATATCTAAACTTGTTTTGAGCATTAATTTTGCATTGCATTAAATACTGTTCTCTTTTTCGGGTCATCTATACCTGTGTGGAGTTAAGACAAAATGTCAATTTTTGTGATTCTTATTCTATTTACATTTAAATTTACTCTCTACACTATTAAAATGCATCAGTGATTCAGTTAGACAAAAAGCAGATTTATTGTTTTTATGGTCTTTTGAATTTCCACACCCAGACTTGCATTAGATACTTTATTAACATAACATTACTCAATGAAAATATACATGGAGCAAAAAATATACAAATATAATCATGTTAATAGAATTAATGATTATGGTTTAGCCATTAGCTGGCTTAACAGATAACAATTCAATTAAACACAGTGTCAGTTTAGAAGCTGACCTCGGATGTATGTGTTTATTTGGAGTGTGCCGGCGATGTTAAGTACAGTATGCATTGAAGAAAGACAGTAAAATGTGTGTATTTTTGTGCACGTATGCATACACATGCGTATATTTTTGCATTCACGTATTCCCTCCACCGTGTGTTTAGTAGCGCAAAGCAACAATTCTATTCATGATGACAATATTAATAATGCAAATAAATTATAAAGTAAATAAATTATAAAAATTTAAGGCAACATGACAGTTAGAGCAACATGTACAAGCACTACATACTAACACCTGCTATAACCCTCTATGTACTGCAATGACACTAGATAATTTAATAATAATTGACATTGTACTTTTCAGTATATTAGCACCGATCATCTATCAAATAATGATTAGAATCCATAGCGCAGACAAATGAAAAAATAATTTTAAATGTTATCTCTTCCGAAAAAATACTGAATTTCTTACGTTCGACTGTAGACACGAGGCAACGACAAGAATGTTCTCGTTAACTTTTTAAATATTATGCGCCGTACGGTGGTTTTTTTTTCTACTCTTGTGATAAGCCTCTGCTCTACAATTCCAAATATCCCATCACCGAATAATGAAACAGCAAACAGGCCATTGTGTTGAATTTCAATGGCAAAATGACCAAAATGACCATATTTAGCCCTCTGAACTGCATTTGGACCCAGTCAAGTGCAACTGCGGGGCGATACACTCCAATGCAACCTGATCAACGCACTGCAACCTCCATTTTGTTATTCAGGTGCCACAGATTGTCTTCCATGTGTCTGTGTTAAAGCATCGTGCAGAACACCTCTCATTACTTTTCAGAATTTATAAAAAAGCACCTTTAAAATACAATGATGAAAATGAAATCACATCATAAAGAATGGAGTTAGAACATTCTGCACGGGTTTATATCCAGAAGCCTCCGGTGCTGCTGTCGGTTGGCGTGCTTCACGGCCGTCCTCACGGCACACTCGAACACCTGCTGCACACCCCGGTTGCTGAGAGCGGAGCACTCCAGATAGCCCCTGGCTAGGATGTCGTGTGCCAATCGCTTCCCTTCCGCCGAGGAGATGCAGTTGGTGCGGTGCGGCCCCGTTTCCCGCTGATCCGTCTGAGTCGCCACCACCAGCACGGGCACCTCTGGGAGGTGCTGTCGTACCTCTGCCATCCACCTCTGCCGCACATTGGCGAAGGAGGTGTGGTTGGTGACTGAGTAGCAGATAAGCACCACATCTGCCTGTTGGTAGGACATGGGTCTGATTTGGCGGCAGCTGTCACCTCCCGCCGTGTCCCAGAGGCCAAGGTTGATCTGTATCCCATCCATGAAGACCTCGACGCCGACGGTCTCGTACACAGTGGACTTGTAGCTATCTGGGAATGTCTCTGAGGTGAAACGAACCAGCAGAGCGGTCTTTCCCACACCCATGTCCCCCACCAGCACGCATTTTATCGGTAACCCAGCAGATTCACTCATTTTCCCTATACTTTTGTCTTTTAAGAGTCTTCGGTGGTCCCTGTGTGCTTATACACAGGAAGGACGGCCTGATGGCAGTTTAATTCCTCAGAAGCATGGCAGGCTGTCTCATGCCAATCACGACAGTCGCCCGGCGGTCACCGTTTCTCCATGCCGAACCATGGCAATCAGCAATAACTTGTGTTGGAAATAACCTGAGGGGATGGATAAGAACAAAGTGCATTATGAAATTAACCTGACATGAAAACCAGTCACAAATCCACGTATTTTAGAAGGAAACTATTTATCCTTCAAGAAGCATTCTTTTCATTCCTGTGTGTCTGTTGATTGACCTGTACCTCCATGGTAACTTGAAATCCTCCAAGCTTGTTAACCCAGCACAGGAAGTGGTGTGACCTCGCTCTCTGATGCCACTGAAGCATTTTTACCTTCCCTGCAGTCACATACCCTGTAGCATCAAAGTCATGGGGTATCGGACCACTACAACAACAAGACCCCCTGCAACCTACAAGCAATGCATAACCGTCTCTTTTTGGATGGGGTGATGTTTGCTGAAAAAAGACATAAAGTAGCATAAGTGTTTACCTCTCTCACGTAACATTTTGTGCCACACGTTAAGATAATTATTCATGTAGACAGGTCTACTGTACTGCATTGATGGATTCCCTGGGAGTGCACAAACAGCTATGACAACAGAACAACACATTGTAAAACAACAAGCCCACCAAGTCAACCCAATTAAATTCACAAGACTTCTTTCAATGTTCAATGCATGAGCCAAAACACCTCATGGAACATTTCTAGTTACTTTCAGGAACTTGTAAAAAGACTGCACTAATGAATACTTAAAATTCTAAAATCAAATCTAGGGCTGCAACTGTGATTTGGACCCAAAACAATATCATTTTTAGGTTAATTGCATAAAAAAGATTATGACTGATGCCAAAATGTGAGACAGGCTCAATGACCATCTAAGCTAATATCAATGACTGCTCATCAGGCATGCTGATTCAGCCATTTATAGTTCTTGAAGGATGCTTTAGATGTAGGGCCACAATGATTATTGATTCAAAATATGCTTGAAAATGCAGCGCTGCATGCATGCAAATTTGCTTATCGGATCTAAATTCAATACATTGAAAACTTTTCCTATGTGCCTAACATAAAGTTCAATTGCCACCTCATACAATTACATCCTAAGAGTGCATTGCATTAATCTCCTATAATATTACTCTTATGCTGATTCGTTACAGATTCTTGGATTGAGGATATTTGCTTGCCTTTGTTTCAGGTGGTCCTACATGTGTTTCATTTCTGTGTTCCTATTCATCATAGTACATATGCATTTTATGTCACAAACTACTATATTCCATTTTCAAGAAAGCACTTTCGAATGCCATCTAATTTAATAAATAGAAAAGAATATATACGGATCGATTTATCAAACGTGTTTTTAATGGAACAAGAGTTAAAATTTTTATATTAACAGTTCAATTCATATAAGCACCCTACCATGTAACTTTAAGTTATTCACAAGGGTACCAAATAATTTACTTACTATTAACAACAACAACAAAAAAGAACAACAACTACAATGTTATAATATTGTTATTTTGACTGTGGGTTAAACAACATACCTTTGACAGATTTGGCTGCATTAGTTGGCACGTTTAACTCTATTTTTTCACTGATTCATATTTATGACCTTACCGAGCAAAGATGCGTCAGAACAAACCCACATCGTTATATGACGAATTTAAGTATATTTGATTGAGCAAAGGAAACGTGATAGCGCAAGTTAACCAACCTGAGCACATTACTTTCTCTTATTAGCCAAACATGCTCTGTATTAAAAGACAGAATTATGTTACGCCTTAAATTAAGTGAACAACCCGAGTATACTGTATATGTAAAATGTATTCATTAAAAATACGTTATAAATTGTGCATAACTGCATCATTTCTTATAACGTTTGTATAGGCCTACATGAATATCGGTACCAACACAAAAAAAAATTTCAATTACGACTAACTTCCTAACATACTTTTAATATAATGACCAGAGGAAAAACAGCCATCTATGTCTGCTACTACGCCGTAACGCATACATTGGGCTGTCTTGCAGTCTTGCTCTTCACTATTTTTTCTTGTACATTATTTATTGTTATTCAGATGTAATTACATATTCGGTAAAGTGCTATTAAATACTGAGCCAGTTATATTTTCTGTAAATCACCAACACGTTGCAATAACAAGAAACGGAGTAAAAGGACTAATCCTCTACGCATTGCTGCTGTCTCTGACGTGTGGCTGTTACGGGATCAAAAGTTTTTTTTAATTAATGAAGTAGCGTTTCTCAAGATAAAGGAGTCCGGAGTCCACTTAGGTATTATCTTTAAAATGGTCGATGCCTTACCTGAGTGTTCAAGGAGCTCTGCCTCGAAGCGTCGGCTGAACACCTATTGAGAGCGCGAGGAGGGGGAGTTACTTTATAACTCGGAGATATACTGTACTGTACGTTCCTTTCACTAAACTCTAGTCGCAACCATGAGAGCACTGGCAAGCAGTAAGATTTAAGACTATTGCTATGTATACTATGACTTTTACTTTTAGCTATCTCGGTGTTAGCAATACCGGGCATGTTTTCCGGAAAAGATGAACGTTTTCTTCTTTAAGAAGCCTCTTTCACTAGCACCGCGAAAGCTTTCGTATTACGACGAAAAACGGCGCATACATGCACACAGATGTTTCCACCAAATTCATATTCCATACTTCCGCGACTTTTAATGATGTAATCATTTATTAGTATTGATGGTATGATTTGAAGGCAAAGAAAAAAAAAAATGGCACAAGCGACGCAAGTAGAGGGAAAGTTCAGATAAAGCATGCTGATTTTTATTAGCATGGAAAAAATGCCAATTTAATAACGTACGCTGCAGATTACTGTAGGGAAACGATGAGTCAAAGGAAAATACCTCAATTTCTGTCTAATTACGGAAAACACAAGTTACATTTTGCGCCATTATAAAATACAACATACAACAGGCTACACAAAGAATAATCATATATGAGCAAGCGATACATTTTTTTTAAAAAAAAAGCACGCAATATTTAATATTTATTACAACTCATTTTAGACCGCTTTCACTTTCAGGAATCCCTTTAGAAGTCAGTGAAACTTTTCGGATAATAAGGACTCGTTCGTTCATTTTACTTATACATGTTTATATTCAGTAAGGGTCTGGACACCGTCTTATAAATGACATTATTAATGGACAACCCTGTCCAGGTATAGACACCTTGTCAGCTATCTTTGAGAAATGGCAAAACCAGTTGTACAATTTATTTATAAGACTACTGAAATTATTCTTAAGCATAGTTATGCTTTGACAAAATAACACCACTGGTATGCAAGCAGAAATTAAAAAAGAAATGCAAATAGATGAATGAAAGAGGAATGAATTCAAAAGCCGAGGGATATAGAAAAAGACAGACTGTGATTAACTAAGTAATGTTCATTGGCTGTATGGGTTGAATCAGGAAACCTAAATTTGCTGACTGTGCTACTATTACCGCGGTGTTACTGATAGCCTCGGAAGGCTTTAGCTACTTCGTTACATATGATAAAATTAAATGAGGCCGTTGATGCCCAGTGTTAATCGGTGTTGTATTTTAGCTTTACGCATATGTATATTTTCTATATATATTATCTTCTGACACATGACCATGTTCACCTTAAATTTTATATTCAGCCATAAACTTAGGACTTGTTCAACAGGGGCGGTTCTTGGGGGTGGCTATTATCTAATTAATAAATATAGAATATTTATTAATGATACACATATATAATGGATATGGAATTCTGTCTTAACTATCTAGCCTTACAGAATCAAAATCATTATACTGAGCATAATAGACACAGTTCTACACAATTCTATAGCACTCTGCAAAACAGCAATAGCAGTAGATAATGAACTCCTTGCAAAAAGTAAACATTCCTGTGTTATTAAAACCCACTAAAACCCAACATCCCACTGTTATTAAAACGTTGGAATATGCAGGACATTATATGGATAATAGATTACATAATGTTTATAAAAAATAGCATCCGCTTTTGACTAAAATTATAATGTAGAAACTTACAATTGTTTTCATATTGAATGAATGATGGTTGTTTCCATGTGCGTCGTTAGACCCCTTTTACTCGGGCTTGCGCCCCAGTATTTATGTGCTGTGCCCCATTTCATATGCAGCAGGCTTTCAAAAAAAAAAAAAATCATATGGGTAATGGGAGGTGGGGGGCCTGTGCCCCAGTAGAGCTTTATGTCTAGCAACTCCCCTGGTTGTTTCCAGTGGCCTATATAGGTTTGCCTTGAAAAGAACCAAAACAATCGCAAACAGTTGCTCCATTTATACACATGTAATAGTTGGTAAGTATATTTTCAGCTTCCCTGCTTCCCTAAAAGCTGGTTGGAACACGTCTCTACCATCCCTACCTACAGTAAATCTACACCTATGGTTTTTTGAACCATTAAAATGAAAATCTCCGCCAATGGTTGTTTTATAAAATATGAACTAGGCTTAGCCCTAGAAAACACCTCACCGAGGGGGCGTTGTTTAAGGGGGGAGGGGGTCCTCATTCCTGTAGTTCAAGTTGCCTTTGCACCAGCTGGTTCTATATGCCATTTATCACACGGGGCCTTTTTGTAGTCACTTGCCGTTGCACTTTATTTATTTATGTATTTATTTATAAAACACTATGGTGCAGATGCAGCTTTGCGTCATATTGCAGTAGTAATTATAATGGACCGTAGCACTGAGTTGTTGAAGACTGGCATGGAGGCGAGAGGAAGCAGGCTCCGTCTCACCTGTTGGCGTATTCTTTGAGGTAGTTGACTTCAGTAGACCGGATGTAAGATCAAACTGCCTTGAGTGCGGTTACGATAACGGAGAAGACTTACATATTACGAGCGTATAATTACTTATCTTCAGAGCCGTTACTGATGTCACTCACACCATAACAACACATGTAGTAAGTGCGCGTACAAAAAACTTCACATGAGCACAAAACTGCATACAGACAGAACCAGATGAAATATATTATTGGCAGTTAACTTGGACAAACACAGGACACACTTCATAAGTAAAAATAAAATGCATGAAAACACGAAAAAGGAGAAATTATACTGTATTTAATTACACAAGTGTGAATTAGTTTAACAAGCTCGATAATCATATAAAGATAAATGTTTTCAGCCTACAATTTCCATTTTGAGCTGCAGGAGCCGGGAAAAGGTCAACGATGGGAAATAAAATAATTGTATAGAGGTAGATAAAATTTTAAAAGCCATTGATCGAGTTTTTGTCCTTGATATCAAGTTAAAAAGTGGTGGTGTTTAATGCTTCATCTTTCTCTCTGTTGCTCAGTTTGCTGCTGAAGCTTATTGATTCATTTCCCCTAACGGTAAAAACAATAAAAAAACACCACTGCTGCTTATTCTTCTACTACTACGAATAATAATAATAATAATATTTATTGTTTTAGTGCCATTGTTAGTATTAGGAAACACAATATGAAAAGCATTACGGTAACATAATTTACAGTTGATTTCCAGGAAACGTCCAAGAGCTGTTTATGGTGTGTGTCTGTGTGTGTGTTTTGCAGTCTCCCGCCTCTTTACTGATTGTCGCCCCATGCTGGCCGATAGGCGGCGCTGCACCCCCGTTTTTCTCTGTCTTCCCTGGCTGTGAGGAGAGAGGGAGAGAGAGAGAAAGAGAGAGAGAAAGAGAGAGAAAGAAAGAGAGAGAGAGAGAGAGAGCTTTGTGTTGTGTTGAAAGTGAAAACCTTAGCGGACTGATGCGCTGAAAAAGGGTCCCTTCATGAGGTAAATAGCGGGACGTGGTCCTCTGAAAACCTGTCTTCTGAACTGTAAATGTTTCAAAACGCTGGAGCCCGAGCCGCTGATGAGACACTCTTACCGCCTTCTTCATGAACTACTGTTAGACCTTCTTCATTAACATTACCGATAGCTGGCTTGATATTATTAGTAATACTAACTCTTAGAAGCAGTAGTACTAATAGTGGTAATTGTTTGTGGTCGCGGCCTTACTCGCCAGTTTATATTGTTGAAACATTATTTGTTGTTTTTTTTACTGAATTATTTTTCGCTTTTAGACTAGAATTAGGCCTAACGAGTAGGCCGTGCCTTTTCACTCTAGTGCTGAACCCGCGTCGCTTACACTCTGTAGATCACACTATATTTTTGCCGTTTACTATTTGGAGGGAGATTGTGTCCTGTGGTGCATGTTTATTTCGCTGTATGTTCATTTAATTTTCCCACTTTTTTAGTACGTTTGAGAACATCCTTGGAACCCGGCGCTTTCTCGTCATGTTTGTGGTCGTGGAGTGAAAGAAATAAAGGCTAAAGGCGGCCCCACTCCTGTGCCTCTATTTCGTTTATTTTGTTAAAACTTATAGACCAGAACCCTTAATCGGCGTCTGCTTTCTGATATTATTTCTCAGAAAGAGGTTTTTAAAGTGTTTTTATTATTGTCAAGGAGAGAAATCGCGGCTGATCCACTGTGCTGTAATTCTCTCTATGGGCCGATAGAGGCCAGTAGAGCGCTGCTCGGAGACAACGCTGACCAGAATGGAGTTTCAACCGCAGCAGAGACCCGCGGACGGCAGGATTACCTATCCCCCTGGGGTGAAGGAGATCACAGACAAGATCACCAACGATGAGGTGGTCAAACGGTTAAAGGTAAGCTGTCAATAAGAGAATTGAGTTACTTGCCTTATTCCAGACTTTACTAAATAGTGATTTCAGGGTTAATAGCCACAAGTTGGACACTTGTCATTTGGATTGAGATTCCTGCAGCTTTTCTGTGAGGCTGTGGTCTGACAGCTTTTTTAAAAAATATCTTGTCTGGATTCATTCCTTGGACACTGTAGAATAACCTCTGTGATACTGGTACCTCTGGTATAGCAAGCAGTTTTTCATGTCCCCAACATAAGCTGACAGATTCAGTTCCTGTCTCTAAAATTATAACCCAGACATTTATATTTTCCTCCATTGGTATACAGTTTCCACCATGGCCCTTCTGAACGCCTTCTTCAGGAGGTGGCTTGTGTTTGGAATGTGGTCTCTGTTACATGTCTCTCCATAGGATCAAGCCAGTACATTGAACAGCTTCTAGCCCAAAGTGACAATGTAGGAGTCACCTGATGTTTAGTTCAGTTTTGATAAAGTATTTTTGAGCCGGTTTGCATCATGGAGTGGGGATGAATGACCGGGCCTTGCTGGAAGCTGGCTTTGTTAGCATTGTGGGTTTGGCCAGTATGGTGATCTGCATTCGTGCTGTGTGGCTCTGTGGGTTAGGAATCAGTGCCCATTTCTGAAAGGTCACTGGGTGCAGTTTCATGGATCGCCCCTGTGCTTTTGAGCAAGGCCCTTAATCCCAAAAACTGGACCAAGTTGGCTATAGATGGATTATACATCAGCTACCTATAGAAAATGATCTTTGGTAAGCTTATCTGATAGCAGTGTTTCTGCAGGTGTCCAACCTGTTGAGACCAGGATGTGTTGTGGAATGGCAACTGGATTAGCGCATGCTTTCCTTTTCAGTACTGAAGACATTTCTGATATATTTTATCCTTCTCTCAAGTGGCTTGCAGAAAGAAGGTACATATGTTTGTTTAGACTGAGTCCTGGGGGGTATTCCACGAAGCGAGCTAACCTCATAAGCCAGGTTTATTTCAACAATCCCGGCTAACTTTCCCCAAATTCGGTTCCACAAATGAGGCTAACCTGAAGCGCCGCTTAGTTACTATGGGAACATTTGCTTTTGGACAAGCCTGCTCAGTGTCAGGCTAGTTGTGAAGCTTAGCTTAGCTTGATGAATATGATTGGACAAGCTGTGTGACGTCTCACAGCACGTCATTCCGTGGGGCTGGGAATATCCTGCTGCTGCTCGCTCGCTCGCTCGCTCTCTCTCTCTCTCTCTCTCTCTCTCTTTCTCTCTCTCTCTCTCTCTCAATAATTACTGATTTCATGCAGACGACTTCAGATACTCAGACTGTATAAAATGAAAAGGAATGCATTAAAGGCTTTTACATGAACAACCATGGCATGCCCATTTATAATCCAGTTGATGAGGGAGCGCAGGTCATTCGTAGAGCTTTCAGGCCACTGGTTCCACGAATGTTTCGGCTCAGGATGCAGGTTGTTCCGGATGAATATTTATTTGAGCGTTATAGATTTAGTAGATGCAGTATTAAATATTTGTGTAAATTACTGGGACCTCACATTTCTAATCACACTCGTCACTCTAAAGCCCTTGCAGTTTTACAGTCTTTGTGTATCGCTTTGCATTTCTTTGCCAGTGGCTCATTTCTTTACAGCGTTGGGGATGCAGAACATCTAAGCAAAGTTACAGTATGCCATAAAATTAGAAAGGTTCACGTTGCACTAAAGCACTTTCTAAATACATTCATCACCTTTCCTGGCCACTGAGGCATTCTTGGCATCAAGGAGACTTTTTTTTGGAGTTGATGGTGCTGAATCTATGAACATCCAATCATTTTCCACACATTAATCATAAACCGATTAGTAACTTGGATTAGTAACTGCATTCAATTTGCCAGGCTTTCCAAATGTCATTGGAGCCATAGACTGCATCCATGTCAATAAGGACTCCAGCAGGTCCCACAGAACCTGATTATGTAAACCGCAAATCTTTCCACAGTATTAATGTACAGGTAAGTACTGATAATACCTTATGTTAAGTACATCTAAGGTAAAGTGGTCGTCAAACAGTAAGTCTTCTGTCTTCATTACCGTCTCCCAAAATGTTTCAGATGGCATGCAATGCAGTTTGGGTTTTTAAATGAATTCTGTACAAATGTAGCTCCAACTAGATTTACCCTTACCATTTTGAAGAATGTTTTTGTATTTAATCTTCACTTGCTGTCTTTTAACCCTACTCATATTACTCCTAAACCAAGCATTATAATATTTACAATTATATATTTATCACTTTTTGTCTCAGGTGGACCGAAATAATTTGCATGCTGTCCTTAAGTGTTTTACAAATGTGTGAAAAGAGTAGCCTTAAATGTACCTTACGATTGTGATTAGAATACATGTATGGCAATGAAAATGTTGTTTATTTTTGTAACTATACCTCTAAAATACTTATAAGTGTTCTACTAAATCTTTAGTCTTTTTAATACATAAATCTTTAACCCTACAAGGCGACTTAAATTACGTTCTTACACATTTAGCCTGTCAGCAATTTTCTGCCAAGGAGCCTCACAAGCTTTGTTTATGGCTGCAGTCTTCCCTTTATTAATTATAATATCTTTATATTCTTCATAGACTTATTAATAATTCTCGCTCTGACTGGGTGAAGAATGCGGCGCTTTCCCTTCTATTCTTCCCTATCTGGCATCCATTATCAGGGCTGCATCATATATTGCGTGGATGTGCATGAGCCTCACTTGCCAAAGCTTGTCTTGAGTTAGCGGGAATGAAATACACCTGAATTTTGTTCGTGGAACTCATTGAGCGTGAAGTGAACTGCTAGGCTAACTTAAGCAAGGCTATTTCACATAAACCTCGATTTTATAAGCTTGCTTCGTGGAATACCCCTCGGGCTTGTTACACTGCATTACGCTTATCTTCCAGCACATTGTTCATCTTGTATTTTCAAATGTATATTCTTGATACCAATCAAAAATTCCCATGTGGTATATATGGATTTACTTAATTGGTCCACAGAGAAATTATTGCATATTGGAGCAATGGGATATAGTAGACAGATACAAAAACAGTAGTGTAAAACTCAAAACAAACTTTGGTGACCGCAAACATAACAAGGTTGTGTAAAAATCAGTGCATATGAATGAGCAAGGGTTGTGCATGTGATGTACATAGTCAAACTGCCTACTGAAAGTGGACTTAATATAAGGAGGTCCAGGAGGACTCCAGTATTCAAAGACAAACATAAAAAAGCCAGACTGGAATTTGCTACAGTGCATATTGACAAGTCACAATGCTTCTGGGAGAATGTCCTTTGGACAAATGAGACAAAACTGGAGTGTATTTTGGTAAGTTGCATCAGCTCTATGTCCACAGGTGAAAAAAAAAGAAAAGAACACCAAACCTACTGTGAAACTTGGAGGAGGCTCGGTTATATTTTGGGGCTGCTTTGCTGCATCGGGCATGGGGTGCCTTGAGTTTGTGCAGGGAACAGTGAAATCTCAAGACTGTCAACGCATTCTGGAGTGAAATGTACTTCCCAGTGTCAGAAAATGTATTGATATTTCAAATGTATTGATTTATGTTTGATTTGTTTTTGTTTAAATTATTTTCATAAATGCCTTTGTGGAATTTAGAAATCCAGTACTATGGTCTGCATAGCTACCAGTTTGCTTTCTCTTGATAATCCATATAATATTCAAACCAGTTTAATTTATGATTCATATAAAAGGTGAAAAGTTCCCTTTTATCCTTTTTTCATGCATTTTGTTAAATGTTCAAAGGTTAAGCCATTCTTTTTGTGTTGTTTTTTTTTTTTTCTTATTTTAAAAAAATCAGCCAACAGCATCAGTCAGTAAAATACCCATATCAGTTGACCTCTTGTCCTCTTCTCTGCAACTGCCTCCAGAGACTCCAAGGTCAGTTCTGCCACTTTGCCTGTCCAATCCGGTCAGTTGTTCAGATGTAGCCTCAGGTGCTTTTGGCACTACACCACCTCCACTTCTTCCATCCCAACACCATTGGCTGCACACCATACTGGAAATCTACCGACACATCCTTTGTTTTGTGGATGTCAAGCAGCAGGGGTTATACTACAAAGCGTATACAAAGCCTACAAAGGCTTATCCAGGTAACTTCAGGAGTAACTTTGTGACGTTGGGTGTAACTCCCCGATTAACCGGTACTACAAAAGGTGAGTAGGTTTCCCCTGAGGTATGCTGCCATGGCAATTTACGCTGTGTCTCTAAACTCTTGGAAGCAGTTTGTGTTCTTGGGTAACTCGATGTTTACCCTATCTAAGCACTGCCCATTCACCTACAATTTTTTTTGAGGAAAATGCCAACACATTTCGAAGATCCTATTGAGATAGGCGTGCAGATAGTGAGAGGCTCACTCTGCAAGGTGAGGGTATTTAGAGTCCGTCGAAATCCCATAGCTTATCCCGATGTCCTTTATGAAAGATATAAATTCTCATCTAATGGAATTTGCTATCTTTGCCAACTTTTGATGCCGGACGTCTCTAACCCGTCTTACCCGATGGAGTAATGCCCTTATTGTTGAACAGACAGTGTGCCTAGGATTGCAGTATTTTGCCAGTGGGCAGTTCTTGTATCCATTGGTGATGCTGAACATCTGAGCAAGAATACAGTATGCCGTGCACTTCGCAAGGTGGTACTTGCTCTTACTAGACTGCTGGATGCATTTGTTGTTTTCCCTGGACACTTAAGCATTCCAAAGATCAATGAGGGTTTTTATGCGATCGCAGGTAATTCGCAATAAAGTGGTCTATTTTTAATACCCATAGGACTATATCGGCTATGCAACACACATTTCTTTGCTTAGGATTTTCGAGAGTGATCGGTGCCATTGACTGCTCCCTCCACCCCCTCCCTCATGGGCCTTACAGTATTGTTGGCCATGGCCACTCCTCTGCTTGTGAAAATGGTGCAGGAGGAGGTGCTCCTCCTGTTTTTCTTATTTCCACCTTTTTTCTGTTTGCCATGAACACATAAGCAGACTATAAATATGCTATGCACCACATCTGTCAGTATTAATGATGAGAACTAATAATGCATACCACTTGAGATGATGTTTGTGATGTTCACTGGGGTTGCAGCTGGAATGATAGTTTTAATGAAGTTATTCTTGACACAATAGCATTACACTCGTATAGACCTGTAGTCCATGTGCTTTGGGGAGAAGTGTTGCATTCAATAGCAGCGACTAATGGGTCAATTTCAGAAATGTAGCCCATGTGTCGGCTGCAATTAAACGGTCATAGTTGGTTTCACATATTAGACTGTTTTACATGTTCCTATTTTAAATATGGTTGAAATATAAGAGCCTGTCAGACAAAATAGAGAACATACGACAAGAACGATTTTCTTACGAATTGAGTCTGTTGGCAATACGTTGCCAACAAGCCTCCCTGGCTTTGTTGGCCTCCACGGTGTTGGACTTGCTAGTAAGAGTACTCTTAAACTCCTCATATCCAGAAATTATTATTGTTCATAATACATTCCTCCTCGGAGAAATATGGAACTCGCACCATGATTCAAAAGCTGTGCTTGCCTTTGACCACGCCCTATTTATGTGAACGCGCACAAACTCTGGTTTAGTTAACACCAACATCTTAACCGTCGTGGTACCGTCTAACACCAATTTAGGCGATCAGGGTTTGTCAACCCTGACTTCACTTAATAACCCCGATTTAACCCTCAGTAGGTTAAATTCCCTTCATAGTATACCCCCTAGGTGGTTCTACCTGCATGAGCTGGTGTTGTGCTAGGAGTCTGTCTTATAGAAGGTGAATAGGAAGGGAGACAGGATGGTTCACAGGATAGTGACCCAGCATCGCTCATCACTCTGACGGTCCTGCAGATGACTGGCCAGATGGTTTTTGTCCTGCTGGTAGGAGGCCCATCAGTTGATCTTCTGGGAGATCTAAAGGGCCCAGAGAGGTGACGCAGCCTTGTGTTGTTTCTGCCAAGAATGACATCCAGTTACTGTAGAAGTTTCTGAAAGTAGACCCTTACCTGCTTTCTCTGAAACACTTTGCAGTGGCTTCCCTGTTCTACTTTACTTCATGACCTGCTCTTGCAACTAGCATTAGTCCTCAGATTATACCGTCTAAGTTCCAATAAAGGAAGCCGTTGTCTTTACGGGGTCACCGTTTCTGTATAGGTTACACAGCAAATAGAGGCAGCTGTGAAGATTCAGACCTATAGCTTTATAGTACTGTTTTTCCTCGGTGAGCTGAATAAGAGAATATGCTTTATGTATTTTTCTTCTGGATTCTCAAGGATCTCTGCTGGGTTTTGACTGCAAGGGCTAAACTAGGTTAAAGGAGTAATTTCTGTTGTGCTAACTAATCTCATGTCATAGCACTAAATACCCTGCCAGGTAAAAACCAACCTTAGTAATGGAAAGTGAAAAAACACCTGCTATATTTTAAATTTTGTTGCTCATTGGGCTTAACTCAGCTGAAAATCATTGGGCCTATATTCTTCTTTATAGAAGTGTGGCATGGAGCTGTAGACTACACGCTTAACACTAATTCAAACTGACAACTCAAGACAGAAGATAAGTACTGTAAATGTTTATATGTATAGTATTTATCAAAAGTCTTTTGTAATAGTGGTTTTTGTATGCCCTAAACTGAATGACAGTGCAGTGTTTTGAGAAGTGGTACTTAATTGCCATGGGGAAATTTTGATGACATCCCATTTAGCTGTGTGTGTGCATGAGAGCAATACAGTGTCTTGGGGTTAGCCAGTATCTAGCACCCCAGGAACAGTGTGGGGTTGAAAGCTATCAACAGGATTTGAACCTATGACCTTTTATAAAAGGGCACAGATCTCTAACTCACTGAGCCACACACTACTCTTAAGGAACTATTCAATGTGATTTCTTCTTCAGATTGTAATGGTAGCCCCAACCTTTTGTGGTCTGATATGGCTCAACAGTGGTATAAGAATACTTGTACTTTTGCCGATCGTATTGGCATGTTGCTGCAATACGTGGGTTTCACTTTTTTTATCATAATAGTGTGCAAATTGGAAGTAGATCAAATTGAGTTGGCTAATTTACTGGCAGTTTTTCCTCTTAGACCAAGCTTTGTATCAGTAGTAGTTGGATGTTAACTATAAAGTGTGACATTTTCTTCTAAGTTAGGCCCAAGGTTAGAGAGAAATCAAGAACAATTTTAACATCTTTGGGGTTTGTCTGGTACTGGTTAGCCAAAGGAGACCAACATCCAAGTATTGTTGTGCACTGGTACCACCAAGTTTCACACTTCTCATTGGTTGCCTCCTTGGTTTATTGGCTCTTGTTGGGTTAAAACAGGTGGTGATTGACATGGATTTCAAAGCTTCATATTTCCTGTTTTTCCATCAGCAGTAAAATGCAAATGCGCTGGTTCATATAAATTATACTGAGCAGCAGGTTCGGGGAAAAGTTGCAGTGGATTTCTAAAATTGGAAGACTCTTGCACTGTTTCCACTGAACACCTCACTGTATCACAGGCTGAAATCATTCTAGTGCTACTGATGGACTATGCACCTATGGCTGCAACTAACGTGGCTCCATTTTTGAAAGTATGTGACAGCAGTTTGTAGACTAGCAGTCTTGTCTCATTGCGATGTTGGACTGTCGACAATGAATTGTACATCAGAGTAATGCACGTAAAGGCAGGCACTGTAGGCAAATTTCTTTAGTGATTCTCAGCACTACATCTAAGAGTGCAGCATTGTCTCATTTAATATCAATAATTTGTTCCTGACAACCATGAAGCTAAATGAGTATTTTTAACATTAACAAGTAATGAAATTGAATTGTTTTCACTGGAAAAGGGAATGCATTTTGTTAACCACCCCAACTATCAACTAATACTAATAAATTCATATGCGTTAATTTAATTTATCAGTTCATGGTTTTAAAATGTAAACTTACTAGTTTGGTTGAAAAGTAAATGCAGAATAAGACAGCATTCATTTGACTGTTACATGGCAAAACTAAAGCAAATGAAAAAGAAAATGGGAACATGAAGGGAAGAAAGGAAGTTGAGACATTTGTTAGCTGATTGCTGTGATGTTGTATCGGTGGATTTAGCTGGCAAAAGCACATTATCTTGTAAGCCATTGCAATCTGAAGAATCACTAGAGCATCTTTTGTGTTTTACATCTGCCTTTGATAATTAACACTACTGAAGCTGCGAGTAGGCTGAAGATTACAGGCTGATATGGCTTCTCAAAATATTGACATTGAGAATTCAGAGAAACAAGGGCTCACTAAGGGGGTCCATTTTTCTCCTTCGAATTCCATTTACTGACTCTTGTGATGACCTAGTTTACGAGACTCCTTATAGCCCCCTTACGCTATGTCAGCAGCACTGTGATAATCCATGGTTCTAAAATAAATCTACCAGACCTCAGTTTGTAAAGTCAGTGGTACAAATTCTTGCCATGATGCCAGTTCTTGGCATGTGGATTGTTGCATCTGCGTTACTGTATATTGCACAATAATTATGTATATGTTAAATCTAGCAGTTTCATAAGTTTGCTGTTGTCTGAGAGTTGGCCTCACCACTTGGAAGATGATTTGTTTGCACACTGTTAAAGCTACTTCTAACAGTAGCTGAAAACTTGGCTAACGATACATTTTGAAACATCAAGGCACTTGGGAGTCTGCAGTGTTGCAGTGGCACTCCATGTTCTGGGAGCCTGGAGTCCATTTTTAGAGGTGGTAGCTGCTTAAGGGTAAATGTGGGTGTACCGACAGACCTCGCAGACATTTAATGGACATGCATCAAAAGTGAAATTACTGGTGTGACTTGTGTTGGGTGTGATTCATTTGTTTCAGGGTTACTTTTCCTCAGTTAAATGAGCTCTGGCCCTTAAAATGTGTTTGTGAAGTACAGCAACTTGCTCTTTGTTTTTGTAGGTTGCATCTTGCTTGCTTTGAGCACATTGAGGAAATGTGTTAAAGAGCAGTGAATGTTTGTACTGCAGTTTCATTTCTATAAAGATTAAAAAAAAAATTGACTTGCATGTACTCTTAGAATCACTTAATTGTTTATAAAGTTGACGCAACCTTAAACGTATGCAGAGTTTCTAAAGAAACAATTTACTGTGTTGTTTTTGTGTACGTTTCATAGTATAGTGGTGGTTGGCAGTAGAGCATTGCACAGATCTGTCATTACTGAAACGGCAAGATGTGCAGAGAGAGTCTGCTCTTCTGAGTTGTCTGCCCATCCCCCCTCAGCCTGCTTAATGCATTGGCTTCTTGCTGTCCTCCCCTCCCCCCATAGTTTCAGCAGATTATCTGGCTTCAGCTCTCCAGGGCCCTAAAGTCCCAAATGTTACTAGGGCAGAGAAGGTACTTGGAAAAGCAGATTATTTTATTCCTTTTGTGGCCTTAAGAAAAATTTCTGTCCAGTTGCCTTGCTGTTAATGAACCCCCCCCCCCCCCCCCCCCCCCCCCCCCTCCCCCCCCCCCCCCCCCCCCCCACCCCCCCCCCCCCCCCCCCCCCCCCCCCCCCCCCCCCACCCCCC
>JAACJT020000105.1:12314052-12371553 GCA_009936485.2 Gymnarchus niloticus | reverse complement strand
ACCCAACACTGTTGTTTTTTGTCCTCTTACGCCTTAAGACATCTTAAATTACAAGTTCTTTTCCGTATAGTTATACCCCCCCCCCCCCCCCCCCCAGTCATATAAGGTATGAGCAAACTGGAAACAGTGTCTGTCATACAATATATTAAGGCGTGTATTATGTCTTTGAACTCATTGAGCATTTTGTTCATTTATCAAGCAAGTCTTTTAATGATTTGAAACAATTGTTCAAAGAAAAAAACTGGCAATTTGAGGTGCATGTGTTTGTAAATTTCTTAATGCCCCCAAACAGTCTCTTTGTTGTAATGTTTAGGCCTAATTTTGTGAAGGAAGTTTATGCAAAATTGTGAATATATAAACTTTGAGTAAATGTTTCTGTTCTAACCACCAGACTGAGTAACTATTCTGACCCGCTCAACATGCAAATGCTTATTTAGCCATGTTACAGCCATCATCTTTACCTCACTGTGCTACAGACGACTTGTGGCTTCATAGTCATCTGTCTCCCACTATAAAGAACATGTTTACTTAGTGGTTTGACTTCCTTTATTTCACGTGTTAATGACATAGACTGCCATGCAGAAGGAAATGCAGTAATGTAGAATAGGCACTTTGGGTCAGCCTGACTTTAAGCTATTGCAGCCATACAAATCCATAAGAATTATGGCAGTCTCTAAGCTCCCTTGATGACAAGCTATAGGAGTTGATAGGTGCTACATCTGTGTGTCTGTGAGAACTGGTAGCTTAATGTTCCTTTTTCACAATGAACTGTGAGTTACATCTTAAAATTCTGTTTAGGTGAACTTCCTATTAGAAAAATATCTCCCTTTCAGTGAATAGAGCATTGTGCGGTTTGGTATAAATTGTTAGGCACTGGCTCTGTTCCTTTGTGTAGATGGTGGTGAAGACCTTCATGGACATGGACCAGGACTCAGAAGATGAGAAGCAGCAATACTTGGCGCTCGCCCTGCACTTGGCCTCAGAGTTCTTCCTGCGCAACCCCAACAAGGATGTTCGGCTGCTGGTGGCGTGCTGTCTGGCAGACATCTTCCGCATCTATGCCCCAGAGGCCCCTTACACCTCCCACGACAAGCTCAAGGTGCCTCTGCCCTGACCTGTTGTGCAATCACATAGCATTCTGCGGATGGATTGCTGGAACCTGGTGGTGTTTATGCCTAGTATTATTTCTGCTTTCTGGTTTCTCAAGTTATTTCAGTATGAATATGTCATATCCATAATGATGGTCCACTAAAGGTATAGTTGGATGCAGAGTTGGATGTCTCTGACTTAATGTTTTTCATGCATCTATCCCTACAGGATATTTTCTTATTCATCACCAGGCAGCTGAAGGGTCTGGAGGACACCAAGAGCCCACAGTTCAACAGATATTTCTACCTGCTGGAGGTGACAGGTCCACTGTGAATGATTAACACCAGACTACATTAAGGGTCAAACTGATGCTTATAGCCACCTTGCTTTAGCGAGAGTGACAATCGCTCCCTCTCTGGGAGAATGGTACTATCCCATGCCATCATAGTACTGTACTGTCTTTGCAAATGCACCGCTGTAGGTCTTGATGATACAAACTTAGTCCATTTTAAAATTTATTATAGGTCCCATTTCCCTCTTGTATTGCTTTAACTGTCGTACCGTAAAGGAATGTTTACTTTTTTCCTTTTAATGCTGAAGATTGTCTTAATGTGGTGTTCTTAAATGCCAAAAGTTAGTTTGGGTTCAGAGGCTTCTGAGTACTGCATGTATTTCCCTGAACTTTTGACTTTTTGTGAATGACACATACTGCATGCTTTGACTTATGGGAATGTTGCGTAAGGTTGTTTTCATTACCTTGCCCTCTGTTGCAGAACTTGGCCTGGGTCAAATCCTACAATATCTGTTTTGAGCTAGAGGATTGCAATGAGATCTTCATTCAGCTCTTCAAGACCCTCTTCTCTGTTATCAAGTGAGCCATTGTTTCTTGTGCTTCAAGTCTTTGAAAGTGACTTCTGTTCTTTGAGCAGTCTTTTTTTTTTTTTTTAAGCTGAGCATTCACCTTACTTTCTTTATTTGCTCTAGCTTTCCTGCTTTCTCCTTCACTTTGCATCCTTTACACTTACTGAGCCTCCATAGCATAAGTGCCCCCTAAAGTCTCAGCATCTTCAGTGAATGGCTGGTTTGGAGATTAGCTGAAACGCCAGTGCTCCTGATGGCATTTCCTCTCTCCATTTTTTCCTGGGCCTCAGTACGAGCCACAATCAGAAGGTGCACATGCACATGCTTGACCTGATGAGTTCGATCATCACCGAGGGAGACGGGGTTACACAGGAGCTGCTTGACACCATCCTCATCAATCTCATCCCTGCACACAAGGTATCAGTGAGCATCGTTAGTGGAAACTTAATGGTTTCGGTGTAGTTGTCAAACTGCATTTAAACAAAATCAAATGGAGAGATTTAACTTATTTTCTCAGATGATGAATGTTCTTTTCACAGAACTTGAATAAGCAAGCATATGATCTTGCAAAGATTCTTCTCAAAAGGACAGTTCAGACTATTGAAACCTGTATCGCTAATGTAAGTTACTGATGGCCCCCTTCTTTAAAATAGATGCCTTTTTGTTCAAAAGCCTTGACTGTACATCTGTGCCCTTCAGTTCTTCAACCAGGTGCTGGTGCTTGGCAGGTCATCTGTGAGTGACCTATCAGAGCATGTGTTTGACCTCATTCAGGAGCTCTTCGCCATAGATCCTCACCTCCTTGTGTCTGTCATGCCCCAGCTGGAGTTTAAACTTAAGGTGACTGTTTCTTTTCATTTAAAACCCCCCTCCCCACCATTTCTCCTGTCAATCTCCAGAAAAGCCCAAGTGTAAGGATGGTTTTTGTGTAATGGTTGAAGTATAGACACACTGATTATAATCAAAGATGACTAACCATGAGTAAAGTCAACTCTTGAGACTGTGATAGAGGGCAGGCTGGTGAAATAGGCTTTCTGCTGCTGGCTGTATGCCGTGTTGTCTTCGGCATGGGCGACGGTCTTGTGCCGTGTTTGTGTGCTCAGAGTAACGATGGGGAAGAGCGGCTGGCTGTGGTGAAGCTGCTGGCCAAGCTGTTTGGGGCCAAAGACTCAGAGCTGGCATCTCACAACCGCCCGCTGTGGCAGTGCTTCCTGGGCAGGTATGATGGCCCACTGCTCTACACAGTTATTCGCAGCTTCAGCATTGCCCATTGAATGTGTCCATGGAAACTGGGTTCATGAGTATTTTCAGGGGTTGGTGTTTAATTTTCTCCCCATACAGATTTAATGATATCCATGTGCCTGTGAGACTGGAGTGTGTGAAATTTGCCAGTCACTGCCTGATGAATCACCCAGACTTGGCCAAAGATCTGACAGGTGTGCTGCCAAAAATGCCTTCTGGATTGATAATGCATTCTGCTTTTTGCTGGTTACGTTATAGATCTGAAGCTGAATCGCCATGAGTTCTTTCATTGATGCCCATTTGCTCTGTGAATACGTTATCTTGGGTGAATCATGATGTATTATGTCCATTTTCACACATTGTGGCAGACTTCCTCAAGGTACGGTCACACGATCCTGAGGAGGCCATACGTCACGATGTCATAGTCACCATCATCAATGCTGGGAAGAAGGACTTGAACCTGGTGAACGACCAGCTTCTGGGTTTTGTCCGAGAGAGGATGCTGGATAAACGGGTACCATGCTAGCCCTACTGCAGATAGTGACTCGTCAACACATCCCAGAGTGATGTACCTAAACTAGATGGTGGGTTCATCTGAATAACTGATTCTTTTTTGTGTGCTTGCAGTGGAGAGTGAGGAAAGAGGCCATGATGGGTCTTGCCCAACTTTATAAAAAATACTGTCTGCATCACGAGGCTGGCAAGGAATCAGCACAGAAGATCAGCTGGATCAAGGACAAACTACTGCATATCTACTACCAGAACAGCATTGATGACAAGTGAGAGGCCCCCTCTCTGCCTCAGGCCTTGACCCACGTTGGTATCTCAGTTCCCCCGCCCCTAGCTGATGTGCGTTGCATGTCTGTACTTGTGTTTAGACTCTTGGTGGAGAAGATATTTGCTCAGTTCATGGTGCCTCACAGCCTGGAGACTGAGGAGAAGATGAAGTGTTTATACTACCTGTACGCCTGTCTTGACCCCAATGCTGTTAAGTAAGTCCTGACCTTTGAGCTCCGACCTTTCCCACTTGATGTATGGAGGACATCTAAATGCCTGCAGAATCATCACCCAGTTCCCTAATGGTATCTAGATGGTCTCCCATTGGGTTGATTCTGGCTAGTCACAATTTGGCAGTATAGATGTGGCTCAGCTTCACAGTGCTTCAACTGTTTTATGTTGTTTAAAAAACCTGGAGCCAAGGACAGCTGTGCTGGTCCTGAACCACTGTGGTCTGGATCCGTAGGGCTCTGAATGAGATGTGGAAGTGCCAGAACATGCTGAGAAGTCACGTGCGGGAGCTGCTGGAGCTCCACAAGCAAGCCACGGTGAGCTCCTGTGCTCCATGGTGGGGATTTCCACCTGCTGTCTGCTAATGTCATTAGTGAAGCATTGCTGTTCTGCTCTCTCTCTTTAGACAGAGGCCAACACCGCAGCCATGTTTGGGAAGCTGGTAACCATAGCCAGTAAGTGCTTTCAATGTGCTGTCCCTCTTGTTTTGGTTTTTGAGTTATCGGGCTTCTTCCCCTGTGTGTTTTTTGGAGGAAATGTACATCTAGCCTATGAGCCTGCTTTCAGACTTACCTGTATATGGAGGCCTGGCCTCACTCTCCAGCCTGCTTTCAGAGTTACCCGTATATGGAGGCCTGGCCTTACTCCCCTTTTTGGTCTCGGCCTCATCTGGAGGATCTCTTAGTCTGGCTGTGATTAAGCTGTCTCTCTGTGCTGCTCATCACCCCAGAGAACCTACCAGACCCTGGCAAGGCCCAGGACTTCATGAAGAAGTTCAACCAAGCGCTGGGAGAGGATGAGAAACTACGCTCCCAGCTGGAGCAGCTGATCAGCCCGACGTGCTCCTGCAAGCAGGCCGAGGCCTGCGTGGTGAGTCCCATCGTGCCGGCCCCTCATCTGTCTGAGCCCAGGAAGCCTTTCCTCATGCCGTCACCTGCCGTGCACTGTGGTGTGTCAGGAGCATCTGTGTCTTGCATCCCTTCCAGAGGGAGATCTCCCGCAAGCTGACGTTCCCCAAGCTGCCCACCAACCCCTTCCTGGAGATGGTGAAGTTCCTGCTGGAACGCATCGCTCCAGTGCACATAGACTCTGAGGCCATCAGGTACTGCGGTGCTGTTTGACCATATACTTTGTTGGAACATGGAGTTCAAAGCCACTGCTTTAGAAGAAAACTAGGGAACTTTGTTGTGACACCTAGTGTTCATGTTGTGCAACTGCAGGTTTCGTTGCCATTTTGAGACTTAGGGCAAGTTTTATAAAGCGTTTCCATGTCTTTTTTGACTAAAATATGTGCTCATTAAAGAAAAGCAAAAATAGGAAACTACTGGATTTCCTCAAGGAACTTATGCCAACATTTGCAAGAAGGTTGATAAACGTGCTTACTGGATTCGAGAGTCAGGAACTGGGTAGCGTTGTTTCACTGGCTGTCTTTGCTGTGTTTTTACAGCTATGGATGTTGTTTTAGATTGTTCCTGTTTTAGAAAGGCGTGTTTGAGCACTCAACCGACAGACATTGACCACACTTTCTCTGTCTCATGTTAGTGCTCTGGTGAAGCTGCTAAACCGGTCGATAGAGGGCACAGCAGATGATGATGATGAGGGCGTGACTCCAGATACCGCCATTCGGTCTGGACTGGAGCTACTCAAGGTTGGCACGTTTGTATGATTCCCTGCGATGCGTCCTCTCACTTGCCCTTCTGACCGGCGTCCTGTAATTCTTATGTGGTTTTGTTTGGGATCCGCAGAGGTTCTGTTCTGCATGTTTACCGTTTTTAGGGCTGCATATCAGGTTCTCGCACGGTGGGTGATTTTCCTTAGGAAGAGCTGGCCCTTTCTTCCTAATGCTCTTTAGATTTGCTGCTCGGCCACAGACAGCCTCCTGGGCCAGGGTTATAAGTCCAGCCTTATCTGCTCTGTCAGCTGCTGCCCCAGATGTTTCCACAATGGAGACAAAAACGTTTTAAAAATGCTTTCTTTTGTAAATAATTTTGATACGGGTCGTTAAATGTCACTGGCCATTGGGAGCCTCGTGCTTATTGCCACCACTTCTCCTGCAGGTGCTGTCCTTTACCCACCCCACCTCCTTCCACTCGGCGGAGACCTACGAGTCGCTGCTGCAGTGTCTGAAGCTAGAGGATGACAAGGTAGCCGAGGCAGCCATCCAGATCTTCCGGAACACAGGCCAAAAAATCGAGGCGGAGCTCCCCCACATACGATCGTAAGGCCTCGACTCAGCCCACCCCCTCCCTGCTCCCTGTCCCATCCGGGTCGGGCCATGTCAGTGACGTTTTTGGACGCTTGTGTGCGCATATCTGCCAGGACTCTGATTCCCATCCTGCACCACAAGGCTAAGAGGGGCACTCCACACCAGGCCAAGCATGCAGTTCACTGCATCCACGCCATCTTCCACAACAAGGAGGTGCAGCTGGCACAGATCTTTGAGGTAAACTGCCATCCTGTGGGTGTACTATACCACTAGGATTGACAAGGAAGGGTACAGCGAACTGATGATCCACCCCCTCCCCCAGCCTCTGTCCCGCAGCCTGAACGCCGACACCCCTGAGCAGCTCATTACCCCCCTGGTGTCCCTGGGACACGTGGCCATGCTGGCGCCAGACCAGTTTGCCTCCCCCATGAAGTCCATCGTGGCCAACTTCATTGTGAAGGACCTGCTGATGAACGACAGGGTGAGGCCAGCTGAGCTTTAAGACGAGCCATCTTGCTCTGGTCGTTGTGAATCACAGTTTTGCCTGTGGCTCAACTGTTCCCATTACAGAAGCCGGTTGCTGTTAGAATTTTTGTCCAATTAGGCCCAGTAAAGAAATGCCTTAAATTTCCAGGTCGGTCTAGTCTCTGCTGTTTCAGGACTATGTCCTCTGTCAATTATTGGCTGGTAGGTGGCAGCCAGTGGGCTGCAGGCAGCCTTCTCCATGTGGGGATGCACTTGGCCCCTGGGGCCACATTGCTGCCCCCTTTCTCTTCAGGGCTCCTGGGAGAGGTGTCCCACTGAGTGAGGTCTGTGGCTTGTGAAGAAGCTTGTCGCACTCTAGTGTCTCCACCAGGGCAGCATTCTTGTGCAGTGTTCATTCTCATTTTTGCAAGTCAGAGTCATGGTTGCCTCAGCATCTTGAGCTAAGAAGCAGATGGAGTCAGATGACACCCGTTGTCAGACAGATTCTGTGGCAGCTCTCTGCTGCAGCGCTTGACAAGTGAGCGGCCATTGAAGACCAGTCCTTGTTGACATCACTGGCTAATGATATCATGCTTCTCATTTTGCGATCAAGTACATAGCCTCCTCATATTGTATGTCACATTTTAACGAGACATTTAGCACCTGGTATATTTAAGGCTCTCTCAATCCAGTCGACAGGCAACCGGAACGGGAAGCTGTGGGCCCCTGATGAGGAGGTGTCTCCGGAGGTGCTGGCCAAGGTAACTCATGAGTCTGATTTCCACCAACCAGGGCCTTCACCTGTTCAGCTTGCTCATCTTGACCAGCACAGTGTCATGTTAATAGCAGGAAGTTGCTGATATTTAAAAAAAAAAAAAATGCTTTGAGGATAGTGCAGCAAGCCTTTGGATTATGACCAGGGATCCCCCATGCTGGAATGGTGTGGTATTCAGTAAGCTTTCTGGCTGCTGTTAAACTTGCAGTAACTGAGCGAGATGGCTAAAAGGGAATTAGTGCATGAGTAGGATGGCAAGTCACATGGCCAGCTGTCAGGCTGAAGGAGAATTAGATATCAGTGCTGCCTGCCATATGAGGAAGAAAGTGAAGAGTGGACAGCATGGCTCCTCATCAAGGGGTCAGAGGCTGTTGCACACACTCCATAAGTGTGAAGCAGGTGGCTCTGTGGAAGGATCTCCCGGCACTTCTTAACAGCCTTTTCACACCTCACCTGGGTTTTGCTGGGGTTCTTTTTTGGTACATTCATCTTCTGTGGAAGACTTGGTGGTTTATGCTTTTCATCGTGAGTCCCAGTAAAGTCATGTAATTGGCTTCAGGTGCAGGCTGTTAAGCTGCTGGTGCGCTGGTTACTGGGAATGAAGAACAACCAGTCGAAATCGGCCAACTCAACACTACGCCTGCTGTCGGCCATGCTGGTGAGCGAGGGCGACTTGACAGAGCAGAAAAAGATCAGGTATCCGCAGGAAGGTTTGACGTCGCCATTCCTCTCACCGGTGCTAGGCCGGCTTGTCATTGAGGATCGCTGGTGGCCCCTGGGGGCCCTTGGGCTGACTGTCACAACCCTGTCCGTGTGCGCACAGCAAATCGGACATGTCACGGCTGCGCCTGGCTGCTGGCGGAGCCATCCTGAAGCTGGCACAGGAGCCGTGCTACCATGACATCATCACGCCAGAGCAGTTCCAGCTGTGTGCCCTTGTCATCAACGTGAGTCCCTGTGTCAGAGGGGGGAGAGCTGTCTCCTCATCCTCCTCCATCATGAAAGGTTACCCTCCCCTCCCTCCCCCCCGGCAGGATGAGTGCTACCAGGTACGGCAGATCTTTGCCCAGAAGCTGCACATGGCACTGGCCAAACTGCTGCTGCCGCTGGAGTACATGGCCGTGTTCGCCCTGTGTGCCAAGGACCCGGTGAAGGAGCGGCGGGCTCATGCCCGCCAGTGCCTGCTGAAGAACATCAGCGTGCGCCGCGATTACGTCAAGCAGAACCCTATGGCTCATGGTGAGTTGCTCCGCCTGTTGCCACGGAGAGTGTGGAGTCCTGTACCTGTCGGCCTGGCTGCTGTCTCTGTCTGTTCTGCTTTTGTTACGCTGAGGCTCCTTAAGTCATTTATTTTCTAAAGCACACTGCGACCCCTGCAGAGAAGCTGCTGTCGCTGCTGCCTGAGTATGTGGTTCCCTACATGGTCCACCTGCTGGCCCACGACCCAGATTTCACCAAGCCCCAGGACTGCGACCAGCTGCGTGATGTCAAAGAGTAAGTGGGGGTGCTCTTCACATTTTTGGGACCCTACCCCCTGTCGTTCGGTCACCTTACACCACTTCAGTTGGTGTCTTCCCACCGCCCATGGGGAGGAGGTGTAACAGACTTTTGCAGTATGTTGACACTGATGCTCTCTCATTACGGTCATTTCCCCACGGCTGCCCCCCCCCCCCCAGGTGCCTGTGGTTCATGCTGGAGGTGTTGATGACCAAAAACGAGAACAACAGTCACGCTTTCCTCAGAAAGATGGTGGAGAACATCAAGCAGACAAAAGATGCACAGGCACCTGATGACCCTAAAGCTAACGAGGTATCCAGTTTTTCGGTGAACTGTCATGTCCCCGGTGATTTCAAAGAAAGCCCACGTGAGTCACAGTGTCAGATCTGTCTGAGCAGCCCTGAATGTGGCTGTTTCCGTCTCGTCATGCAGAAGCTGTACACAGTGTGCGATGTCGCCCTCCTTGTCATCGCCAATAAGAGCACTGCCTGCCATCTGGAGTCTCCCAAAGATCCCGTGTTGCCTGCAAAGTTCTTCACCCCCCCCGATAAGGTGCCTTGATGTAATTCTGTCCTGTATGAACATGTAAATGTGAGGCAGACCGGCAGCAATATCAGTAGTGTTATATTTCCATTCAGTTGTAAACTTGCACGCAGGACAGTAGTGTTTGGTTTGTGATGCTGGATAAAATCTTTTTCTTATAGTATATAGCTATATTGCAGAGATGGTCGAATAGATTCATTATCTTTATCAGATTATCTAAATGTACTGTGGTGTAGTCCCAGCTACCCTTTGGCATGCACAAACCCTGCACCTGAGCAGAGTTTGACTGCAGTGTGACTCTTCAACTCTCTTTTTCAGGATTTCATCAATGACAAGGAATACTTGTCATCAGAAGCCCGCACGGTCCTCTTGACTGGGAAGGTAATGGCGCAGTTACTCCTCCTCACAGCTAGAAGACGGTGATTAGTGTGATCTGTCAGGATATCCAGCTGATTCCCTGAGCACCCAGCTGCCTTCGCCTGATTTGAAGCATCACACAAAATGAAGGCCAGCTTCTCCTGTGGCGCGTGACTCTGTGACGGTGTGTTGCAGCCGAAGCCCAGCCCTGTGCTGGTCACTGTCAACAAGCCGCTGTCGGTGACGGGGCGGAGGCCATACACCAAGAGTTCGCCATCGGATGGGATCGGGAGCATTGGGGGCAGCCTGGACCCCAGCTCCCCCGTGGGGAACAAGGGCAGGTGAGGCATGCTGTGCATAGTCCACCACCATCTTTGCTGTCTTTAGTGTCACTGTACAATAAAAAAAAAAAATCAGCTTATTTGTCTTTTTTTTTTACACTCATGCATCTACCTAAGCACTCAGTTGTTTTTATCTTGGACCATTTTAGTCCACTTCTTGTGCTATTAACTTGGTCCTGGCCAAGCTGGATCTACAAAACCTTCTTTTTTGTGTCTTCCCTAAGGGATGGGGCTTCAGAGACTTTGGAAACAGGAGCCAGTGAGAATGATGAGAACCCAGGCATCATCCTGTCCCCAGACAGTGGCAGGAAGGTGAGCGTGGGGCCCTTGTGTGGATAGGTGGCTCCTGGTGCTCTTGTGACAGGGTAAAAGGAGCCTGACCCCTGCTGCTGTGGTCCTCTTCCGCAGGATGTTAGCTCCGAAGTCAGCCAGGGCAGCAGGATGAACTCGACCCCCACAACCTCGCCTGCACTGTCCACCATACCGAGCAAACCCAGGCGGGGGCGGCCGCCCAAGTCAGCTTCATATGGCACAGGCGTTCCAGTCAGCGCTGAGAAGGAGGGAGGAGGCCCGGGAAGGGGCAGGAAGAGGGGTGTCCCGGCCCAGGACTTCACCTCCATGGTTGAGCCAATCACCATCAAGATAGCAAAGCAACAGAAAGACACCGAGTCCAAGAGGGCAGCTCCTCAGAGGCAGATGGACTTGCAGAGGTAATGGCAGAGTGGCATAGCAGTGCCATGGCAGGAGCGGCTAACCAAGGTGCATTGACCAAGTCACTATGACCATGCCCTGCCTTCTGCAGCCACCGCATCCTGAGCAGCGAGGGTGACACAGAGACAGAGCTGGAGTCTAGCCCAGGGAGCTCGAGAGCTAGCAGTGCAGACAGTATGGAACAGGCAGATGCCATCCAGGTGCCCAGGACAGGGTCAGCGGCAGGGTACCAGTGAAGATGTGCCTCCCTTAGCTCACCAATAACCCAGGGCACGGTAGCCCTGTTGACCAGGGCTGAGGCTGATTAGGGGAGCCATCTCACAGGGTATCATTGCATGGTTGTGGTCATTGTTGACGATTGCCCCACTTTCCTACCCTTAACAGGTAAGACGAAGATGGATGTCGACCTATCGGAGGTAGAGGATCAGCTGCCTGCTGAAGGATGGGGTCAGGCAGCCACAGCAGATTCCTGGAACTCTCAACGTGCTCTGGGGCCCCATGCGGAATGCTTGCAGATTCCACATACACTTAAAATTGCTTCCAGGGACCCCACAAACGAAGTTTTCTCCTCCATGAAAAGCCAAGGAAAGGGTGAGGGGAAGACCAGTTGGAATTTGCTCAAAATATGTGTGTAGGCTGAAATAAGCAGTTCATTTTTTTGGTTCACTGTATTTTTTATGGTCTTTTGCAGTTAAGTTTACAGTTTTACAGCTGTATATGAAATTTTCTTATTCCATGTTTGAATTTTTTTAAGGTAGATGGTGACTTTACAGTTTTTTACTTGTAAATTTCACATCCCCACATTAATTAAAGGAGCCAGATATTAACCAGTTTCTTATAAATTGACCAATATTGCTTGAAGTACAGAGCACATGGTTTGTGCTGCTTTGTGGGTATGGAAGCACAAAGTTTTGGCACTTTTTTTTTTAAAAACGAGGGGGTGGGTTTTTTTTTTTTCTTTGGTATGTCAGGCTCCAAGTATTTAGTGCAAGTATTTAGCATTTCCATCCCTTATATGAATGCGCACATGCCCCCGTTTTCTGACGAGGTTTCCTATAGACCCTCATCCCCAGTGTCCTACGGAATTAGACCTTCACCTACATTTTAATCGAGGGATATGAAGGAAAAGCCATGTCATGTGAATGGTTTCCTTTTTTGAGGCCTTTTTATTTTCAATTTAGTGTAAATTTTACATTTTTGTAATAACTGAAGTTTGCTAAATGTTTTTTCCCTTTGGGGAAACCTGTTCTGCTCAATTTTTAATAAATTAAATATTTTCCAAAAGGCTTGGAATTTAGATGCCTCCTAATACTACAGTTCAGAACTGTTTTAAGTGTTTCTCGAGATGGGAATTACTTTCAAAGGTTATTTTCCAGCTCGATCTTGTGTTCATACAATTGACTTGATATTTTGATTCCAGGTAATGTTTTTGATAGTGTACTGCTGTTGCGTACATAGCTGTATTTAATTGAGATTTTTTTTTCAGACAATAAATTTTTAGATGTCATTGTGTGTCCCATTTGTCAATGATAAAAAGCTTAATTGTGAGCCTCTATGTACCAGAATGTGTATGGTATTCTCCTTCCAAAGCTGCCGTTTTCCTGTAAGGTGCCACAAGTTCCACCTGTGTAAGACAAGGGTTTCTGAGCTGTCAGTTAGCCCCTTTAAGGGCAAGATAATTCCACAGCTGTTCTCCTCTTGGTGAGTCTTCATGATGCTCCTGTCCACTTGCACTGGGGACCTGCTGTGGCTCTCAAGAAAGACAAGCATATGCAGGAGTGACCATGCTGTACTATTTATTTCACTTTGAAGAGAGGAGTGGTGAGATACAAACTGAAAGTCAAAACTGCAAACCATTTCCGTGCAATATACTAAATACAGCAAGGGAGACCTTGAATTAGTGGGGCATTCTGAAAAAATGAATATGAAAAGAACCAAAGGCAGTACAGTAGGAAAGTTCCCACTCCTTAGCCTTGCAGCAAAAAAGACTTTACTACCCTCTGCAGATAAGGGGGGGGGGGTTCACTACTGAAAGCTGAGTCTGCAAAGGTGTACCAAGATCCAACTTTGGACTATGACCCACTCTCTCTAGCCTAAGATATTCACCAGCTCCAGGTTGTCAAAACTTCAAACTTCTCGTTTAAAACCTGAATACATTCAGCTTGTGTAGTACTGAGGTGGCAATCCTACTGTAACTGAGCTGTGATGGAATGATGGATTGACCATACTCCACAGCAGACACACAAGCCCCCTGTCTAGGTACAGCTTTGAGCTATACTTCAGAGAAACATCCTTGTGCAGTTTTGCTGAGACCCCATTGCATTCCCTTACAAAGTAAAACACGCTGCTTATAAAAATTACTTAATGCAGACATTTAAAAAAGATGAACCCAGTCATCAAAACAATGTTCTTTTAATGCATTAGGTACAAACTTTATGATAATCACTTGACAGGCAGCACTAAAACTTCCTGCTCGCTGAACTGACCTCCATGCCACTGATCAGATGGATACACATAGCTGGATAACAGCCACTGCAAAATAATTTTGGATCAGAACTGAGGTACGTATACAGGTGGAAGACAGAACCCCCCCAGCCGATAGTTCTGTGTCTTATCTTCAGTGCTCTAGCACCTACTGCTGCTCTAGGAAAGGTATAAATGGGGGAAAAACTAGACAGCACGACATCTCCATGGACTGAGAACAAGTGCAGTGTCAGGACAGACATTACCCAAACATATCTGACCACTCCTGTTAGGACAGGGCAACTGCTGCATGGAGCGATACAATCAGAATAAGGGCAATAAGTCTACACCCCAGTGGCAACCTACACAACAGACAAACGGAGGGTGATTAGGTGTTGCAATCAGCTCAGCTTGCTGTAATAGAAAACATGCTTGAGTTCCACACAATTCCAGCCCAGAGGTCTGAACTTCCAGAAAGACGGGGCAGGACGTTCCTGTCTTGAACAAACAGCAGTTGGTGGCCAAAGGTATTCCCATTTTAAAAGCCCAGACAAGCTCCCACTCTACAAAAGACCACACGAGGGTGCTGCATGGCTCCAAAGCAAAACAGGAAACAAATACTTCAATAAAATGGTCACATTGCTTTTAAATAGTTGCCAAAAAAATAAAACTATAGGGCATTTTTCTTCATAGTAAGCACAGCTGAAATCGAAAATTTTACAATATTAAGAAAAATTAAAGTATTTCCCCATTTTAAATTTACACAGACTTCAATAACTTTATTTACAAGTGAATTCTTTGTATTTTTTCCCCAGTCTCAGCTTCAAGCTAGATGGTATAGTCAGTTAACAGTGATACTTTTTCATTCTTGTTTTTAAAAATCTAAACATTTTCCTATAAGAATCAAGAAGAGAGCAACCAGTTGGGAGGAGGGGGGTGAACAGAGAGACTGGAGTTTGGGGGGGGGGGGGGGGGGGGGGGGGGCGCAGAGTGCAGGGTTAGCCATTTATCTGGTATGCCTAAAGTAGTTTTTGAGATTAAGGGCTATATTCATGGAGCCAACAATGATATGATGACTCTCCAGGCAACCGGATTCAAACCAGTGAACTTCCAGATCCAGACACAGACTCCTAATGGACAGAGCCACACGCCACCCCTTGGAGAGCATAATGTACAGCAAGCAGATTGTTTTATCCACAATCCGGAATGACAAGCACAACAACATAATGCAAGAATAAAGGTCCAAACACAAGCCAAGTTCCAAAACCTTTAAAAGATGTCAGAACGAGGCAAAGTCAAGACACTGCCAAACATGTCGTCAGGAACAAGCAATTGCTTCATTTGTGTGTCTTTAAAATATCACTGCAATGTGTCACATAGCTGTGGGTATTACCGAACGAGCCCGACTAGCTTTCCTTTACGTTGATTCATTTTGGTTGATTGGGTTGTGCAACCAACCATGTAGCATGTTTTGACCAATTGTAGTAAGTGGGTGGTCTCAGAGAGAAGACGTAATTTACACCAAAGTTCTAATGGTCTGCCAACACAAGACGTGGTCTTTCACTGCATTTTTTGAACCACGACATACTGCATGTCAGGTAAACGACATATTTTTTTTCTTGAAGTATAAGGCAAGCTACAGGCTTAATGCCCCTGCTCTACTCTGGCTAGGATAAGCAGCCTAACAATGGACGGATGTTCTTTTATGTTTGTGTGGCTTTCCTTGAGGTGCTCTCATTTCTCCCACAGTCCAAATACAGGTGGTTAGACATCAGTGGAAATGCCTGCTTAGGTCTGAGGAGATAAATCAATACACTACCTACATCCAGAAATGCTATTATTTCTTATTTGTAATGATGGATATGTAAGGCAGTGTTACAAAGCAGAAAAAGAAATTTTATTTGGCTCCACAGCCCTGAGCCTGGATGCTTGTCCAGCACATTCCAGCTTGAGCATGCTTGGAATTACTCTCTCCTCTCAACATGTAGTTACTCACTTCACATCTCTCATACTGATATTCTCTTTACCCCTCCCCCACAATTTTTGGTGTCACTGCCTCACCCCATCCCCCATCCAAGTCCCCCTCTCTGTTCACAACCACCGCTCAATGCCCCCAGCCTCTCCACCTCATTTGGATTGTTCATGTCCACTAATGAGGTGAGGAGAGAGATGAGGAAGTTTCATACTGGCAAGACCCTTGGGCCTGATAGGATAAACTCTTGCATGTGAAAGTCCTGTGCCAGTCTGCTGTGTGGAATATTCTAGTACCTCTTCACCGTCCATCAGCACGCTATAATGACACGCTGGATTACAAGCTAGTGGCTCTTACTTCACACATTATAAAGAATTTTCATAGCCCGGTTCTGAAGAACCGTTGTTCTCTGGTGAGTATTCACCTGGATCCACTGTATTTTGCCCTCCAGGTCCACAAGGAAGCACACAATGACATCATCTACATGCTCCATACGGTAATCTGCTATTCACAAAGGCCTGGAAGCACTGTGAGGATTGTATTATGTCATTTCTCTAGTGTCTACAACATTCTGCTTCTGGGAGCATTCGGCATGATCTGGGAGATGAACAACAATGTCCTTTTGGTGTCCTGGATCACAATCTGACTGGCAGACTACAGTTTGTGAGACTACAGAATCGTGTGTCGAACATGGAGGTCAGCAACATGGGGATCCCACGAAGAACTGTCTTGTTCCCCTTTTAGATGATTTTTCAGATGAGTCATCTGCAGCATTCCGCATTCATGGGGGGATGGTAGAAATCGACAAGCACCTAGCAGCATATCTTAACAATGCTCTTTACTGGACAAATAACAATGATTACACTCTACAAGAAAGCACAGAGAAAACTGGATTTCCTGGGGAGGCCCATGTATTATAATGCCTGCAAGCTGCTTTGTTTTGCCAGTCAGTGGTATCCTGTTCCATCTTCCTTGCAGTGGCGGTATGGTGGGTAACATTAACTACACAGTATATGGGTAAGCCTGTTGTTTGAATAATCTGATTATAAAGGATAAACCAGGGTTAGGTCTGTCCCTAGACATATTGGAGCTGTTAGTAGAGGAGAGGACAAAGTCATTATAAACAATAATGTTAAATGTCTCAGTGATACATTGTGTTTCCAAGACCTTTAGCCAGGAGGTGATAGCACAGCAGTTCACCAAGAAACATTTTCGGGATCTGTGTGAAGGGTCATTACAACCCTTTTCTCATGCCCTGCTGTGTTCCTTATGCTAGTTTATTTTTGCAGAAGTTTGATTCTGTCAATGATTTTGACTATGTGGAGTCCCTAGGTCTGATAAAGAAGTCTGAGAACCCTTTTTGTCCCGGTCAACAAGGTCACATGCATCTGTAAAAATGTATTTGATATGTGCAGCCTCTGTCCACGCAGATACCTGGTGATCAGAGAGGCTGCCTTTCTCGAAGCAATTAAAGCAAAAGATCTGCGATTAGATTAGTTAAGAGTTTTGTATCACTCAATGGACATGATGTTTGAGGAACCTTTGGCTTAGGGTTGTCACATTGACTGACACTGACTGCTTTTTGGCTGCAGGTCCTTTCTGCAGCTGTACTACTAGTCCATTCAAATTCAGCTCAATAAGTTGGATTTATTCTGCAGGGAAGCTTCAACCTAGATGTTACTAGTCCCTGACTGTTCTTTAGGGTCTTCATGGCCCCTCTGTAACTCCTCCCTGATTGTTCCAAACACATAGCCTCGAGTGTTTTGACACAACTACAAAGCTGAGCAATGACTTTCGACGTAGAGTGCTCTGGTAACATGTATATTTATGAGCATCCTCGTGTTTCAATGTTTTCTTTGTTGTGGAGAGACGGATTTGAAGATCTTTCTGTGGTGCTCAGCCCTGATAAAGAAAAAGTTATAAAAGTTGCTAAATTTCCAGAACCAAGTAGATTGAAGCTTATCTAGCAGTTCATCTTCATACATGAAAATGTAAAGACAGCAAAATGCTTGACATAAAATAGGAGGGCCATTGAATGGGAATGACAGAAAACAGATATGGATTGAACCTAATAAAAGTTTGACTTATAAAAGCTCTAGATTCTTGACATTTTCACCCTTGCTGTAATTTTAAATTATATGTCATCAATTTGTGGTACATTCTTTAGACAATTTTAGGGGCTCCAGTACTGTTAATTAATACCAATTCAACTGACAAGTCTCAAGTTACAACTAGCATAAAACATTCACTACTGAATGTACACTCAAATTGCTTCTTGTTAAAGATATGGTGCTTGAAACTGATTCAGACATGTGCTTGGTAAGAGAAACCTGATTTAGACAAATAGACACTATTCCCTTAGTTGAAGTCTCCCCCAATGCCTTTAGCTTTTTGCAAAATGCTTGCGGTTCAGGGTGGGGGGTGGGGCTAGCAGTCATCTTTAAGTCTAACAATTGAGCCAAAATCCAAAGCAAACTTCAGTACAATGTTACTTGAAGTACCATCAGATCCACCTTTGTATGTTCTTGTAGCATACTACAAACCCCTGCACTATATGCCATCTTTCTTTTCTGACTTGAGTGACAGTATTTTAGAGAGAAATGATAATACTCTGTGTTTTAACAAACATTCACATAGAGATGGATGCCCTTGGTAGACCTTTCTTAAGTCACGACTTTAGCCTGGCCTACCAACACCCCTTAGAATGTAACACACTGTAATTATGGCTCCTGTTACTGCCGTACCGGCCCCCTGTGTTTGCCAGCAAGGCAGAAACAGCTGTTCTGACTGTCCATGCTTTCATTTCCTCAGAATATGTCTGGATGACAGCTGGCATGGGTAACATCTGAGCTGGATTAAGTATTAGTTCCATCCGTTCTAAGTGTGACATTGTCTTTGCATTCTACAAACAAATAAGATCTTACGAGGTTCAGCACGAAGAACCAGCTCGGAGATGACGGAAATTTTCACAACCCCTAGCATCTGTATTCTTAATACTTCCTGCACTGTGCTCAACCGGGCCCCTTGGCAGGTAAATAAATATATTAGTTCTCATGTTAAGTCATTAAGAAAAAGACTACATGACATTACATATACTCAAAGGTAAATCAATCTCTGGGGGGTGTTGGTGTCTAATCTCAGGTAGCATAGGACATATAGTAAGTGGACACTGTTAGTAGAATTCCAGTCCATTCTACACACACACACACACACACACACACACACACACACACACACACACACACACACACACACACACACACACACACACACGTGAAAACAGCTTAACTGCATGTCTTTGGCGTGCAGGAGGAAGCTTATGCAACACGGAAAAGATATTCACACAACACACACAAAGGTTTGAGGTCACTGTGGTGCCTGTAGGAAAATATATAAACCATAGAAATAATGCAAATTTATTTTTTCCACCAGGGTTTGAGAGTATTTACAAAGGCATAACTGGAATTCAGACACATACAGTACATTTAAAGTACATTTCATATGACAGCAGCTCACGGAAAATCTATCAGATCACGCATGTAAGAACAACATTTTACTTAATATGGTACATTTCATCTATATAGCATTAAATATCTTATTGCATAAAAACAGTTTGACTTTGGGGGAAAAAAAAAAAAAACGCTAAAACACAAGAATGAGACACACCCTCCCATCCCCATCACAAATTAACTAAGTGATTAATGTAGACCCATCCATTCCGTACACATCTTTGGTTAATATTTTATTTTTTCTGCTGTCCAACTAGTTCCTCATTGACAGTCTATAATTATACAGAGGGGAAAAACATGTCTTGACCAGTTGTGAAACTATCAGCCTTTTGATAATAATCAGTTTGCGGGCGCTGACCGGTTACTAATGAATGTTTCAAAAAAAACAACAGAAACGAGAAGCATCGTTGTCTTACACCCACCAATGGGATCAGACCACTTTACAGGCCATTAGTATTGCAACATTCGCAGAAGGAAAATAAACTACACTAAACAGTATCCGACATACAAATTTTGGTTTGCATGCAACGGACATCCAAATTTAGTCGCTCACATTTGCCCTGAGCTCGCTTCAAAGCGGTCTTTGACAGCAGCTTTGCAAGATGTCCTGGAATCAAACATAGCGTAGCTCCTGCATCTATACTTACAGCACAAGTGTGTAATGACCACAGTGTTCTTAGAGAACATTCTTTAAACGTATAATCTTGACCTGTATTTCAGTCGTAACATCCAGGACGGGCTCGACAGGAAACGTCACAGAAAGATCATATGCGTTCTACATACGCAAGTTCCATTCAGTTTCCATTTTTATAAGCGCAGTCCTGTAGGATACTGCATGGTGCTGTGTCACATATTCCAGATTTCCGACTACGAGCGTAGATAAACGTTAGCAAGAAAATTTCATGTTGTTTGATACCTATAGAAGGAAAAATAAAAGTCAGAACTCAGGCAATATCTATGCCCAACAGAAAACTGCCAAAAGTACTGCGCATGCAGGTGTTAGATCTACAAAAACACGATTTTCACAGAATGAAAATGAGTTTTACGGGCTCTCTATAGCTGTACTCCTTAACGCCTTTGCATCAACGTGCCAAGGAGTACAGAGAACACCGCCATTACATGGCTGCTACGTTTGTATCGATCTTAAAGGTCCAAAAAAAAAAAAAAAAAAAAAAAAAAAAAAAAACACACTTTTTTGTTGTAAGGCATCCTGTCACTTGTTCACAATTCATTATTCAGTACTGCACCGCCGAGCTCCCCGGCCTCGCTGCCTCTGTTTGGGGGAGTGCTGGCACCGGGCCTGGCAGGATACTCGTTGCCTGGACTCTCCTGTGCCGTATGCCAGTAGCAGCAGCAGCAGAGCAGAGCAATCAGGCGGGCACGCACCAGCTGGGTGAAGAAGACGAACATGGTGCAGTTGGCAGCCCCCTGGAGTGTATTTCCAATGCCCTGAGTAAAACAGAAAGCGAGTGTCAGCCTAAATCAGTGAGTCACAAAGCAAGTGTGTCTTTTAATGCAGCCCTCTGCGAATAATGAGCCGAACGTGGATTGATGCGATATAAAAATAGGACTTGAAAGCTATCAAACAATGAAGGTAATCCATGTCATGTGACAGATGCTCAAGTATATTCAGGAACACAAGGATGAGCTTATATGAAATCTGTAATGCCTTACACACAAATAGAATACTATCTGCATTTTCTATTTTACAAATGCTCAGAGGCTATAACCAAATGCTTTATGGCATGATCTAGATGAGAAGTGTTTCTTGTGCTCTTTGTAATAAATACACCACATTGTTTACACCATAAATGCACTGTATGCTTTTAGGATGGAAAAGAGGTTTAAAAAAAAAAAAGGACGGAAGAGCCACTGCTACATTCCTGGCATGTGGAGAGGTGGAACTCACGTGCAGGATGACCAGCACAGGATGCTGCCTTACAGGGGAGCCCAGAAGCATCAGGACAAAGCGGATGGTGCTCCAAATCCGCAACACTATAAAGACGATGGGGATGAGGGTCATCTTTCGGTCAGCCATGGAGGTATGTGCATCAGGCGACCGACTAATGGCCAAGATGGGCCTATATTCTGACAGAGCAGCGTGCTGCGACGAGAAGTGGAGAATTGCTTTACAAACCTGTTCCACACTTTTAAGGTGCTTTCTTCATGAAATAAGAACTATCATTTAAAATATTCGATGATCAAATACATTGGAAACTCACCGCTCTGTGGATGTGCTTCTTTATAAGGACATAAAGGACAGGTAGGATGAGGTAGGCGAGGAACTCCCAGATTTTCCCAGTTAGCAGCATCCACAGGACATGGTCTGAGGCTTTGAGGCTGATCCAGCACCAGCCCACGGAAACTTCCGAGGCATCGTACCCGATCTTTTGTAGACATACGGCTGCCACGGTGATTCCCAGAGGCACACCCCAGCTGAAGCACCCAGAGAGAGGGAGTACACCACAAACAGCACGGCTTAACACAACAGCACAAGAGTGTCCGTCTTTGGCAGTTCCACATTTCTTTCATTCTACATTTTCCATGAATGACAATGAAAGGAAGTGTTGACACAAATAGAAAACATGAGAAACGTGGGGGTGTTTCAGAGAATTAAAAGGCACACACAAAACAAGCTAAAGGTTAAGGCCTTACATAGTTTCTATAGCGTTCAATTCATTTATATAATGCAAAGTGACTTTTTTTAGCTTAAGGGTAGGCTTCACTTCTGTTGGTTTATGGCAATAAATCTGCAAATGAAATATTTATCTCAGAACAAAGTTATTAGAATGCATACATAATATGTCAATAGCACACTGAATATGTTTTTATCTGCTACTCCATGTTAAACCCAAACTGCTACACATAGTGCATCCAGACAGCACCTGGGAAAGCTCGTCTATGTGTAGAGCGGTGTTGTAGGGTGCAGACATTCACACCGACATAGAAACGAACCGTGGGCCCGAAACATTCAAAAAGAGAATTATTTCACATCTAAAAATAAATGTTTGCTTCCATTTGTCTATAGTCAAACTATTTGTATTTCAAAGGTTAAAAATAAAAGATTAAACAAATGAAATGGGAACCCATGTGATTTTAGCAGGTTCTCATGCAGAAATGAGGGAAGGAGACCACTGAAGTCAGATGACGATGATGAATAATTCGTCAATGCAGAAAGAGGGAACTGGCGTGTAAACCAGATCCAGCACATGTCTGAGGGCTATCCAAACACCCGTTTAAAATCCGTTCTGGCCTTCTATAGTCTTCAACTCTACTACCTTGTTCATATTCTATTGACCAGCCAAGTGTCACAGAGTGAATTTTAAAATAGCAAGGTTATGAAAACAAACATTTCTGAGACTAAACAAACAGCACAAAGAGGTGGGCAGACAGCACATTTACAGAGCACATTTGAATTAATATATACCCCAGCACGCAAAAATTTTGTTGATTTACAGTTTTCGCAATTTGTCTGTAAATAATTCCAGGCAATTCGTCTTCCGCCTATAGGAGCACACATGAAAACAAAAATTTCCCTCATGGTGTAAACAAAAGAAAGAAAATTATGCTGTTAATGTTAAATTATTCCTCATATTTCATACTATAGGTCAGGTACCTGTAACTATGCACACATACATAGTTGAGAAAGGTTTTCATAACATGCAAATCCACAAGTTTAAGGCTGAGATTAAAAGCCATTAAAACCTTATTTTTTCATATGAAAGGCCAAAGGACTTGACTGTCCCACAAGACTTATAATATGAATGGCAAAATGTTTTTAAAAGACTACTAAAAAAACCTAAAAACTCCAAGTAAAATTGTTTAAAACGCATAAATGTGACATCATTGTACACCAGACCATCACACATGTTAAAAGATAGCTAAAATATGTGGAAATCAAAAATCAATATCAGGTAATTAACAGACTGCTTGGTTTTCATTATGCATCAAAATACAAACAAACAAACAAACAAACAAAAACCTGGAGAAACATTTCAAACACCGCGTGACAGAGTTTAGAAAAGACTATGTACCTTCCTCTTATAAAGTAGAAATTTGCAATACAGTTTTAAAGTGATAACAGGGCGAGGTGCACGCCACAGTATACCGACCCTTTGATGCTGTCTTACCTGATAATGTGGAACCACAGCACCAGGCTGTCGGCTAATCTCTGGTTGGATTTAACTATGTAAATGTACAGGTAAATTGCCACTGTAACTGTCCAAAAGAAGGAGCTGGTGTTGGAAAAGGTGGATATGGCCCCCTGCACAGTGCAATCCCAAGAATCCAACTCAAAAACTCTCCACACCCCGTAAGAGTAAGACACCACAGACAACAGGTCTGCGACTGACAAATACAGCAGAAGCTTTCTTGGGGTAGTCCTTAAATCAGTCCACATAATATAAGTAAATATAATCAGGATGGACCCGATAAACGACAGGGAACAAGAAAGCAGCACGACAACCTGTTCATAAACGTAGACCTCCGTGTGGTTACTCCCGACCATGGTCGTGTTATTTACAGAAAAATACACTTCATTTTCCAAAACATTTGCCACAGTCTCAACCCAAATGAGTGTCCAGCATATGATTAAAGAACTCTTCCGCTTTCACACCTTTTAAAAAGTCCATTTCGGACAAAACTAAGTTATGCTTACCACGCAAAAACGACCTCACACTGCGCAAAACGGCTAGTTTATGGTTTAAATATCTTCCAAAATCCTCATACGACACACACATGATACAAATCTAACACACGAAAACAAACCTCGACCTTCAGTTTTCGTTTGATTAAGAAAACGGACTAATCATTTCTGCATAAATAGTTTTTTTTTTTTTTTGACCCGGAACTCAACGTCCATGATGACTGAAGTTCATAACGTTATAGGAATATGAGAAATGTAAAGTAAATCATGTAAATCTGAAAGGTCTCCTCTGAATGCTGCCGAGTTCATAATCAGTAGTTTACTAAGTTTATGCTCACAGATGGAGTTTTGTTGTACAGCTCTTCGAGAAGCAGCACAAGACATACTGTACTGCCTCCCAGCGAGTCTAAACTTTCATTTCTTATCCATAGTGCAAACATTTTTACTTCAGAATTGTTCATTCTTAGCAAAATTGCTGCTGTTTAGAAATTGTCGTCCTAATATCACCGAATGAAGAACTAAACCTATTGAATCAATTCGTCCGAATATCTGGAATATCTGGAATTGTAAACAGTGTACAAAGGTTGTTTTTTTCTTCTTTTTTTTTTTTTTTTTTTTTTTAATTAGCAACTTAAAATATGCAAGTGTAACAGAATAACACGAACATTTTATTTAATTGCTACCTGGAGACTAGTGTGTATTATTGTTTTGTCCCAGCTTCACTCATGCGAAATTGTATAGCGGTGGAATTTTTAGCTATAAATGTATTTGTAACACTGGACTTGGAACATATTATAATAGAACTGACAGTAACTGAACAGTTTAAGTGAACAATATTCAGTTTAGTTGCGTATCATTTGAACTGCTGTTTGATGTGTAGATGCTTAAAATAGGTATATCACAACTGTGTACTGGTCAGCACTGCACTGTCGTCGTCTGTACCACTGTCTTGCCTTGCACTGTTTGCAATGTTTGCATACGTGCACTCTATGTTGTTATGTGTAGTCTTTTGTAGTCCTGTGGTCCTGGAGGAACGTTGTTTCCTTTCACTGCGTACTGTACTAACTGTATGTGGTTGAAATGACAATAAAGAGCTACTTGAGTTGGCTTGACATGACTTGAGGTACTTAAAGAACATTAAAAAAATGCCTAGCAAAATAAGCCAGTATACAGTTCTTCTTGAAATTGACCGGCAATGCTTTACTTGTTTCATATCACATCAGTGGTTTCCGAACATGGGTGAGGCGTCAAGGGTGTGTACGTGTTTGTGTGTGTGCTAATATAATTTTGTCCAAGCTTCACTTGCGCAAGAGTGTGTAGCAGTGAAAATTTTAATTGCGATTGTACTTGTAACATTGAACTAGTAACACATTATAATAAAACTGAGAAAAAGCGGTGTGTAGCTGAAATGGATGGGAGACAGAAAATACTTGGAATCCTTAGGCGTAGCCAGGGGAAGAGATTTCGGGTCTGATCACCCCCCCCCCCATAGTTATGCATCAAGCAGTTTTCCATGCACTTAAGCTACTTTAATACGAGATCATTCCATATTGAAAGTTAAAATGACATGTCCCATATTTTTTGCCCCCCCCATCCAGACTAAATTCTCACTGGTGTTCTGCCAAATTTTGCTACCCAGCAAATAAGGCTACCGCTTTACTCCAACAAATCTGATGGGATGTGTTATCAACATCTGTTTGCTTTACTTTGGAGTTTGGCATCGTTTTCTATGAAGCGTGCAGTGTTTATGCTACCTGCTTCATTATAATTAGAAGACTACACCCATTACTGGCAATGTTTTATATATAAGGGTATTATTTACACCGTAGGTATAATTCGAGGTTTGTGGTGTAGGCCTGTTTGAGTTTTATTGTGTATCTGTGTGAGATTTTTATTGCGTTTGACACAAGCAGGTCCGTAAAGTCTTTTTTAACAAAATTATTTTTAGTTATTAGTATTTTTAATTTGGTTTAATGTACATAATTAATTATGCACAATAGTATTATTTTTACTTACAAAACTTACTTGAGTGGCTCAGTGGTTAACACTCACACCTCCACAGTCCCTAGCGTGTGTGCATGGGGATACTTTACTCGAAGTTTTGATATGCTTGTATCTCATACTGCATCCATTAGGAATTTTAAAACCTGCTACCTCTGAATGAAGTAATATTAATAAGTAATAAACATGCTTTACATACATTTATATTATCTGTGTTAAATTCAGTTGTCTACACAGGCCATAGGATGGAATGATTGGCAAGACATCAGTTTCCATACCCGGGAGGCAAAAAGTGTTGGGGACAGGTCATTACATGTTTTATCAGTTCCTTTTCCATAATCTTTTACAAAGTAATATCACTATATTTTTAAACAGGAAAATGTTCTTTGAACGATTTGTTTCAATCTCATCTCAGTTTCTGAGTTTTATCATTAGTTTGTTAACATAAGTCACATGCAGCATCAATGTTGGTCATCAGATTTTTCTACTGCGGGTTTTACAAAGTAATTAAATCACTGTATTTCTGAAACACTACTTGATTATTTTAGTAATTACATGAAAATAATCATGAATCACCAGTTCTTTACGTACATAGTCTGTACACTTTTAAAAATTGTGGGTACTGTAACAGATCATCAGTTTCCCAGGACATTCAAAACAGAAAACTCTCAATAAATGTTGCATAATTTTCAACACTTTTAGAATGATTAGTTCATGTCTAAACTTTGACGTTTTGTTAACGTGTCACTTTTATTGATTTTAATGAATCTCATTTTAGTTTAGGGAAAGGCAGCAAATACTGATACAGCAGCATTTCCCCCTCAACCCTTAAAATTTTAAACCCCTTTAAAATTCATCTCTCTACGCCCCTTTTGGGAACCACTGTATTAGGTAATTGCACGTGGCCTAATTATTGCGACCAGTAGATGATGCTATTTGACATTTTTATAAGGAAACCATAAATGTTATCACCCTTTTCTTACCTACTTCAAAGAAGAGCAGGTAAGTCAGTTACATATCCCCCTTTGTGATTAGTGGCATAGGATACATAATTTTAACCACACTTACAGGTGTTTCAACAGGTAACAAAACAACATATTTGCTGTTAATAACACCCTTTGTGTTTTGGGACATTCACCAGTCTTCCGTTGAGTTTTCTTTGAATTTCTGGAAGCTATGTGGCATCTTGCAACACTTGGAATAGGGTCAAAGCCAATCTAAAAATGTTTAAGTGTATCCTGGATCTGCAAGCAAAACTGTTTACTAGAGTAGGGGTTCCCAAACTTTTGCTAGGAGCCTATTAATTGGAATTATTCTTCCTGAGGACCCCCACCTTCAAAAAATGCACAAGTATGTGTATATATACTCAACCGGATTTAATAAAAACTTAAAAAAATCTCCTGGACCCCCTGGCACATTGGTGCAGACCCCAGTTTTGGAACTTCTACATTAGGGTTCATATCATGGCAGCATTCGGTCCAGATACAAGACAGACAGCAGAAATCTGTGTGGTTTTAAAGCGGGAGATAAAGTTCTCATTCTAATCTATATATAAACATCTAAACAACTTTCCAAGTGGCAAGTGCCCCTCAAGGTTACATGGTACAGTACTGTGCAAAAGTCTTAGGCAGACAATGACGATTATGTTTAAATCATGTTCATGTTGGGGTAAAACTATGACTTCAGGTTGGTCAAAGTGTGTCAGTTGACATATTTCTAAACATCTCTTCATTTCACCCCAGATAATACAGTTATTATCCAGCATACCCATGTACTTAAAGAGATCAACTAGGAGTGCACCTTGTCAGGCTAATTAGGACCTCATAATGTGAATTAGCTAGTTAACTTGTACACTTAACTAAGCTGGTGGTGAAAATGAAGAAATACATGGAATGGCTGAGGTTCCTTCAAGGAGTGGTTTGGGAACAGAAGTTATGTTGTTGGAGCCATCCAACCAGATATCGGTAATATTTTAGAGAACAGAAGAAATTATTTTTACTAGTGTTTCTATTACTCTTTATTCATATATATTCTAATGTTAAATTTTGTTTTTTTGTCTGAGCAAAAATACAATTCCTGCCCAGATAAATGGCCTTAAGCATTTTTTTGAACTGCCTAAGACTTTTGCACAGTACTGGTATATTAGGGATGTAGATTATTAGGTTTGGTGAACCTATGGGGGAGAAGCACTGTTCCACTGCGTATGAAACAAAACTGAAAAAAAAAACAGTTTTTATTAAATACTGTAACGCAAGATCAAGTAGAATAAATCCACACCCTGTCAGTTGTTGGGGATGACCCTGAGGCACCAATTATAATTCCGGTTCTGTATCAGCATGACCATAAATACACACTGCCTGGCCAAAAAAAAGTCACACACTTAAGCCTTTCATTTGACCATCTTTAGCTTTGATTAAGGAGCATTCATTGTGGTATTGTTTGGATGAGCTTATGGAATGTCTCAATGTTTTTTTCATCCTAGATTTGTATTAATTTTTCATCGAATCTTGTATTGACAACAGGAGAGTCGAACCACTCCATAAAGTCTTCTCTACCACATCCCAAAGACATTCAATGGGGCTAAGGTCAGGACTCTTTGGTGGCCAGTTCATGTGTGAAAATGATTCTTCATGTTCCCCGAACCACTCTTTCACAATTTGAGCCTGAAGAATCTTGGCATTTTTGTCCTGGAATATGCCTGTGGTGTCAGGGAAGAAAAAAATCTATTGATGGGATAACCTGGTCATTCAGTAGATTCAGGTACTCAGCTGATTTCATTTTATTGCTGCATAACTTTGCTGAGCCTAGACCAGACCACTGGCTCTTAAGTACTGATTCTGATAATTTAAATTGAAACGGTGACTATTTTTTTGGCCAGGCAGTGTATATTATACAACAGGACAATGCACGCAAAAAAGGAAACAAAACCTCCCAGAGTAGTCTGGTTTTAAAATGAGTGTTTGTTATATTAAACATTAAAAAATTAAAAATTTACAGTTCCTTAGTGCAATTGTTGCCCCTGCCTCAAAATAACAAATAATTCTTACCTTGCTACTGTACTTTCTAGGTTAGTGTACAAAAGAGCAGTGGGAAAGATTGACGAGGCCTTTTAGGGTGAAGAGTTTCTGTAGCAGTATACTTGCTGATTGCTTTGGTTTTATTGTTCACAACAACCAGCTAAGACACTGCCAGAGAAGCGCTCACAGTAGCCAGATCCAACAAATTCTTCTCTGCCCCTAATCTCAAGTTCCATCATGGGATTTCAGATCGTGGGTGGGGCAATCCACTGACTTGATACAGAAAGTTACAGCTTTAGGCCTGATAGGAAAGATTTGAACTCTACACTCCGCCTTCGAGGAGTGGAACAGAACATTGTACTGCCAAAGTACGACAAGTCTTGCAGGGGGAAAAATACCAGTTTCTGAGTTTTCAAAAAATACATTTCCAAAAATTATGCTGACTTTTCATAATTACTGAATTTCAATACAGCACTTCATTCAGGTTATTTAATGATTTATAATCTAATAGACAAAGAATTACCATATGAAGTATGCTGCTGTTACTGTAAATTTTTTCAAAGCTTTGAGATTCGGGCACAAAAAAGTCCAGGAAGCTTAGCTGTTTAATCAAAACCCATTCACGGGACATTTTGTTCTAGCCAGTATAACAAGATTCCAAACTAATCAATAAAACATTAAATAAAAACCCAACTAAATACACTTCTGAAGTTGCTAACGTTACAGGGAATTAGCTTTAGAGTGCCACGGTGCTTTGCTGGGTAACACTCTCACCTCACAAGTGTAAGGTTGGAAGTTTGATTCCAAACCTCTGCTATGTAAGTGTTTACATCTTCTCCCTGTGCTTGTACAGACCTCCTCGTAGTGCTGTGGTTTCCTCTTACAGTCTAAAAATGTGGGTAGATGAACAGGCATCTTTATAATTTGCCCATCGTGTGTTGGCCCTGCAGTGGACTGGCTGTCGGTACCGAGCATTCTCCTGCCTTGTTCCCTACACTTCCTCCCCAGGTTCTCCGCGATTCTGTATTAGGTAAGCAGTTGGACGATGGATGGAGGGGAACTGCATTATCCATATCTTTTCAAAATGGATTCTGTAGATATTATCTTGTGATCATTGTTAGATTTGATTACCATCAAAAGCACCATTTGGTTTTTAACAGGTTTCTACTGTTTGATGTATGATTTAAACAAACTTCTTTTTCATGGACACTGCACAACAAGGCAAACTTCATAGCAAGACCACTATGTTCAGTGTGCGGTTCCTCTGGGTACTCTGAAGACAAACAGTTACACTAACTAGTGTATGGAATTTTCTGGTAGAGTATGCATGCATTTGTCCTGCAATGGACTGGTATACCATCCTGTGTAAATCCCAATGTCATGCGGAACGCTGCCTACAGTAAGCTCCAGTCCCTCCCCAAAGTGTCTGAGCAGGATAAATACTTTGATGTTGGATGGATCAGTACAAAGCCCACAACTACAAAGTAAATTGATATCAAGCCAATGAAAGACTGGATTTCCTACCTTTCCTACAGGAGCAACACATTGTAAAAACTGGGTCTTCAAAATGCTCAGAATGACAAGAGACGTAAAGCTATGAACTGTCAATTCATCTCCTGGTTATAGTTACCTAAAGCTATGAACTGTCAATTCATCTCCTGGTTATAGTTACCTAAAGCTATGAACTGTCAATTCATCTACTGGTTATAGTTATCTAAAACTATGAACTGTCAATTCATTCCCTGGTTATAGTTATCTAAAACTATGAACTGTCAATTCATTCACTGGTTATAGTTATCTAAAACTATGAACTGTCAATTCATTCCCTGGTTATAGTTATCTAAAGCTATGAACTGTCAATTCATTCCCTGGTTATAGTTATCTAAAACTATGAACTGTCAATTCATTCTCTGGTTATAGTTATCTAAAGCTATGAACTGTCAATTCATCTCCTGGTTATAGTTACCTAAAGCTATGAACTGTCAATTCATCTCCTGGTTATAGTTACCTAAAGCTATGAACTGTCAATTCATCTACTGGTTATAGTTATCTAAAACTATGAACTGTCAATTCATTCCCTGGTTATAGTTATCTAAAACTATGAACTTTCAATTCATCTCCTGGTTATAGTTACCTAAAGCTATGAACTGCATATAATTATTATGATTAGTTTAGATATGTAGTTAATGATCTTTGTAGTCTGAAAGAGCAGTGTGGTGTGTTTGGCACAACTGGGAGCGTGTAAATAATGGTAGCTAAATAAAACTAATCTTCAAAGCCTTCCCTTTTGCATGTAAGACAAGAACTAGATACTGTCATCTGAGGTGGAGTTTTCAAGTCAGGGCGCATTTATAAAAAAAAAAAAATGAAACGTCCCATCATTAAGATAATGAAGAATCGTGGTACTGCAAAATAAGAACACAAAAGAAAAAAGTACACCAAAAATATTTAATAGCACTAGTCTTTAACCCTCCCAAAAACTGAAAAACAAAACCGCATTTCCCTTTCCAGGGCAGTCCGGACATCACTATAGGAGTGCTTTACCCCGTAGTCCCACAGCCCAGTCACATGATGACTCCAAGTGCTCCCACACTTTTTTAGGACAGAGAGAAACCACTGTAGGCCTCTTTTCCAAAATGGTCTGTTCCCAGGACACACCTCAGCATAAAACACACAGAGAGTTTGCTAGTCAGCCTCACACCCTTAACTCTGTAGGTGTTAGGAAACACTGCTACTCACTAATCCATCATAACATCCGTCAATGAACAGAAAATGAAATATAACACTTAATTTCTCCTTCTCTGTAGTGTTGCGTATTCTCTTTATGTTTGGAGGGTGAAAAAAATCAAAATGCTCAGTCTCTCTAGTTGGAACTGCGGCCCTCTGTCGAAGCTGACAGGATTGCCAGAAAAGCGTCCAATGGCCTCAATAGACAAAATCCTTGCTAACATAGAAACCTGAAGCTCAAAGTAGCAGTTTTCACTTGGATTGAAACTGATCCATATATTTAACGTATTATGGAACCTGACATGTTACAGATTCTGGCTGGGGGAGAATAACAGGCAGTTCTGTGAGTCGAGCTTTGCCATAAAGGTTAATGAAAACAAATAAGTAGTAGCTGTCAAACTTTGGATGATTCCTGTGTGCACAGAGAGTATTAAACCTAAAGTACTAAGAGTTATTAAGCGGTGGGATTGCATTTTGTATGAATCCTGTGCAGCCATATACTTCTTGGGTCCTGTTTTTGCAGTATAAAATCTCTGCATTACAATATTTGAAACGATGTGGTACTCTGAACAGTAGATTGTTTGCATTGCTTACATGTATTTAATGGACTCAAGTTTATGTCACGCCCACACCAAGTCAGCCACGCCCAACTCCTGCCCTGTCAGCACCCACCAGCCACGCCCCACATGCCATTTTTCCTCATCGCCAGAATTTCAACCACGGCTGTTGCCAATCAAACCACTCCTTTTAATTACCTCCGGTTCCCTTGCTTCACTGTGAGGTATTGTTTCTCTAAATCCTCACTGAGTGTTTTAGTATCACGGTGAAGTTTGCCTGTGTATGATCTCTGTTAATTCTCTGTTTTTGCCTTTCATTTTTGGATTTGTTTGCTGTGCTGACTGCCTTGTTCTGGATTTTGGCCGTTTGCTCGTGACCATGACCATGCTTTGGATGTCCCTCTCATTTTTGTAAATCTTGTCTTTTCTGGCTTTGACCCTGCCTGTTTTGACCATGAAAAACCCTGTTCTGCACTTTGATCCAGTCTTTAAATTCATTATAGTTTCCTCTGCTCATTAGTTTTCCTGAAAGTCTCAAGATAAACTGGCTGTAATGAAAAGGTTATGATTATATTTGGCATGTGAAAATTAGTAAAGAGTGAGTACAATATGCTTGTTGAAAATCTAATACTGTGGTATGGAGTAGCTGAATAAGGTCTTCACTTGTTGTTACATACACTGGTTCCTTAATGCAAACAGCAACTCATGTTGCTGCAACTCGGTATACAAACCATGTGGACGGGGTCAAAAGGCACAGTTACTTTTCGACTAGAGAAGAGATTATCACGGGAAATAGACACGTGAATTAAGTGACGCTGAGTGTGGTACAACTGGTAGTACTAGATCTGGTGGTTTTAGGATCTCAGAAACATTACACGCCGCGGCGTCAAGAGTATACAGAGAATGACGCGGTAAACAAAAAAACATGCAGTCAGTGGCAGGTATGGGAATGAAAGCACGTCGGAACCTGAAGTGGTTCTGAGGGTAAAGGGGTGTGGGCCTTATCCTGTATTAGATGTAAGCAATATGTGAATCAGTATGTAATCATGTACATAATAAAGTGGGCACTGGGCCTGAGTGCATATACGTATATCCACATAAGTCTTAGGCAGGCGAAGAAGATGTTTAAGGCCATTTTTCTGGGCAGTAAGGGTATATTTGCTCAGAATAAGGGACAATTTAACAGTAGAATATATTCAAATAAACAGTAATACAATAAAAAAACAGCAATTTTGTCGGTTCTCAAAAAATTAAGTTTCACTTAATTAATTATGTTAATTAGGTGATTAATATTATGAAGTGTTGAATAGCCGAGTGAGGTGTACTCGTAATTAGTGATCTGGGGGTGATCTGAGATGTTGTGAAACATGTAAACTGACAACATCAACATAAAGTCACGTTTTTACACCAATATAAAATCTGAATATAATTTTCTTTGCCTGCCTAAAACTTTGCAACTGTACTGTAGATGCATATGTATATTCACACAGACAGAGATGCATGCGTGCAGAAATTAATCTCAGACCTCTTTGAAATTATCGTTTCTATATTGTAAATTGACTATATTTGTTGTATTTTCTCTTGTATGCTGACATGCTTAATGTATTGTAGGATGACACGTGCAAAAATAAATCGGAGAGAATCTTACCTGGATTCCGAGTCCATCGATTCAGTAACTGTAGATTTACGGCCTCTCTTTCAGCGGTTGTTATCTCATACGGGTACAGCCGACGACCTCATTGCTACAGGACAGTATGCACAATCTGGAAGAGAAATAATAATAATTGATAAATATTCAGAATATATTGTACAGATGAAAGATGACACACGTGTCGAGGGTCCTGAGAAACATTTATAATGCCTTGGGTTCATTGAATCAATTTCTCATATTTCAGTGAGTCCTCTTCTGTAACACTCAGAGTTAAACACAGCAAAACAAGACTTACACTGGCTTTAATTACACTGCCCTACAATCTCTCAGAAGTCGCCTGCTTCCGAGATGAAATGTGCAACCTTTAAATACATTTTCATATGCTGAATTTGAAAATGATCATTAAGACAGTTGATTGGCTACCATTTTGGAGAAATTTAAGCTTTTATATTTTACCCATATGGATATTGTTTAGCAATGAAGTGTTACTATTATGGTCTACCAAGTTTTTTTGTATTTTTTCGGTTGCTGTACATCACATTATTTTAGTACTCATAATAAACAATTTTTAATAATTAAAATAAAATTCATGAAAATTTATTGCAATGTATTATGTAACAAATGCCAAATCACGATTACTCATACTCAGAGTACATACAGTACATTATTCATTCGGTATTCTGTGCTTTTTTCTTGTATTCATTAAAGGGGTAATTACTTGTCGTTCTCCAGCAATAATCTGCAAGCACTGATGAGCTCCATTTATTCTCCATTGCTGCAATGTCTTATATTGTTTATGAGGAATATTAAAGTCGGATGTTGAAATATTCTGAACTACCATATTAGATTAAAGTATGTTTACAGTACACAAGTTGAACCCCCTTCATCCTCAGTTTGAAGAGTAATTGGTGCGACCTGTGAGGCTTACATCATCTTGGCTTGCCTGGCCATCCAGCACAGTTTCATCTGACCTCAAAACAACACCAGTACCAAACTGGAAATCCAAGCTGCTCGGCACGGATATCTAAATTCACGCCACACAATTCAGACCATCCATGGTAAGGGTCACCTTAACCATTTTCCAAACCAGAGTCGGTCACCTGGAGCCTACCGTAGGCAGCCCAGTGTACGGGGCACCCTAGATGGGGATCCAACCCATCACAGTCACACACTACAGGCAGCTGAGGGCATTTTCCACTGACATCTTAGCTGTATTTTCCTGCAATTTCCACTCTTCTAACGTACCTTTATTTTACTGACACTACCGTGTTTTTGCCTCTCTCTGTTTCCACAAAGACATTAAATGTCTTCAATGTCCTTTGCTACTATTTTGTCTTAAAAACAAGTACAGTACAAACACAGATACAGATATTTAAATTTCAAAATTTTGCCATTCTTTGGTTTAACCTACCCGTACTTCCATGCCTCGGATTCTACAAAACAACCGTGTTGAATATCTTGAAAACTAGAGCCAATGTACAATTTTAAGTATCATTTTCATTTTCAGTGACCCAAAATTAGTGAAGTTTGACTAGTTTTACTTTACTAGTTTGGCATTTTGGTTGTAGAACAGTGTTACTTATAGTTTTTGGCAATGTTGTCAGTTTTTGAAGATATAGTTTAGTTGGGATGGTGAACGGATCCATGCGATTCAGGGATCGGAGGTCTCAATGGGACCTTTATTTGATCTTTGGGTTTCAACCAACTGGAGGAGAGGAACATATGGCAAAGATAACTCTTTCAGCTCTAACAAAGCGGGAAGCAAGCAGGGTAAAAGAGGCCGGCCCTGAGTTTACAACTGAATCACCATGACTGGGTGAGGGTCCTCCTCTGTTGGAGCATAAAAATAAAGACACATTTCAAATAATTAATAACAGGCTTCAGGTGAACGGAGGGGCTAGTCATGTGATTTTGCCCTGCTATGGAATGTCTGTGCCCTGGGGACACCTTACACTGTCTTAGGGCAAAAACGTATTTATTATATAACATTTATATTTAGCTATCCTTGAATATGGAACTACATTCTATGTTTCTGTATACCCTTGGAACGCAGCTCAAAATTATTGACTTAACAGGAAAAATGCTCACATATGGTATATAAATACTTTTACTCTTAGAAATGGTACATAAATAATTTCTTGTAACCATTGGAATGCTGTTAATGCTAAAAATATTTTAAAATCTTAGGAACCCAGTTTATCCAGTTAATGCCTGTTACTCATGTGAACTTTTTAACCACTGATACTAGAAAGCAAGAACAGTAAGTTCAACGTGATTAATGTCATCAAATAAAAATTCACATCAATCAATCCATTAATTTTTGCGCCCTGCTGGTGCTATCTGATCTGTAGACACAGTGCATTTCTTATAACTGCATTCACAAATGAGAGATCAGGTCTGAACCAGCCATCTATCTTGAGCAAACTTTGTTTTACATAGAACTTATGCCATATCACACAATGACACGTAGCATTTCACTCTCACACATTTAAGTCACTTTGAAGACTCTGTTATTAACGGTAAAAAGCAGGAACAACATGATATGGGACCTCTTAGTATAAATGGGCATATATGGAGGGTTTTTTTTTGCTACACACTAATTTTCAGGGGAAAGGCATTAAGACATTTTTTTTTTCCTCTCGGAGAGCTTCACTCGTGACTCTTGCTGCTGACATACTTATACTTTATCGATTTATTTTTCCGATGTTTTTGTCATAAGGGTCACACAGCCAGGCACAGGCAATGTACATGAGCTGTCACTGCTGTATTAGGGCCCAGAGCAGGCAGACAACTTCGAGCAGATAACTGCTTTTCAATCAATTGCAGTGTTTGCACACTCTAAGGTGCGTCAGACTGGCCGTTCCGAAAAGACAGGACTCACACCAGAACTAGTAAAGGTGGACCCACCAGCAAAGGTCATTACAGCCATGATATTAGCTGAGTCTAAAGATCTATTTTTTCCAAAGAGAAATAGCAACATATAGTAAGGATAACAAAATAATTTTAAACTTTCACAGGTTTCACAGGACCCCATCCTTCAAGCACCTCCTAGCCTTGGTTTTTAATAACTTTCTGCATTCTACTCCATTTACAAGGATCACTCCAGTGAGAGAGAGAGAAAAAGGGAATGACTGAAAAGATGCAATGATCTCTTCCACCAGTGAGTCTCGGGCTTGCTGCATTGATTACATCATCGCAAAAAGAACACTAGAATGGATGTTAAGGAAACTGGCTGCTGTTTCTTTAAAAAAAAAAAAAAAAAAAACTTCATACAGCAGCAATAGTGTCCTGGATAGATGAGAGCAAAAGCTGCAAAAGGATTTCAGATAAAGTGTTCCAACTGCAGCACCTTAGTGATTATCCGAGAAAGAGATTGTACATTAATCAGAGGTTAGTCGGACATCCTCTTCGCAACTGTCTACCTCAGAGTCAAAATTTCTCATGGCTACACTGAATTTTTTGAAAAAAGAAGCTTGCAAAGTCTGAAGAAGTACACCTATTTTGAGAGTCATTGCTTAAGTAGAAATACTATGATTTGGTATAGCATGTAAGGTTTACTGATAAACAGTCTCTGACATTACTTAATGACTGACACTTTACGTTCCATACCAGACTCTCCACCAGTACAAAATTTTTACGTCAAAATTTGTAAATGAAATAAATAGAGATACGGTGAAACTAATTCTTGCATCTTGACCAAATGTGGAAAAAAAAAAAAAGTATAAACAAACATTTGCTTTGATACGTAAGGGTTTGTGTAATAATCTAAGTTTGCATATTGTGCTATTTTCAGATTTAGTCAGGTGTGAGAATTCCCCTATTGTCAAAGAGCACCACTCAGGAGAAGTGAGGAATAAACGAGGGACTTAAGATGAGTGTTTGTGATTTCTGCATCATGTCCACATGCCCTTAGAGATGGGGGTCAGTCTGTTAATGGTGCTCACTCAGCATGCTGTAGCACAGGGAGAGACCGGTTTCCCTTCCCACAATGACCACTACGGTCCAGGTTCAAAGTTATCAGCAGCTGCAGTTTGCAGCCCATGAAACAAAATGTCAGCCAGTTTAAACTCCTAATTAATGAATTTGCTTCCAACAATATGGAGCACGTGAATTGCACTATCCTGGTGTGGCAGCACGTTTGTTCTGCTTGGGCCGCTCAATAAACCATTACGGTCACAACCCCTTGACCACAAGACCATGCGCAGCGCATTTTTTATCTAAACTAGCATGAAAATGACACATAGGACCCCATAAAGTGGTGCTGCATGCTTGGAAAATAGATCAAGAGAAACATAGATCACTGTTTGTATGGGTCATTTAAATGTATATGCTTTCGTTTTCATACATCTGAGTGCATATTTCTCTACTTCTAGGTGCATTCCACCAATATCTTTTGTAATTCTCAAACTGTCCAATATACTAATCCAGTACAGCTTATATAGAAGATCTATGAAATTATACAACAGTATGAAAATAACATGGCAGTCAGCTTGGGAACTGTTCTGTACTGTGAATGGAGCGACCCCTTTAATAAAATATTTTTACTAAAAGCTGAAGTATAAAAGTAGTAACATCATAGCAAAGTAATTAGCCCCAAGCAGCTAGTCAAAGAGAAGAGAAATTGAAACAATTAAAGAAAAAACTTCATACTCACAAATGCATTTTGAGAGATGAGGTGGAAATCATGGTGAGTATTCTAGGCTCGGTAAAGTCGACTGCAGTATTGCCTGCCAGCCAGAATGACATTGTTATCTCCCCTTCTCTCCTCTCCTTCCCTCTCTCTCTCTCACGCTCTCACCAGCTCACTGTGGCAGCACAAACTGCATACCTCAGCAGTGCTCCTGGACTGCCGCAGCAGCTCCTGCATAAGCACTGTGCGTGCAAGGACGAAGGGCTATTAAAAGGAAATGCCATCGTACCATCCTTGAGGTCAGTGTGTGTGTCTTCTGCCTTCTCCCACACCAGTACCAATGGCCAGCACAGCATGCTTCTGTATGCAAGGATATATGCAAGCTAATTAATTAGCAACTGGATGCAACCATGACACTGCATTGGATCGGCAGTAGGATTACTGGGTAACAATAATAATAATTATTATTATAATAATAAATAGTATAATATTATTATTATTGCACTGTAACTTAGTGAGTAGCCCTTTGCATTATGAGCTCCAGGGTTGTCGGTTCAAATCCCTCCCCCACATTGTGTGAGTCTGCGAGTTCTTCCCATGTTAGGTGGGTAACCTCCTGCAGGCCTTAGCAATGCCATTAGGCTAATTTGCGTCTTTAAATTCCATAGCGTGTTACTGCGTGTGCGTGTGCATGTGCGTGTGCCCAGTGATGGACTGAGATCCCATACGGTGTTTCTCCTGTGCTACCCAGGGTTGGCTCAGGATTAATGTTTGGAAGATGGGTGGAGAGTAACAATTTTAAAAAGGCATGACATTGCTGTGGCTCTTTTGTGGGCACTGTCTCTCATTGGTTCTTAATCTGAGCCTACTGGCATTGTCCTTCTCTGTCCTAGTGGCTGAGGTTTCAGCTGTACATACTCAGGAGAATTCCCCATGCTAATGCCATCTTCCCCACTTCCACTCCATATAATACTTATAATACATTTTACCAAGCCGTTTGGCCAATGACACGCTATACATGAAAGTCAGATATTGCTTCAAAATTCCAGAAATGATTACTAAAAGTCTCATCAAGCTTAGAATCTAATAACAGTGTGAGTAGTCCAGAGGCTATGAGATTTCTTTATGACCCCCTCCACCTTACATATTTCTTCTGCCCAGAAAGCCATTGTGATTTCTGTGAGTGGTACGTAAGCACCAGGGAGATCCTAAGAACACGTCAGAGGTGGGAGGGATGGCAGCCATAAAGAGACAGTGAGATAGGTTCTGATTGCTCTGGGCTTTACTCCATAACACATGTTACAATATTGCCATGATTCTGACACTACTGACGAGTTTCATTTAATTGGGTCAGGTGCTTGGTAATTTTGGTTACTTTGTTTAGGTGGTTAAGTGAGCATACATGCAGGAGAAAACAACAGAAAGGATGGAATAACAGACAAGGCGATGTTAGCTGCCATTGTATTAGGGAGTACATTTTCCGTAACTTATTCTGAATGACAATGAAATGAAGCCCAAATCAGCAAGTCAGAACACCGTGAGGAAGCGATGAGCAATCAGGGCTGCTCCACCAGTCCAAAGGAGCAGGCAGAACGCTTCACAAGGGTTTCACTTTGAAGAGGCCCTTACATTGTTACCCTCGGCCTCATTAGGAAATCATCAACACGGGAGTGCAGTACTCAGGGGACGCAGGGCGTGGTCCGGCTGGGCAGAGCTGCGGGAAGGTTTGATTGGCTGCAGGTAATTGCGACTTCTTGATGCAACTTCAAGACATCATGAAATCATTTTCAGTTTTCCCAAAATAAATTTGAGGTCTTCTGTGTATGTGATTGTATCTGAAAAATTAAATGACTGTAAACAAAAGGCAAATAAATTTAGATCAATTCATTAAAAAGTAGATTCTTTGTGCTAAAATTCCACAGTGATGATAACGTCATTGCACAGATATTTTTATTTAGAAAATGTACATTAACTTTGCATTTTATTTCTTCCCATGCTTCATATGGAGTGAATCAATGTATGTTTTAATACCTATTAGGTAGGCTGCTGAATTTGCTGTTGGGAGTTGGAGGCGGCGAGTGTGCATTTGGTTATTTCTTTTTCTAATAATAGGATCTAACTGCATTTTGATAACTAAATGATGTTAAGTAGTTACTTTCTGCATTAGCAATGTTTTGTTTGTTATTTTGACTTGCCTACCTCTGAAAATTTATTTGTGGATCAGAAACTTGAAAATAATGCCGTGTGTGATTTTGGCAAATAACCAATATTCTATAATTTGGTCTAGAAGCTGGTTCATCGTCGTTCTTAAACCTTTCCCAAGACAAGGTTATAATTCACAATTTAACATTCACACCCAAAATTCTGGAACAAAATATTTTCCAGATTGAGTTCCACTTGCTTTGCGTATTAAAATGAAAATTGCAGTTTTATGATTTGTTCCAGTTTGGGACAAAAGGATTTGCAGAAAAAAGAGGAAACGATTGTTGAGTGTTCAGGAAAATAAATGTCACTACAGCTTAAAAGATTAACTGAACCTGCAAGTTAACAAAGTAAATCACTTAATCTAATCCATATCAAAGAAAGTATGCAACAACAAAAACAAAAAGCAAATAGATGATACCATGACAATCAATAACACAAGTGTAATCAATTAAATTTAACTGAATTCTATGATGCAATAACATACTAATGTTCCAAGTAATATTGTCTACTGATTAGAACAGATAAAAATAAAAATAAATTCCTGGGTATTGATTGGATGCCTGCAGAAGTTTATGTATTGGATACATTTCCTATAAACTTTATGGGATATTTTGCAACCTGACAGCATAATGAAAGTATCCCTATCCAACTGCTGAATCTATGTAATTAACACAACATCAATTAATATAGTGAAACACTTTTTGAATAATCACATTAAAATTTTGCTGATAATATGAAGCCCACATCAAGTGGCTGCAAAATGAAGGTGACGTTAAGACTAAAATTATTTCCGATGGCTACAAAATCAATTGAGGCCATCTTGATCTGAATCGACTGGTATCGTATGCTGGGCCCAGTCTATGATAAATGATTGGGAGATGGATGAATCTTGGTAATAGAATTATTTTCAGATTTTCACTATTCAAAAACAAAAAAAGTCTTGGTCAGCAGTAAAAACGTATACTTTACACAAACAGTATGCTTACTACACCATTTCATTGTTTTTGGTTGTTAATATCCTTAACCAAAAAGCGTAATGCATATGTTGCACATTGCCAATAAATATTCCACACTCCTGCAAGATTTTTAACTGCTAGTTTGTCATTTTTTCCTAAAATCTCTTCTTTTTTGTCTTTTTTTTTGTTTCTCACAGGTCAAAATAGGAAGAATAGAAGCAGCGAACTGGGAAATTAGTTGTAATATAATTATGACGCACTACAGTTTCTAAAAGGTATCACGTTACCAGAGGTGGCAGTCTGACCAGTAGCTCGTAAGTTTTTCCCTCTCTTATTTTATTCATTACTTTCCCGTTATGCTGTTTGCATCTGTCGCAACTGATCGTGCCACTATTAAGACGTTTTCCATGAGAGAAACGCTTTTCGCCTTGAGAGTAAACGACGGTCCCAAACTAAGAGGCAGGCCAAAGGAGCCATGGAAAGTGAGACAAAGAGAAAGAAGCATGCGCCAGATGGCTTAGGAAAAAGACAGACGAACCATGGTCTTTAGTGAAGAGACTAAAGGAGTACCGTGAGTGCAGTCTGATGTGGTTCACGGAATCATCGCCACAGCAGAACACATTGGACTCCGCTATTGACCTACGTCGATTGGAATAAAGAAAGCTACGAGGTGAGACGGCGTGATATAGTCATTTTTGTTCAAGCTCCACCTGGTGTAACCCTGAATATGTGACTCCGAAAAAACAGATCTGCTGCCAAGATATTAAACTTTTGCCTATCGGCTACGTGTGTTTGCTCAGGTAGTCGACGTTGTTGTTTACATTCCATCATAAGACGTTGCGGACACTGCACTTGGCCGATGCACGACTTCAAACTCAACACCCCTGTGTCTTTACAGCTCAATATCTCTGACTTCTATCATGCCTTGCTTGGCAACACTGTAAGCAATTACTCACTCAAGAGGGGAACAGGACCCTGGACTTCTATGGTAATGTCAAGAGTGAATACAGCTATGCTACAGTATCCCAACTAAAAGGTCTGACCACTGCCTGATAAACCTGGTAACTAAGTACAAACCAAGTGTTTGTCAGAGTCCAATCACTAGCATCTCTGTGAGGGTGCGGTCCCAGAACTGTGTGGATCGAGGCTCTAAACTTGGATTGCTTCACGGTGACAGACTAGAACTTTTTGCAGGCTGAATGCAGAGGATATTAACAATCTCATTCAATACATTACAGAATATCTCAACTTCTGAGAGGATACCATTGTCCCTAGGAACAACAGTTATCTGTTCCTCAGACAACAAACCACGGACCTCAAAAAACATTAAAACAATCCTCAATAAGAAGAAGAGGGCTTTCCTGTCGGGGGACAGTAGGAGTAAATGAAGAGAATGGAGAGAGACTCTAAGCGAAAGATCACACAGGGGAAAAGGAATGCAAAAAAGAATGGAGCAAAAGCTGGAGGACAATAGAGAGAAGGAGATGTAGAAGGATGTGAGGAAGATCAGCAGGGCAGCTTGTACGGATGAAACTGGGAAACAGCGAACAGCAAATGGGTTAAATGTTTTTTTTAACAAGTTTGAATCAGGTGAGCCTGAAGGCTGTTTGCTGAGGGAGTAGCACCAAGAGAAAGGAGATTTCCAGGCTGGACAAACTGAGTAAGAAGACAAGCTCTGTCATAGACTAAGGACAGACGCGCTACCCTCCCGTCAATGAGAACACCATGACAATGCCACCTCCCAGCTAGGCTTAGGGCCTGACAGGAACTGTGGATTTTGGGGGTTTGCGGGGGGAGTGTTGTGTAGCACTGGAACTGCTAAAATGGGGGTATTACAGAAAAGGACCTTAACATTTCTTATGGTTAAATCTGAATTCTGACTGAAGAAAACTGAAAGCCTGACTTCAGGATGTGTCGATTTCGGTTTACTCAAATCAGAATTGAAGTTTAACTATAGGACATGTTAAACCTGCTTTCTGAAACACCTACCCTCCCGGTGCAGCAGTCACAACCTTCCTGCCAGGAAGTGGCACTACTTGTATGCAATGTAAGTAGCTCACTACTGTGAATGTCATTTATGTATGAATAAGGCAGACACAGAGAGTTTGGTGACGATTGTTGGCACACATAAAGAATGCGCAAAATGTGCAATGTCCTCACTTTTTCGCCCTGTCTACCAACATCAGCAACGTCTTTACGTCTACTATTAGACCTCAAAAGAAGCCTCCATGTATCTCTTCAGAAATTTAGCAGTGTACTTCCTGATTTGACTGTATACTCCAACGTTAAGAACAACAACGTCCGCTGCTGTTATTATTTACTTTTCTGCTTTTCCAGTGCCTCGGATGCAAATCCGGATATCCTCGTCATGTGGTTATGCAGCTAGGAAGCGGATATCACAGCCAGTGTGACTGCTGACACTTCGGAGAGCTCGTCCGAACGAGGTACGTGTGTTTCCTGAACCCATGCGTCACGTCTGTACGATCTGATGATATTCCTGACTTAAGAGGTCTGGATAGGGAGATCAGTTCAGACTTACTGTCATTTAGACCGAAGTCGTGCATCATTTTTAAATGATGACAGGTGTAGACAGCTGTCACATTCCTGCATCTCTGTCACTTTTAGGCATTCATCTCAGGGTCAGCAGCGTGGTGCAAAATGGCTCATGATTTAGAGGATTTGCAAATCAAATTTTTGTCATTTACTTAAAATCGGTGACGTTTTAGTGGTATTTTTTACTGTCAGTTTAGTAATCACCACGTGGAGCTTCCACTTTTAGTGTAATAGCTTAGTTCAAAGTCCCATTCATAATGCAGTCTGTTATTCCTATTGATGCCTCTGACACACACACACCAATGAATGTTACATATTCAGCTATGTATATTCGAAGCATGCAGTATCCTGCACAGATTCCTCTCCATAAATAATCATTTAAAGGTGAGATCTAAATGGTGTGCTCTTTATTCATGCCATGTTCAGTACACCATCCTGCTCTATTTTAAACGTATGACAAGCGGTTTTAAAACGTTTTTAGGTCGTTAGAACCTTTATGTCCAGTTTTCTGGACGTTCCAGGAACGTTTTGGAAAGAAACGTTATTTAAAAAACGTTCCTACAACGCTCTTTTTTGGTTAAGTTTCCCAGTCTACGTTTTAAGAACGTTAAGGGAACGTTGTAACCGAACCTTTTGAGAACCTAATGAGAACGTTATTAAAGTTGTGGGAACGTTCCCCGTTTGCTGGGTGAGAACTGATTGATATTCACGATATTGATATTAATGCATAGAATTTCACAGTTCCTATATGGTCAGATGCTGGGTTGTACATGTTACCTACAATATTGTAAGTGCTGGTAATACTTTTATTTGAAGTAAAGTGAATCTGTGTTTTTGATGGCAGAAACACTCTTTTTTTTGTCCTTACTGCAGAGTTCTCTGTGAGGGTTGTTAACATTTGTTAGGAATGTTTGCTGAAGATGTTAAACTACTTTGTTTGGCATGAACACTGCTTTGTAAACGTCAGAGTTCATATTGCCTAACCCTTTTACGGTAACTCTTCCATTTATCAGCCAAGACATTTTTTTGATAAAACGTCGTCTCTTCAGTAAAAAATAGATTGTAGAGAGTTTAGATTACTCTTTACTCCTCAGGTTGTCCAAGTCTAAATTTCACACAGTATAAGTATAAACTCATCTTCCAGGTAGTTAAATCAACCCCTAAATTAGGAACGAGTTGAAAAGCTTAGATGACAGTACTACACATTTGAAATATTTGTGAGATTATACAGAATCTTTTCAGCAACCGACATTCAAGCTGTACAGCCTGGTGTCTCTGTGGGGGAAATTGATTTTGATTGTCATTAATGATTGATACTATTAATCCATGGTAGTTATAGAATAATAACCTTTGACTTACGCTTTGTCTCCTTTTAAGTCTATGTGCAGAATATGTTAACTCTGTGATATGACATTGCGTGGTCAAAATGAAATCTGCAGGGCCAAACACACCGGATCTTGGGCTGGGATAGAGCGTCTGGGATGTCTACATGAAGAACAAACAGGACAGCGGGCTGCAATCTCTCTTCTACCAACTCAGAAGTTGCACGAGATTGCTCCCTCCATAGAGCCTTATAGATTTGAAGTCAAAAAGATCTTGCTGTGATTTACAGTATGACTGCCTTTTGCAAATAACCTTGAGGTGCATTAGATATGTTCAGGTTAACAGCATCAGTTATCAGCCACTAAGTTGAAAGCATAAAAAAGCTTTAACTCACCAGTACACTAAAGGTCTTGATGGTATTAAATGTAATGTGCTAGAATACTACTGTATTTGTAAGTATTATTAGTGGGGTATGAACTGTGCATCCGAGGTTTTCTCCTTATCAGCAAAATTCAGGCCTGATCCCTTATCTCAAACTCCACTAGAACTAACTGTACAATAATTTTATTTACACTGTCTGCCACACCTGAATGCGTGTCTTTTGAGACTCAAACCTGAAGACTCCACGCAGAAATGAAACTGTCAAAATGTAGGTTTACTAATGTTTTTACATATTTAAATATGGTTTAATAAGGTGATGACTTTCATGGTTCAGTAACTTAAAGGTTTCCAGAGTATTTCCACTGATCTAAGTAACCACCTATTTAAAATGGGATGTTATCAATGGTCATGTACAAATTGGCTGGTTCTAAGTACGAATGCCTAGTTAAGGTGGTCATTTAAGAGTCTTGTATGCTAATAACATAATGAAAATTAACAGCTAGCTAGCTGTTTTTTTTTTTCCATAGTTAACAGGAGAGAGGTGCAAAATGTATGGTAGTTTGATGTTGGTCTGAGCATTTACTCTATATTTTCTTTTTGTAGTTATTGTATTTTAACATCTCTCTGGATATTAAAAATTGTGAAGCCAAATTCAGTTATTCCGGGTGTGGCTGCCTCGTTAGCACCCACGGACATCTCATTTATCGATCACGTATTTACCGTTACCACCTCACTTCGTGTCGTGTGCTCTGATGTCCGTATTCTGTACCTTGACTATGTTTCGACCGAGTGTCAGAAACTCGACATCACCAAAGAAAGATGGAACCTGATTAGGTCCCACCAAAAAAAAATGTCTTTTTAACATGAAAGTGGGCCTGACTGTGGCCTGCAACATCTGAGCTCCATTTTGCTTTCTGTAATTGTTGTTTTCTGGTCCTTGTTGTGTTTGGGGAGGTTCTGGTGTAGAACAGAAGGAAATTATTGCTCATGAAATGGATTGTTTATGGGAATCATTTTTTGTAATTATGTTTCTTTCTACCCCCCCAAACTTATAAATATATTTGTCAGCCACTGTACGGTCTCTTATTGAGAAGGTTTGACTGCTGTACCGTGACCCTAAAGTATTTATCAATAATCTGTCTTCACATACCATTTACTGTTAAAAATAAATCCTTCTACTTGTCTTCATACACTGTCACTCTCTTTATATTATGGCTAGGCGTTAGACCGGGTTTATTGCATATCAAGTTAAAGTCTAAGATGGAATCCAAATCCACATCACAGGTGTGTCAAGTCCGAGTCTGAGTCATGGAAATTGCAACTCAAGTCGGATTTAAGTCCAAGTCCTTAGACTCGAGTACTACATTGAGATTGTAATGCAAAACAAAACTTAATGATGTCATTTCAGATTAAAATGTACATTAACATCTCTGGTACTTCCTGTTTCACTGCTCTTGTCGATTTTTAAACTGAATGTTTTCTGAGGAGGTATACAGCTTTATGCATATATCTTGGACCCTTGTATCAACAGTGAACTTGCCTCCATCTTCTATAGGGTATATTTTCTAGAGACTTCACTGCTGCTCACCCTATATGAATCCATTTTCCTAAGACATGAAAGGAAGAAAACCGTGATGTTTTTCTGCTCTGTCCCAAACTTCTAGGTAGAACGCTGTGGAGGCCATCTTGCACTGATGATGTGGCGAGTGTTGTGTATCTTTCTGCTCCTGGACGGTGTATGTATACAGAAGGGCTCCGCCAAAGAATCCAAGGGCCATGTGACTGTGGTGGTTGTGGGTGCCACAGGTGATTTGGCCAGGAAGTATCTTTGGCATAGCTTTTTCCAGCTGTATGCTGATCAGGTCAGCAGTGGGCATAGCTTCTCCTTCTATGGTGGGGCTCCTTCCAAGGCTGAGCAAGGCAAGCCTGCACTCTTCCAGATCCTCAAGAGCCTGGCGTGCCCTTGGGATGTGTCAGAGGGGCAATGCGCAATCCTGAAGGAGCAATTCTTGAAACTGGCACAGTATCAGCAGCTAAACACTACAGACGATTATGAATCTCTGGCACGAGATATCAGAGAGCGGCTGGAACAGGAAGGCTTGACAGAAACCGGCCGCCTCTTTTATCTATCCGTTCCTGCTTTTGCGTATGCCGACATCGCTGACAGAATCAACCGCGGCTGCAGACCTGGCAAAGGAGCTTGGCTTAGGGTGGTGCTGGAGAAGCCTTTTGGCCATGACCTGGACAGTGCTGAGAAACTGGTCACGTTGTTGAAGTCGTCGATGCGGGAGGAAGAGATGTACAGGATAGACCACTACCTGGGGAAGCAGGTGAGGCTCCTGCCTCTAATTTACGGCTTCTGGCTGCAAGCGTGAAACAAGATTAATACGTCGCTTTCAATTTAAGTGAAATGTTGCTTCCAGTAATTTCATAAAACATTATATATCGTGAAATAAATTAGCAATGTTGTACTGCGGGAGGGATGGTTGAAAATTCCTAGGGAATTTCGAATGACCGCTGCACAAAAAACTCGTTTGCCATGCAACTAACAGATTCACTGCATGATTAATCAACCTGATTCTCTCCATAATGATTTTTTAATTGTTTTTATTTGTTCTTAGATGTTGTTTTAATGAGACAGATAAATATAATTATTTACTTTGAAATTGTCTTGTTAGATCCAAGTATTAACATTTATATACATACATAGTAGTGTAAAGGCAGTTAGTGAAGGTTATATTTAAATCATGATCATGTTGTGTAAAATTATGACTTTTTGTTGGTCAAAGTGTGTCATGGTGTGTGTGTGTGCGTGTATGGGGGGGTGCAGTATTTCAGGTAGGATAGAGCACAAGGCTGAGAACAGCATGGCAGTCCATCAACTGGGGACACAGGCAGGCTCACCTATAACCCTGACCAAGATAAGGATGGATGGATGGATAAATGAATAAATAAATTCCAATGTTTGGAAATATAGTAGGATTTATTTGGCTTGTGTACTTTATTTTACATGTTTTCACTTTGCTATAGATGTTAATTATTGTACAGATTAAAACAAAATAATTTTATAAATAATTATTTATTGGATGAGTAGAATAGGAGAAATAATTGATGTTTCAAACACGTGCTATTAATTTTTATTACTGTATTATTTTAAATGAAAGGGCATTATGTACATAAGCAGTTTGGGATGACTAAAAGTGTTCATTTTCTGTGTTGATGTGTCATTGAATCTGATAATTTTGTGATTTGCCTCTTGGGTTCAAAACTCTGCTGCTCGTATGAATCAGTGACACTGGAAGCCTGTGTGTGTGAGTGCGTTTGTCACACGGTGTGCATGATTTGTTGTGCTTCAGGAAGGAGGCTATACAACATCGCAGACATGCTAATCTTTTTCCTGTGGTAACTTTGGACTTTGCATTGCAGTTGGAAGAGAGCGTATTTGCAGTGGACAGTGATGGTTTCACCAAGGTGACCTCTAACAAAGGAACATTTTGCAAGACCAACCATCTTTATAACTGAATTTAATCCTGCAGTTTTATGATTTGTCGCCCAAGAAAAGAAATGCATATATTTTGTAATTGCCAATAAAATTCTTTGTCATTTCAGTGTATCAGAATTCTTCATTGCCAGGAAGGGGATGTGCTGCATATAGAGCTATTGTCAGACATAAAACATAAAAAGAATAAATATAACACCCCCTTCCGGTCTACTAAGATACTAAATTTAATGTACACAATATACTCTGTGTACACTCCCCCTTTCCTGCCCGTTAAATAATAAAAACTTAAAATAAACGGTCCAAATGCACAGGACACAGTACAGTCTAAACATTATGCGAAGAGGTCATTAAGGTAGACAGCTGTTAGATGTGCATCGCGTGATTCGTTAAAGTGCAGTCCACTCTGTTCTGGGATCAGTCTTTATTTATGGCTTGGGGGATGAATTGCGGCAGGCCCACGTAATCTCATCATCGTGACAGGAGCCTCAGCAACCGTGCATTAAATGGATGAGTTTACAGTTTGTATGTGGTTGGACTTTGTATCTGCTTAAAACATTTTTGTGTAATCTTTTGTAAAAGGTCGTGTCCCAGATTTTGCCATTTCGGAAAGAGAACAGGAAGTTCCTCGACCCCGTCTGGAACAAACGCCACATAGAGCGAATGGACATAGTTCTGAAGGAAACTCTGGACGTTAAAGGTCGTGCACTCATTTCTTTTACGTTAATGAATTGCAACATATTATGAAAATTAAAATGACTCAGAGATGACGTAAACAATATATTAAGTATTTTTAAGCGGCACAGAAATAATACTATGGTAATACCTAATGAGATTTACTAGATAATTTAACCGGTGTCATTTTGGCATTGTTGTATCTGAGTTCATCAAAAGGTTAATTTTGCTAAATGTACTAGAATTTATCTTAATCACTGTGCCCTGCTGCAGATTTTGCTCCTGGAACCCCAGGTTAGGGGGCTTGATCATAGTTATATAATCTTTAAATCTATGAAATTGAAAAAACTATGGGTTGTTTAAATGAAAAGGTTGTGGATACATTAAATGGTGTGTGTGTGTGTGTGTGTGTGTGTGTGTGTGTGTGTGTGTGTGTGTGTGTGTGTCACATGACACCCAGAAATAAACAATTAGACAGACAGGCTGGTATCTTTGCAAACAGGAACCGTTTTCTGGTATATGCAATAGTAGATGTATTTGTGGAAAATGCAGGTGTTCTGTAACATTGGCATAAGACATTTTGTTGTGCTATAGTATATTTTTTTCATCATGCTAGAACTTTGTAGATACTGTGAGTTTTATGGTTTGATCTTTTGTGACATGAGGTGCAGGCTTTAAATAAAAGGTTTAATAACGTTGTAAGATCAAATTAAACTCAATTAACTCTTGTTCTGCAGTACACAGCTCCCACACGGAAGATTCCTCAATAAATGTTTTTCTGTGAGAAACACAGCCAGCGAATTGACAAAAGATAGACCTGTCACCTGAGTGCTGCATCTTCCTGGTATCTGTAGGGTCATTCTTTTAACCATTTGAGAAACTATGGCCCAAGCAGTTAATTGTTAACTTATCCCTTTTCCTGTGTAGAAATTAGTGATGGGACAAATGAGGCTTCAAAACCTATGGTGGGTGGGAGTATCCGGAACTAGCCAATCTTTGCTGATGCTAAATGAGGCTTCAAAACCCATGGTGGGTGGGAGTATCCTTAACTAGTCAATCAATGCTGGTGCTAAATGAGGCTTCAAAACCCATAGTGGGTGGGAGTATCTGGAACTAGCCAATCTTTGCTGATGCTAAATGAGGCTTCAAAACCTATGGTGGGTGGGAGTATCCGGAACTAGCCAATCTTTGCTGATGCTAAATGAGGCTTCAAAACCCATGGTGGGTGGGAGTATCCTTAACTAGTCAATCAATGCTGGTGCTAAATGAGGCTTCAAAACCCATAGTGGGTGGGAGTATCTGGAACTAGCCAATCTTTGCTGATGCTAAATGAGGCTTCAAAACCTATGGTGGGTGGGAGTATCCGGAACTAGCCAATCTACATGCCTCAGAATTCCGAATGTCATCCAGGTCGCTGAAGATGGAGCAGAACAGAGTGGAACATAAACTCACTTTGCAGGGAACGAGGAACAGATGGAACAAATCAATGCATGCGAGCCGGGTCACCTGAGATGGCTAGTGGCTTCCCTGGACCTCAGAATCAGAGTCTTTCACAGCATGAGCATTTGCACTGTGCAATATTCACTACCTAATTGAGCGACTCCTGTCTTTAACACAATGAAATGGCAGGGCCTTTGAAACTGGGATAAACTGTTTCATTTGCTGATTCTTGTGTATGAACTTTGTCATATTCAACTGTTCAGTGTTTAAAAATGATTTATCACTAACACATTCTGAGAGGTGTACATTTCAAATGTTTGTGTAGAGTTAAAAATTTGTTTAAACAATGATAACGGAAATAATCTCGAAATTGATATGTCTCTGTTCCGTTTTAGGCCGGGTTCAGTTTTATGACCAGTACGGGGTGATCAGGGATGTGATACAGAACCACCTGACGGAGGTCCTTCTCCTTCTGACAATGGGTGTCCCAGCCAATTTGAGCAACAGTGATGAGATCCTGCAGAAGAAATTACAGGTCTTCAGTTCTTTAGAACGCATGGACCGGGCTAGTGCTGTCATCGGCCAGTACAAGGCCTACAACGCTGAAGTTCAGGAGGAGCTGAACAAGACCAAAGAATACATGAGCATCACGCCAACCTTTGCTGGTACATAAAACACAAGGCAGGGTTTTCTGCATCACGCGTGTTTATTTTCTACGTACACTTGATTGAACATCTATCACCCTATGACACAATCTTACCTTATCTAAACCACGTGTTACTTTATGCAATGTATTTAAGTGTCTTTTTGGTGTAAAGATACTGTTTTTAGGTTCTGTAAAATATTTTTAATGAAGAGTTCTTGAAATGTCTAGTTTTGGTCCAACCATTTAAATTTTAGGCGACTGTCGTATACCCTTTCTCTGTGTCTGTGTAAAGAAAAACGGGAATCTTATGTAGACTTTTTATTAGAATTATATTTCTCTTCGGCTGTTTTATTGCCGTGGATAACGTCATTGATTTAATCGATTCTGTTGTCATACGGCTGTACGGTTTACAGCTGTATCTTAGCTGCTTATGAATAAAATCATTTCAGAAAAAATACTGAATCATGTAATGTAGTATTACAATCTATTGTCATGTGTATAAGAATTATGTACAGTTGCAGAAAAAGTTATAAAATAAATGTGCCTAATTTTAATAATGCTAGCAATTTTTTACAGCAAATGTATTTTCTTTGAAAAAGTAACAAGCAAAAGTGACGTTAGTCTTGTTCCTTCTAGGTGTTGTGGTGCATGTTGGCAGCACTCAGTTTGATGGAGTTCCTATCTTCATGGCTTCAGGGAAGATGTTGGATGAGCAGGTGGCCTATGCCCGCATTCTCTTCAAGAACGAGGTCTTCAATGTTCACAATACTAGCAACCGCCATTGTGGCCCAGGGCAAATTGTTTTCCTTATGAAACATGATAACCTGCAGCTCTCCGCCATTCTTGTGAGCAAGAATCTGTTCAAGCCTACCATGCCTAATGATGGCTGGAAAGAGAAGCCTGGAGACCAAGATACTACCTTGTTTGGTCTGGCCCTGTCCAACTACCACATCTATGTGCCCAGGATTCAGAGGGAGGCCCATGGAGTGCTCATCTCCCAAATCTTTCTTGGCAGGAAAGACAGCTTCATCAGTGTAGAGAACCTCCTGGCTTCCTGGGGTTTTTGGACACCCCTACTGCACAGCCTAGGAAACCAGGTTCCACGCATTTATCCTGGGGGCACTGACACTAAAAATCTCCTTGACTTCCAACTACGTGGGAAGAAGATTGCTTTCACAAATGAAGCTATACTCTTGAGCTCGCAAGACTTGCTTGGAGGGTCGGTAACTGCTGAGAACTTCCAGGTCATGCATGGCAAGTACCGCAACTCAGACATGATATCAGCCTGGCCAGAGGAGCTCATTGATCGACTTGCTGATGACCTGCAGGTTGCAGCTGAAGAAGCGGTGGAAGGTGGTGGAGTGTTCCACCTGGCACTATCAGGAGGCTCAAGTCCTCTGGCCCTATTCCAGAGGCTGGCTGTACACAAGTACTCCTTTCCTTGGCAACACACACACGTATGGATGGTGGATGAGCGTTGTGTGCCGTCGTCAGAGCCTGGCTCCAACTTCCACGCCTTGCATGAGCATCTGCTGCAGCAGGTTCGACTGCCCTATTTCAACATTCATCCCATGCCCGTGCATCTTGGTCAACGCCTGTGCGTTGAGGAGGATGGTGGCCCGTTGCTCTATGAGAGGGATATCTCTCGATTGGTCAACAACTCGAGTTTTCACTTCATTCTGCTGGGTGTTGGTTACGACGGGCACACAGCTTCACTCTTCCAAGGTAGTCAGCTGGACACCCATGGGGAGAGGCTGGTGGCCCTGACAGAGAGGCCAGTAAAACCCCATCAGTGCATGAGCCTCACCCTAGCTGCTATCAATCGGGCTCGGAGGGTTGGCGTGCTCGTCACCGGTAAAAGCAAACATGAGATAATTACTCAGTTAAGCCGGGTGAAGGACAATCCACAGAAGTGGCCAATAACGGGTGTCAAGCCCACCACTGGCAAGCTGGTATGGTACATTGACTATGACGCTCTTTTGGGGTAAAAGCCTGTCTCTGGTGTAATTCCTTAGAAATCTGATACCAAATAATTTGAAAGTATTTGTATTGCTGTTTTTTTAAGCCTTACTGAGAAATTTTTTACTGATAATGATAAAAGGTAAAATATAATCCAACAGTCCATTTTACAAATCGTTTATGCTATGTAGGGTTACAGGGGGCCTGGAGCCTATCTCAGACAGTACAGGGTACAAGGAGGGGGACACCCTGGATGGGGTGCCAACCCATCGCAGGGCACAGTGTAAAATGTAATTGTTGAATATATTTTAATTTCTTTACGTTGGGACTGATTTAGTGAGTGATTTCTTATGTCTAATAATAATTTGATAAATACACAATGACAAACATTTAATAAACTGATCAAATTATATTTGAACAGGTCTAGGATGATTTTGAAGCAGTGTTTTCAAAATGATTTTTATAATGTTCTCCTTATCTATCTTGAAATTCACCATTTCAGTTGTAACAAAAATTTTTGGTTTTTATTTTTAGCTTATCTGATTATGTGAACTTGCTTGGTTTGCTGAGATATATTACAATGAATGTATCAAAGTTCTGTAAAGCTTTTCAGATCAAGTGCAGAAATGATAATTTGCAGAAATAATGAGAGGTTTATCTTTAAGGGATAATTGATTATAAATGCATATTCAGGGATATAGAACGCAACAGTGTAGGCAGATCATTGCTGTGAACCGACGAACATTTTCTTTCAGTGAAGGAATCTGTCATTAAGTTATACTTTGCCATATCTACCTAAATACTTGGTGCTGTCAGCATAGTTTCTCCTATTTTTTTAAATTCAATTTCCTTATCATACTTGTATCCAGTAGCCTGACACATGGCTCAAAGGGAAGGTGTGCATCCTCGGAACCACTCGTGATGAGCTGTTTTCTTACTTATCACAGTAGTGATGCCAGATGACTCATGTCGGCAGATCAGTGACGAAAGTAATAAACGGCCGCGTTCCGTGGCTGTGCTATTTGCACACAGCCATCAGGTGAAACATCGCTTTCTTCACTATATTCAGGCTCTGGCAGCTAAACAACACTGTGAGTGTACACTTCTTTTGGATGCTAATGCACCTATTCTAGGTTTTTATTGTTCGAATGCAAAAAGGGAGGATAATGATGTTTTTTACAATGCTGGAAAACTAGCCACTGAATGTTCAATTTTTGATTACTTTTTTTATCAATCACCATTCCCAAAAATAACTATCATAGCAACAAAGCACTTCACATTTGCATCTGTAAATACACTCGATACACTGGGCAAGCAGAAGAAGCTGAAACACAATGGAGGAAAACGACAAAAGCTCCCTAGGGTGGACTAGTAGGGGGAATCTTTGGGGGTCCATCGTAATCTGACTGCTCTTCTTTTGTGGGCTGACCGATGATACAGGTCCAGTTGGATGCATGAGATGTACAGTCCACTACATTTTGACAGAATTTAAAAATATCATTCCTAGTGAATTCTGTGGGTTCTGATGATTTTATCAGTAGTATTAATGAATTTAATTGGATTACTATCAAAAACATGCAAGGTTCTTTATCCCAGCTCTATCAAAGTAGTGCCTAATTCACCTAATTTTTGTGGAGTTATAACAAGCGGGCATGCGTATTTTAACTCCTTTTAACTGATTTGGAACTTCTGGTATTTTTAACTTACATGGTAGTCATGTAAACAGTCAGCAAGTGGAAGTAAATCACCTCAGACCATATTAAGTTTTTATAAACGCTGGTGAAATATCATGGGACAAAAAATTTAAACAGAATACATAACAACACATTTCACCAGGTCCCATTTCTTAATAGTTCGATCTATGGAATACCATATTAATAAGATTCAAAATTTTGTAATGTCAGGCATCAGCTGTGGAGCGACTTAGCGATATTTGCCCATGATAATTTGCATGTCCGATCTCTCCTGTGATTGGCTGTTTATTGTGTGTTTGAGATGTGTTAGCTGTAGCTGGTTCATGTTTGTATCGCCCTAATGTTTTTCCCTTTATGTGTTAGGATGTCATTGTCATGTAAATAATCCATTGTGTGGTTCTTGCAGTTGCTAGTCAATCGATCCTGCATTGGCTAGTGGTTCAAATAAAATCATTTCGTTATTATCCGTGTCTTGGACTGGTGCTTTGCCTGCTCAGGTTTGCATTGGTTTCAGACGTGGGAATGGCCGCTTGCGTTTTGCCTCCAAAAACAGCAGGCGAAGCACAATAATAGTGATTCTTTGCTTGGTAAAGCAATGAGGGTGCTCAAAATTGCAGGTGTCAACAAGGTGATCTGTTATCGCAGTGCACCTGTCAACACGGGCATGGCGGCTCGATAGTGCAGCACTGGAAAAATGCTGCATCAGTCAGTCGCCAAGGGAGGTGCAGAGTGGAGATCTTGGTTGTTCCCTTGAGAGTGCGGTGCTGAGAAAGCACGATTTCAGTCAGCCAACGAGGGCGAGCAAAGATCTTGACTGTCGGCTCTATAGCGTAACGCTGAATGAGCGTAGCTTTGGTTGACAACCAAGAGAGACGCTGCTAAAGGCGCCTGGCTGCTTTTTTTCGGATGGCAGCATCACCATGATAAGGAGACTGGCAACTTGTCCAGAGGTTATGTAGAAATGCCACCTAAGACTAGACGATCTTTACCGCAGAACAGATGTCACCTCTGCTGGTACCATGGAAGCTGTTCAAAGAAAAACTGGAAATGGTGGTACTCTACCATGCTTGGTTGCCTGAACTGACAGCAGTGCATCTAGGCCTGGCTCTGATTGCTCTCCTGGATGTGGAACCAGAAACATTCCTTGGCTTGGCCGGCCTACTCCAGTTACCCACAGGTAGTCCAGGAAGGTCTGTCCTTCTTTGAGAGCTTGGAGGGCCAAATGCCAGATCAGTTAATGTAGCATCTCAGCCTGGCTTAACTCCCGATGCCTGATGAGGCATTGAGCTGCAGACTGAAGATGGGGAGGAGGTGGTGCGAAAGAGAAGGAAGCTGCCATAAGAATAGACTCTGGCTGTAGAGGATGCTTCTTTGAACCATTGTGAGTCACTAGTGGGGCAGCACAGTGACATGATTGCCTCCCTGCAACTCAACCTCCCCTTTGGTAGAACCCACCTTCACTGTTAGGAGCCATGGTCATCTCTGCGGCCACCCCCTTTCTTGCTGTCTGGAGGGCAATCATTGACAGGCACTGACACCACCATCTCTATCATCAAGGACTCGCTGCCTTGAGCCACCAACAGCCAGACGCTTGATAGGTAGATGGCAATGACAGCAAACCTGCAATTGATGACAGGTGAGGCAGAGCCCATGCAGTGGGTGGCATCACATTGAGGCATTGAGTTGTGCCTTGCTGGAATCCAGGACCCATATGTACGTCATGCAATCGGACCTCCTCACCTCACTGGGAGTGTGCTTGACCTGGATGAGAGTTGGCTCAGCCTGGGGCAAATCACCATTCCCCTCACCACCAGTCCAGAAGAGCGGTGTATCTGGCAAGCAAGGAGGGATGGTGATATGATCAAGCCAGGGGCAGAGAGCCCTGTGGGGGGGTGGGGGGGTG